>OZ021722.1:52190451-52790451 GCA_963978545.1 Linyphia triangularis | reverse complement strand
AGAACATGTATCTTTGGTACAAGAACTATATTCAACATATTTTGGATACGCAACTCCAGACAGTGGCTCTGTACGAAACGTAATATCATCATTACATGACGTTATATTGTAACCCATAAAGGAGTATAAATTTTCATTACTAACTCGGCCATTTTTTTCAATTTGGAGGTTGGATCAAGTGATACAATACATATACGTGAAATTCGATTTGCCCTTTTTAATCATCTTGAATGGGAGATGTTTCCAGGGTTTCTGCTTCCTAAACCTTGGGGGCATTTGCTTACTAGTACAGCCTGACATATATTCCAATATTTCTGGTCGGTGTTCAACTTTATAAAATCAAATTTTGGAAAAACCCTATCAATGCTATTGTATTCAACAATTGGTAAATCTCGACAACTTGTTAGACGTTTTCTTAATGGACAGTAAAAGAAGTACGTTAATAAATTGGAACATCGAGAATAATCATAACTTTCCTAAGAGACAATTCGTTTAAATGAAATAAACAAACTGCATGTATTGGTTATTTTAAAGTATTTACGAAGAATGAAATTGATCAGTTAGAGACTTCAGTATTTCACTCATCACCATCATAACCAAGACCTTCAATAGTTATCTTATCAATGCAGCTTTATTTCATAAGTTGTAATGATGACAATACGTTTCACCCAGAGCCACTGTTTTCAGTTTAGTGTCCAAAATATGTTGAATATAGTTCTTATACCAAACATAAATGTTCTTCTCGTTTATTTATGCGACCACATTTACAACTTACAATTTTTATACTTATTGCTTCATCCTTTCAATTATATAAATAGTGAAAAATGAAAATAAGAGTGAAAAATAGTTGAGCTAATACCTTAATGATATTTTACACACTCACGAAACACTTTCGATTTATCTATTACCATTGCCTGGTTTTCTAGTGTTACAACATTTAAATCCCACGAAAGAGCACTTGCT
The DNA here is from genome assembly GCA_963978545.1 of Linyphia triangularis. Taxonomy (NCBI): domain Eukaryota; kingdom Metazoa; phylum Arthropoda; class Arachnida; order Araneae; family Linyphiidae; genus Linyphia; species Linyphia triangularis. The sequence continues at coordinate 52,789,488 of OZ021722.1, read as the reverse complement.
AATAGAGCTTCTACTCTAATAGAGATTGGCTCGGTCACAATCTCTAGAAAAAGAGAGTAGATTTTCTGGCAATTCTTATTTCATTGAAATAATTCAACTTTATAACAATTTTAAAGGTAGAAGCATTTTACTATCATGTACACTTTCATCATTCAAACCCTGTGACATTGAATCATTTTCGATAACGTTACCTTCATGTCTCAAACCTAGAGTCTTTGTTGGTTGGTGACTCCAACCAACGTGGAGTTGTGCAGAAATTATATGAATTAATACTTGAGTTTAGTAAACGTCATTCCATAAAATGATATTCCTGATATTTCAAAATGCTGTACTACTATACCTAGACTATGAATAAAATAATTGAAACTAACCAAAAGAATGGGTTGAAAATTGAAAAATATAAGTATTTTGTAAAAAAGTTAAGTTTTTCATGTAGATTCAAGGAGACCTAATTATTAAATGGCAGATATAATTTTTTTTATTACTGTTAATTAGTATTATAAACTCGACATTTTTATTCTTGAAAACAAAAATTTGCTTTATATTTATGTTTAACAAAAAATTAAAAATCGTTGTTTTTGTCAAAAAATATCAAACTTCAGGTCCATTCCGGGAGACCTAAATAATTTTCGATTGAACTAAAATTTTTTTGGTAAACATTTGAGCATAGTGACAACTTTTTATCAACTTAAAATTTTGAATTTCCAAAAAAAGTTTTTTTCGATACGCCCTAATGGACATATCATCAAACAATGTGGTATACGTTTCCCTTACAAATTGGAAATAACATCTAAAGACAATAATAAACATCAGTTGAATTTTTGCACTTCTCAATATTGAAGTAAATTTTGTAGACTGAACATTTGTGAATTGAAAGTTGGGAATGAAGCTTTTACAAAAATAAAATATTAATTTTTCGTACCAGTCATATTATTGTGGCTCTAGAATCACCATTAATCATATTTTGTATTGATTTCTAAAGGCTTCGCAACGGTACCCTATATATACATTATTTTGTTTGGATACAAAACTTGATAAATGATTAAAATATTAATGACTGAAAATAAACTATACAGTATCATGCTACATAAATGTTTCATTTACCTAATGTGTTTTGTAGTATGTACTTGAACCAAAACGTTATGAATGCAAAATTATTGTGTCTTATTAGTCACATTGAAAATAAATATGACCTTAAAATATTTTTTCAGTAAACTTTTTCAAAATTATTGTTGTATCCATTATTTTAAAATCATACTCCAAAGTTATAAAAAATAAAAATAGTTTTCTCCATGAGGATACAACATAAAATTTTTCTAGAGACAACTTTATTTGTAATGAATTGGTCAAAACTGATTAAAATCTATGTTGACACAATAAAACTTTAAAAATCGCAAGAAATGCCAGCATTATGTTTATGGTCAAGCATAGAATTTCACCAAAAATAATGCTTTATTATATAAATAAACAATACAAATTAATAAGTTTTTAATCAACACTCATGGTTTTTAATTAACGTTTTTATTTACATTAATTTTCATTAGATGAGCTGCTTAGAAAGGAAAAGAAAGTAATACTATTTTCAGAAAAAACATATTTTGGAACAATGTGACGTTTAAAATGTATTCTTCCAATCTAACTTACTTAAAAAAATTGAGCTTACTTATAATACTGAAGATTAAATCAGGCGAATATCGATAAAGAATAGCAACCATTTATGTCGATTCAACTAGGTTTAAAATATGAGAAATGATTTATATTATAATCAAAGTAAAATTTTTAAATACTCAAAAAACTAAACTTTCATACTAAATAATTTTGAAATTAAAATATTAAATTTGTATATAATATAAAGTATTTTTAAAATATTCCATTTAACAAGTATATATCAAGTATCGTAATCATCCAAAAAAAAAAAAATATTACATTATATTTTTCTTAATTGAACATCTAAAAATAATAAGTCTCAAATTTAAAAGTCAAGAATTATTAAATAATCAATGAAACTCCGCTCTTTAAAAATAGAATAATGCAAAAAGAAAGAGAGAAAAAAAAGAAAAAGAGAGAATTCAAATATCATGTATGATTTTGAAAGAGTATGATTGTTAAAAACATCTCTCCGAGAATTCTGATAAAAAGGCAAACATAATTCTCTCAGTATTGAAAAAATACTACATTCCCAAAGTTATTACATTCTTTTATGAATGAAGCAAAACACACATAATTGGAAGTTTTGAAAATCTCGTATGAAATTCTACGACGGCCCATTGAAAAAATATGTTTTCAAAAAGGATAAGAAAAAGAAAATGAGTAAAGAAAGAAAGAAATGTGAAACTTTACTTCTCCATCACTAGAATATTTTTTAATTTACCCTAAAATACGAAAACATACATCAAGGATAAAGTTAAAAAAAAAAAAAAAAAAAAAAAAGATGTTCCAATGTATATTTATATATTGTACATCTCCTAAAATTTAATTGCATTAATTAAAATATTGGCAAAAAAAAATTATCGTCTAGTTTCATGACGAGTTTGTTTTCCATTTAGGTTTATAAATGCACGTACGTAAAATATTTTTAAAGTATCATTTTAAAGAAGTGTTTGAATTTTAAAAGCAGTTTCCTAAAAGTTCTGGATAAATCTAAATTTGGTTTTGTTAAATTTGAGCAGTTTCAAAATTTTTATAAACAGTACTTTTAGTAAACGCCGATTTTTATTAAAATGTATTTGCAATCTAGATTATTTGTTTTCATTTACATGTTTGATAATATTGTTAGCGTTTTTTGGGAGACATTTTTTAATGGAGGAAATTATCCAGCAACATGTATATAATTTGATATTTCCTTTTTTTGAAAAGAAAGTTTGAAGAATGTTTACTTGCTTATAAAAGGGTAATATCTTAAAGACGCATAGTCGTAATAGCTGGGCAATTGAACATCTGGGAAAATTAGAAATGTTGTTAAGTCGTGTATTAAAAACAATTGTGAAAAACTTCTACTACTTCTAAGTCCACAGGGAAATAACTTGTTTCTAAAAAAAATTTAACAAACTTAATAAATAAAAAATGAAAATATTAATGGCACTGGTCAGTTAAAGTAAAGCTTAAGTAGTTTGATTAAAGCCATTGAAAGCAAAACTATTAGAAGGAAGCTGTTGAATTACTGTTTAAGAAAATTCAAATAATTGCACTGATCACGCTTTCAATTTTAACCAATACAAAATCAACCAAGTAAATCTTCAAATCCATTAATATTGTCATTTTTAAGTAGAAGTATTCAAAATATTAATTTCAAAAAACAATTTAAAAACTTACGGCAAATTTTATGCTATTCATACAAGTTCGTCAGTTCAGTATTTCATTTATCAAATAAATGTGCTTAGACATACTGCTAATAATTATCGAAAATAAATTTAAGTTTATTGTTTACAACAAAAGTAAACTCAAAATTGTTCTTAGATAGTTGGGACAAAAGAAAATAGGGTGTTGATAAGTATCATACAAGACAATAACAAGTATTAAAATCCGAAATTTAATGTCCCCATTCACATAAGCTATTCCCATTTAAAGGTTATCCATTCAATTTTCTTTTGACTTACACAGTCACCATAGGTGATCCACAAAGAAGTCAAAGTGAATCATTGATATACCAGTTTTTCAGTATTAAAACAGTCTTTGGTACAATAAACAGTCTAGCAATAGGAACAATAAACATGTGATAAGTATCACAATAGATTTCTTTTAATATCTTTCTATATCCTGTCAATTTATTTCGAAATAAATTTAACTTATTTCGAAATAAATGGACAATATCTCAGTGTATCTGGTATTGTATCTCAGTCGTCCAACCATTGTTTGGCATGTTTTTCTTTTGGAAATTCTAATTTGCCTTTTATTACCTACTTGTTCACTTCATTCTTCATGTCAATGGTAGATGATCAAGTATTCGTCATATTTTTTGTAAAGGCGTTATTTAATGATTTAATTTAGTTGAAACCCATTGGAAAAATAACTTGAATTGGCTTTATTAAATGCATCATAATTTAATTGGCTTTATTAAATGCTTCATAATTTAATTGGTTTTATGAAATGCATCATAACCCCACTGAATTAATGACAAAAATATAATTATAAATTCTAAAATAATTCCTGCAATGATTATATTTTTTAATAAATTAACAAATAGTTCTTTTATTATGTTTTAATTTGATATAAATAGTAAAAAAATTAGTTCAATGTTAAAAATAGTAAAAATAATCCAACGACATTTTTTCTAGACAATTAGGACAAAAAATAAATCCAGATACATGCATACTGAAATACTGAACTTAAGTGAATCATTCAATGCATCATTACCGGCTATACGTCCTAATAATCAAGTAGTTTGAAAGCTTCACTAATTTAATGGAAATTTAGTGATCACTTGAACTTATTTTTATAAATCTTTGGTGTAATTACACATATAAAACTACATTTGGTGTATAACTACATATTACTCTTATAAATAATATTAGTAATATTAATGTAATGTAATTAAGGGGACATGGGACACTGAAATCACCAAAAATGACGTTTTTTGTTTTCATTCTATAAAAATTGCTTATGCCACTAGCTTTAATTTCGCGTTTGAATTTCTGAAATCCGATGATTTTAAGTGGTAAAATCTTTATTTTAACTAACTATTTTAACGCATCGCACACTTGTTGGCAAAGGCTAAAAATGCGCTTTTCTCAGCTTTGCTTTTTCCCATTTTACTTATGTTCAAAAAGCTCCTTGCGATTCATTTTTTGATAAATCCACCTAATTTTTTTGCATTAATAATTTTTAATGTACTATAAAGAAATTTACACATGCTTTTTTATGTCACATAATTTTTTATATTTTTTTTCATGTTGGGAATTTGAAGTCTGTGCATTTTTTAATAAGAAATCACTGGCGCCAAGTTTGAAATTTTATTTCTGTTCAACTATTGCACCTAAAGATAAAAGCATGTTTGAAAATGTTTATAATATATTGATAAACAACTTCAAATTTTTCTTTCATGTTCGTCAAAATATTGTGTCGCGAGGAGCATTTTGAAAAAAATTAAAATTTCGTGTTATTTTAATGCATTTTTCTCAATAATTTACTATCTATTTTATATTATCTGCTCAAATTGTGTTGTTTTGTTTAAAGTCACATCTTCTATGTTTATGCCAAATTTTATTTAATTCTTGGCAAAACTAAAGAATTTTGGCAAAAGTGTCCTATGTCCCCTTAAAAAGAAAACAAATTTTAAACGAGTTACTTTTCACTTGAAAATTTTTCTACAATCTGGTATTCCAATTTTTATCATTCCCAATCAATAGGTTTTTGCAACATGACCTAAGATGAATGTAATGAAAATGATGAAAACTCCCCAATGGTAAATGGTTATTTTTTTAAAATAGCTGCGTGAGAATGATAAACAGTTTAAAAAATAACAAAACGCAGTGTAAAAAATCTAAGTTTTCTTATTATAGATTAATTTTCAGAATGTATAAAATTCAAAAGTTATTTGCAGTCAAATGGTGATTATTTCTTAACCAAGTTACGTATAGAAAATTGTTTCTTTAAATAATACAATCAAATAAAAATATAACCAAATTAAAGAAACATATAATTAAATGAATTAAGATAAATAGTTTCAAAGGAAAATATAAATTAAAAACCCTTGTCTTACTTCCTAAACATATAAGTTGAAAGTTACAAAACGTTCCGGATTCGGCCAGTTTTATTGTTCTAAACCGTGAGGCCAAAGAATGTTCGTTCAGCTGAGAAACCAATCTTCTTAGTGTTCCAAACTCTAACGCCCGAAGATGTCTTCGACTCATGACATTTCTACATCAGTTTTCCGGAAAAGAGAACACTAATTAAATTGCTTCGGTCTACAGTAATTTAGAAAAGCACTACGGAGGAAAATAAGGAATGCACTTTAGATAGTTCATGAATATGTGTTATCCAAAAAGGTTTTAATTCAACATGCTGGTTTTGTTCCCGAAAGTAAAATGTATTGTTTAAAGAATTGAAGTGAAAGATGAAAAAGTCTAAAATACTGCCACAGAATATGCATGTCACATAATATGCACCTAAGAGTCAAATAATACTAAATTATAGGTTCACTTCTGTTTTTGTATTTTTACTGTTTTTGTACTGATTCGTCTCTAATACTATTTCACCATAATAGGACATTACTTTTCTCACACCGATCTTGTAACCTTTTATATCTCCAGTCTATGTAGCTAATATATATAAATATAACAATATATATATATATATATATATATATATAATAATAAAAAACAAAACAGTTTATTGAAACGATATTTTTAAATATTTTATTTAGTGCTGTCAATATAAATTCCATTTGAAGTAGTCACTCAGCAAGTAAGGCAATACAGTCAATATTTAACCATGATAATAGATTGTGTGGAAATGATAAATGATCACCCGTAAAAACACGTTTTTCTGCCGACACAGACATTTTCGCTTTGAATCGAAATCAATAACATGCTGGAAAATATTTCTCTTTGAAATATTCAAATGCAAATTCTTAAGCAATGGTGTAAAAAGTTTGCTTTATTTTATCCATTTTACTCATAAATTTCGCTGATGGATTGGATACTTGAGATCAGGAAAGGTATAATATTTCAATTCATGAAGCAATCTCGGATAAAACGAAATGCAACAAAAATGTGTTTTATTTAGCATTTGCTTAAAAAATAAGTTTTACGATTGGTTTAGAAAGTGGTCTTGAAATTGTAACCAAAATACATAACTTGATGCTAGAAAATTTCCAACTGAATATTTATTTCTAAAACTAGGAACATGATATTTTCCGCTATCAAGTCCCAATGACACAGCTGAAGAACTAACAAGTGTATCTTAAGTTAACTGATTTCGGGCCTTCAGTGTCCGACCCTTCACAGCTCAGTTCTTACTAGTGTTTGAACATATTTTACTTTTTTTTTTTTTTTTTTTTTTTTTTTTTTTTTTTTTTTACAATCGTGTTGTGGCCTTATTATACAGAGTCACTCGAATAGCGAACGCGCGCCCACGCTTCTGGCCATTGTTGTGGCCCAGTATAATAAGCTCCATAAGATTGCATGTTTCGCTTAGGTCTGAGAGCCACAAGCGACAGACCCAACCTCTAGCCACAGCATTGCCCAGTATAATAAGCTCCATAAGATCACATGTTTCGTTTTGAGTGGCTTGTCTGAGCTACTGAAGCGGTTCACGTTCGCCACTTGAGTGGCTTTGTATAATGGGGCGCTTAGGAGTGAAGACGCAAACTGTAAATTAATAAAGTAAATAAACAAGGGAATAAGGTGAAAAAATACTTTGAAATTCATGTAAGTCAAAATATTTTATTCTTTATTATTACCCTTGCATGAAGTAATTCAGTTGAACCCAATCTTGAGTCGACATGTTTACTGATTTTCAAATAATTTGAAAAACTTATTTACATTGGAAGACCGATACCACTATCAGTATCCGTGTCATATAGACTTACGACAATAATTTCTTCATGAAAATCACATAGTCTTGAACCATTAAATGAAAAATACAATAAATCACAATAAAAGCGAGAATTAATTTAATGGGTAGGAAGGTGTTATATGAAAATAATTTACAGAAAATATCTGAGTTGTGTTGTTGTGACTTGTCCTCCAGCAGTCAGACGAAGTAAGCCAAGATCGAGAGATTAGACCATTGACCCTAAGGAAGTCGAGGACCAAAAGGGAGGGGAGTATATAAAATATCTGAGTTTAGGGCATACATCAGGAGGTATTTTTTTCAACATCCTTTAATTACTCATCTGAATAATAAGTTTTTTGCTCTTAAAATTTCTAACTATCCCTATGACACTGGTGTACATGTTCAAAATTCGGTTGGTCTAGCAAAGCAATTTCGTGCTCTCATATCATACAATGGGTATGTTATGCTCTTTGGTTTATGGTTATTTTTCCACCAAAAAGCTCAAGGGTCTTAAAATGTATACTTTGAATTCCTCTCAATATCATAACTTACTTGTGAGGTACTTAAGTCAATTTAATTTTAATTTTCTTTGATTGGGCATTTATTACTCCTATATGTTTGACTGAGAACTAGGATCCTGATTTCTCTAAGAAATGACCTAGGCATGCCTGGAAACTCAAAACTAAATAAATATTTAAAAAAAAATATTTGTGTGTTAGCCTAGCACGCAATAGCTCGACACTGACTAATCCCTTGGTGTATCGTTTAAGACTGGTCGTTGCTACCGACTTTGGCCAGAATTTTAAAATTGAAATATAGTGTTATAAGACAGAACGGAGGAGTACAAATATGTTTTGCGATGGTTTTGACTTGTTTACCTTAACAAAAAAAAAAAAAAAAAAAAAAAAAAAAACGTGTGTTTTGGAAAGAGGCTTGTGATTCGGCATGGATTGGCCAATATTCCCAGAATCCCTATTTACGACACTGGTCATCACCTGATGGTTGTGAGGTTAGTACTCTGGCTTCTCCTGTCAAATATGCCGAGTTCGAAACGGGGGTTAGGCTTGGATGTTCGTTGTTGCTTGGAATCCACGTTAGGTGTCGGTCCCTACCTAATTAACCATTATTGTTCACAAGTATAGTCATTGAGTGCACAAACCAACCAATTCCGTTGTGCTACTTGGGTAGTAGGTTTGAACAAGTGATCAATAAATACAGAGTGGGGCAAATAAAAGTGGCCCGAGTGAGTGGACATGCTTGTAAGTGAATGTATGCATGTAACCACACCACTTTTACGCAATTTTCTGACCAGGGTCCGAAGGTGCCAAGATATGAATGGTGGTCATTTTCAATATAAGGTTATAAGTAAGTTAGCGACATATTTCTTTTCCTTTGCTGTGTTTTTTGTAACCTGGAACTATGTTCTCCGGACAACTTTATTTGCTCCACCATGTGTTCTACATTAAATTTTATCATAAGTTGACTAAAACATTCCGTACTGTTGAAAGTAAATGCATTTAATGTGCATACATATTAATAAACGTGTTTACACAGGATTAGAACGAGTTGGATTATTACTTGCAATGCATTTTATAATAAATAATTTTTTTCAGATATAAGTAGTTAGAAAAGGAGAGTCCGAAGCCAGGGCGCAATGCGCAATGATATGATATGGGGGCGTGACCGGATATGACGTCACAGGAAGTGACATCACCGGATATGCCGTCACCGGAAATCACGTGACCGGAAGTGGAGTGGAGTTGTTTCCTTCCTGCTGCTGTTTTAGTTTCGGTTTCGTTATAAGCTGTTTGTGATGACGTCACAGTAGATATGACGTCATAATGTGTTTTATATCAAAGTTTTGAGTGGTGGCAACACTTTTTAGTTTTTGTTTCCAGTTAACTGGAGTTGAGTTGTTCTAGGACTGCTTCTAAATGAATAAGCTAGAGTGATAGGTTTTTATTGCGTGACGTCACAGTAGGTATGACGTCATAATGTGTTTTATATCAAAGTTTGAGCAGTGGCAACACTTTTTAGTGTCGATTTACCTTTCAGACGGAGTTGAATTGTTCTAGGGCTGCTTATAAACGAATAAGTTAGAGTGATAGGTATTTTTACTAATGACGTCACAGTGGGTATGACGTCATTCTGTGTTAAGATTTACGTTTTAAGTGGTGATAACATTGGATATATACCAAATTTAGTTTTCAGGTGTTGGCAACGAGTTCTGATCGGTCAGCTAAATGCTCGCTTGTGACTGATAAGTTTTAAACATGTGACCAAAAGTTAACTCCTGATTGACTGTTTGGTTTTCTAGCGAGTTACTTACATATCCTTTAATCAAGTTAAAATACCTGCAACAAAGTTACACAAAAAAAAATGTTAAATTTGAAAAGTTAATAAAAGGAAGGCCATTTGCTAAGGGTCTAAAGAACCCTAACCCCGAGCTACACGTGACATTTCAATATTTTACCAAACAATTGTTAAAATATCGACTATCGGACGTTGCCTTCATGGTAACTCATCTACCCACCCCCCTTCCCTAACTAATTTTGAATAAGTTAAGACTTTAGAATTACAATTAATAAATTTAGAAAAATTATTTATTAAAGGTGAGGACCCACCTCCAGCCCGATACCTCTTTTAGGAAGAATTGGTACCGCCTCACTCCACCCTAACAAAAAAAAAAAAATCTTATTCCACAGAACGTATATTTCTTTGAAACTTGAGGTCACTAATCAGCCATCCGATGATATCTTTTAAGAAGATATCTTCACCTCTTAACAATTTTAAAGTTTTAGTCTAAAAGATTAATGTTGGACATAAACTATTTCTAGAATAGAGTTACATTAAAAATTAAATTTAAGAGTGTCCAGTTTTTTTTGAAGAAGACTTGGGGGAACGTATATTTCCCAAAATTAAATTTAATGGTCACTAACAAAATCCTGAAAATATACTAATTTTAGTTTTTATAAAAATTAAGTTAATGTAATATTTTAGTAAAAATAATGACTATAGTTAATGAATTGCGAAAAATTAAGTTAGAAGAATTAAATTTAAGGAATTTTGTAGTGGCCATACGCATAACTAGTTATACCATCCTCCAGCAGATACCGCTTGTCGTCATAGGCCGACAAGGCTCTCTTGGTTTGTTGGAGTGAGAAGATGTTTAAAAATTCACTTACCGAATAATCGAAACGAAATCTGCGAAGCTAAAATAACTGTGAATAACTACACAAGTACGAACAAAATCGCGATGAGAAAAAAAACACGAAGTATTAAACACGTCTTTCACACTCAGGTATCTAAGTAGAAATGGCGAGACGGCAACCGGTAGCGTCTATATATGAAGGGTGATCACGTGACTTCCCGACCAATCAGGTTTCACGGTAGAGGGTGCTACTGACTATCGACCCGTCAGAAGGGAGGGGAGCGAGACTAGGGATGTTTCAACACGCTTCAACGCGTTTGCGAGTTGAGTTGTTGTGTAACGATCTTGCTTGAAACAGTTAAAGTGATAGATAATTTGTTCGTGACGTCATAGTGTAGCGAATGGGTTTTTAGCGTAGACAGTTGTTGCAATTGGAGTAATTATGAAATTTATTAAATATAAAGATAATATTTAGTAATAATTATCAGATTTTATTATTATTATTATAAAAAATAAACTTATAAAAAAAAAAGTGAACGTGAAAATTTACTTTACGAATAAAAATCACGTCTTAAAAATGTGTACGAATATCACTAAATAAGAGAAAAAAGTAACATACTTAAACTCTTTAAGATAAATAACTTTAACATTAACGTAAAAAATTTACTTTTCACATAAAAATCACTTTAAAATGAGTAAAAATATCGCTAAATAAGAGAAAAAAAACTAACTTACTTAAAATTTCTAAGATAAATATTTAACCTTTACTCGAAAATTCCCTTCATATATAAAAATCACGACTTTAAAATATGACATGCAAGAGAAAAGTAACGTAGTTAAACTTTCTACGACAAATAACTTTAACATTAACGTAACATTTTACTTTACACATAAAAATCCCGACTTTAAAATATGTAGAAATATCGCTAAATAGAAGAAGAAAAAAAAGTAACATACTTAAACTTTGTACGACAAATAACTTCGACATTAACGTAAAAAATTTTCTTCACATATAAAAATCACGACTTTAAAATGTGACGTGTAAGAAGAATTAGCATACTTAAAATTTCTACGACAAATAATTTCAACCTTTACGCGAAAATTTACTATATACATAAAAATCATGTCATTAAAATATGTAAAAATATTGCTAAATAAAAGAAAAAAACTAACATACTTAAACTTTGCACGACAAATAACTTTAGCATTAACGTAAAAATTTACTTCACATATAAAAATCACGACATTAAAATGTGACATGTAAGAAGAATTAGCATACTTAAAATTTCTACGATAAATAATTTTAACATTTGAGTGAAAATTTACTACATGTATAAAAATCATGTATTTAAAATATCGCTGAATAAAAGAAAAAAGTAACATACTTAAACTTTCTACGACAAATAACTTTAACATTAACGCAAAAATTTACTTTACACATAAAAATCACGACTTTAAATTTGACATGCAGGAGGAAAGTATAACATACCTATAATTTCTACGACAAAGAATTCAAACATTGCCATTCATCTCTTTAAAATGTATAATGACAACTCTAACTTTTAGAAAAAAGAAACATTAAAAATTTACAAGGCAAAGAATTTAAAATTGAACGTGAAAATTAACTTCACATGTACAATCATACTCTTATATCAACGATAAATAAGATAAAAAAGAAGCTCTAAAAATTTATAAGGCAAAGAACTTAAATAATACGCGAAAATTTACCTCACATATAAAAATTATGTCTTTCAAATGTGTAAGAATAACGCTAAATTAGAGAAAAAGAAATATTAAAAATTTATAAGGTAAGGAATTGAAACAATACACGAAAATTTATTTCACACATAACATTTTTATCTTTAAAATGTGTAAGAATAATGCTAAATTAGAGAAGAAAAAAAAAATAACATACTTAAACTTTCTTCGACAACAATTTAAACAATACGCGAAAATTTCATACACAATTATTTTCTTAGGTTAATGTTAAATAATGGGAAATTTAACAGAATAAAAATTTCAAAGATAAAGAATTTTAACCTTTACACGAAAATTTACTTCACATATAAATATCATGTCTTTAAACTTTAACGTGACAATTTACTTCTCATATACAATTAAACTCTTAGGTTAATGTTAAATAAAAGAAAAAGTAACATACTCAAAAATTTCTAAGATAAGCATAACGTAAAAATTTCATATCATGTGTTTAAAATGTAACATATAAGAGAAAAAAAATAACATACTTGAACTTTCTATAGTAAAGAATTTAAGCGTTAGCGTAAAAATTTACTTTACATATAAAATTCACGTCTTTAAACGGGATGATAAGCATGTGACGGTAATTAGCCAATCAGGTTAGCGGTAGGTGATACGCCACTTGCCGGCATTTTTAGACCGGAGGATGAGTCACGCTAAAACTTTTTCAAACAGGTCGGGAGACTTGTACAGCAAGAACAACAGCATCGACGCGCAAGCAGCGGGTGATGCTGCGGTGTGTCAGCAGGTCTTCGAGATTATCGTTTTCCTACTTTTCCTTTTTCATAATGAAATGTTTGTGAAAACTTGGAATGAATAAAGTGGATTTCAAAGACACATTAGTAAGTGAAGGTAGAATTCGCATGGACTTTCTTCCAAAAAGTATGATTCACTTGGAGAATTTAAGATCATTTCTACTTGAAAACTTTTCTATTGTCTAAAACATTGAATATTGTTCAAACTCAGTGAGATTATATGCTACAATACGGGTAAAACTTAACAAAATTGTTACATAGAAGAAAAATAGTAAGAGATTTAAAATAAATACTAGTTATAGATACTCCAAAGAAAAATTTCACCTCTACTTTTCAATCGGAAAATCAATGCAAGTTGGAAATTTATGTTACTTCAAGAAAGACTTAGACAATTTACTTTGTAATAATATACGTTAAGGTGTCGTATTAACTCGTGCAATACATGCTGACTAAGGTTTATTTTACTTGAAAGGTGAATTGGGGGAAAATAGTAAATAAATTGTAGATATTAAATACATTGTAGATATGCATTCAAGTTTTGAAAATCACCTGCAAGACTTTTAAAACATCTTAAGATAAATTGAAAGAAACTTGCGAATTATATGTAAACTATATAACTTTTTATACTCTGAAAGGAAATCACAAGTAATTTAGTTAACTTTTTTCATGGTAACACTCGTATTCAAAGACATGTTTTTAAAATTTAACCTTCTTTACATGATAATAGTTATAAATTTTTTCAATCTCAGATGCGATATACTATTATTTCTAACATATATGTTACGAATTGTGTAAAGTTTTTAAAAGAGTATATGCAAATCACCAATCAGAAACATAAAAATCTAACATCAATCAAACACACTAAAATAATAAGATATTTTCCTTAGTGGAAATAGTTAACTACTCATGTGATGGAATGTACTTAGAAAATTTAAATACTGAAAAAAGTTTGCTAGGCAAACTTAAAGAATATATATTTTTTTTCTTGTGAAAAACTAGCATAAATTTGAAAAATGTAGAGTTTGTTACTACGTAAAATTGAACATCATCTGGACAAACTAAATTATACATGAATTTTTTTTATTTGAGAGGTTCTGACAATATATCATTAATACAGAGATTTTTAACTTCCACCCATAATTTCTAAATAACTTATACATAAATTTCAGAAAACTGAAACGGAATGTGTTTTACAAGACGCTTATTTTGTAAGATGAATATTCAATATTAATATAACTGAGCAAAGTTCATTCCGGAAAAAACTTGTAAAAGATACTTATATTTTGAAAATAGTTTGAAATATCCTTTTAAATTTATGAATGCTCGCTTTCGAAAGACACAAATAAAACTGATATTACACATGATAATTAACACATGCATAACATTAATCAAACAAAGTGGAATTTTTATTGCTTGTGACCGATAACTTTTCAGTGAAGTAGAACTTACATAGGAAATTTATGCAAACTTTTTCAACTTTTAAACCAAGTATTATGTAAAATTATAAATTACGATAGGAAATAGCACACTTCAGAATCGGAACAAGTCTTCTAGTTAAGCTAAATTTATTTCTCAAGGAATTAAAAGCATACCAGAAAAGTCCTTATCATTTCGCATCTTTTCTCATGTTGCAAGAAGACATACTTTGTAAAAGATCGTCGTTGCACTTAACAAATATCAGTAAAAATAAATGTATTTTCTATGGCAAAGATAAAACTTCACAACTTAATTACTGAAATTTAGCTAAGTTGCATATGGTTTATTCACATAACTCGCATATGCTTCGAATGTTGAAATATATTTGTCAGTTGAAATCAAACTAATCGAAAATAAATGCTACCTACATTTTCAAGTCGGAAATTAATATTAAATAAACTTTACATGTAAAACATTGTCATATTAAAAAGAAAAATCTACAAAAATGTAAATGATAATTTTACTGTTGGTACATAAATGATGAATAATTTATGATTTTAATCTAGGCAAACGTTTTATTGTCTAACAGAGAACTTAAACTTTAGCAGAAAAATAAAAAAATACAATTTTTATATCCTATCATGCTTGTCGAAAATTGAATTTATTAGCTGTTGTAATAGATTTTTATTGTCCAAATTTCTATAGTTTTTCTTCCCGGTGCAATAAAATTAAGTTCATGTGTAATGATTAGTTTTTTTTTTATGAATCTTATAAATTTAATGAAATTATTATGACCTAAGAGATTGAGTGAACTGAATAAATCAATGATGTAAATTTAAACAGTGACTTGAACTGATACATACTATAACTGTAAAGAAGTATGACAAAGTGATAGATGAAGTAAAAATAGAAGTTGAATGAAATGTGTTGAAAAAAGTTGAAGACGACAAGAAATTCGTAATTGAGAATTATCATTGACTTATATTAACTTCGTTTTTCTTGCTTATGACAAGAAAATACACTCTTTCTTATTAAGAACCAACTTGATATCTTATCATAGAATGACAATGATGAAATATCTATACATTAAAAAAAATTAAAAAAATACCAAACTTAGACATAGCAAATTTCTTGAAATTCATGTATAATGTGAGAAGTTTTACTGGAAATATAGAAGATACAACATTGAAAGATGTGAATGTTTCGAAGTACTTTATCAGAAATAAAAAAAAAAATGCGCTGAGATTCGCTATAAAAATTTTTAGGAGAAAGTTTAAACAAAATTTAAAATCAAACATGCTTTTAAATGGGAACACATATATTAAAACTATAGCACATTAAACAATTTATATTACGTCATCTCAGTTGTATCAAACTGAATAACATGAAAAACAGCCACAAACTGAATAAACATGAAAATTATCAATATATGTGGAAAAGTTTCCTTTTTTCACATATAAAAAAAAATAACACATTGACGTACGTTAAGATCACGAAACATGCATAATCATATATCGATAAGAGCAACCAATGTTGCGGGGAGATATTCACATGATGGTCAATATCCCATGAATAAATTGATTGATTGAATTTCTAATGCTAATTCCAATAGTATTCCACGTAACTTCAACTTCATATGTTACACTATAGATATATTTATTTTTCTTCTCTTCGTATTACTTACTTATTACTCTTCGTATGTATTGAAAAATTGTAACTTTTCGTCTTCTTCGTATAAATCGATAACTTATACACTAGTTCTTCATCAATTAATCTTCTAAGTAAATCTTTCAAAGCTAAAAACATACTTATAGCTTTGCATATGTAACATGTTAAATTGTACATGTTTATCTTGAAATTAAAAATTTATATGTTTTCCATGAAAATATCTGAAATTTTGTAACTTTCACATGAAACATGTATAATTTAACTTGTTACAAATGAAAGGCTATAAGTATGTTTTTAGCTTTGAAAGATTTACTTAGAAGATTAATTGATGAAGAACTAGTGTATAAGTTATCGATTTATACGAAGAAGACGAAAAGTTACAATTTTTCAATACATACGAAGAGTAATAAGTAAGTAATACGAAGAGAAGAAAAATATATCTATAGTGTAACATATGAAGTTGAAGTTACGTGGAATACTATTGAAATTAGCATTAGAAATTCAATCAATCAATTTATTCATGGGATATTGACCATCATGTGAATATCTCCCCGCAACATTGGTTGCTCTTATCGATATATGATTATGCATGTTTCGTGATCTTAACGTACGTCAATGTGTTATTTTTTTTTATATGTGAAAAAAGGAAACTTTTCCACATATATTGATAATTTTCATGTTTATTCAGTTTGTGGCTGTTTTTCATGTTATTCAGTTTGATACAACTGAGATGACGTAATATAAATTGTTTAATGTGCTATAGTTTTAATATATGTGTTCCCATTTAAAAGCATGTTTGATTTTAAATTTTGTTTAAACTTTCTCCTAAAAATTTTTATAGCGAATCTCAGCGCATTTTTTTTTTTATTTCTGATAAAGTACTTCGAAACATTCACATCTTTCAATGTTGTATCTTCTATATTTCCAGTAAAACTTCTCACATTATACATGAATTTCAAGAAATTTGCTATGTCTAAGTTTGGTATTTTTTTAATTTTTTTTAATGTATAGATATTTCATCATTGTCATTCTATGATAAGATATCAAGTTGGTTCTTAATAAGAAAGAGTGTATTTTCTTGTCATAAGCAAGAAAAACGAAGTTAATATAAGTCAATGATAATTCTCAATTACGAATTTCTTGTCGTCTTCAACTTTTTTCAACACATTTCATTCAACTTCTATTTTTACTTCATCTATCACTTTGTCATACTTCTTTACAGTTATAGTATGTATCAGTTCAAGTCACTGTTTAAATTTACATCATTGATTTATTCAGTTCACTCAATCTCTTAGGTCATAATAATTTCATTAAATTTATAAGATTCATAAAAAAAAAACTAATCATTACACATGAACTTAATTTTATTGCACCGGGAAGAAAAACTATAGAAATTTGGACAATAAAAATCTATTACAACAGCTAATAAATTCAATTTTCGACAAGCATGATAGGATATAAAAATTGTATTTTTTTATTTTTCTGCTAAAGTTTAAGTTCTCTGTTAGACAATAAAACGTTTGCCTAGATTAAAATCATAAATTATTCATCATTTATGTACCAACAGTAAAATTATCATTTACATTTTTGTAGATTTTTCTTTTTAATATGACAATGTTTTACATGTAAAGTTTATTTAATATTAATTTCCGACTTGAAAATGTAGGTAGCATTTATTTTCGATTAGTTTGATTTCAACTGACAAATATATTTCAACATTCGAAGCATATGCGAGTTATGTGAATAAACCATATGCAACTTAGCTAAATTTCAGTAATTAAGTTGTGAAGTTTTATCTTTGCCATAGAAAATACATTTATTTTTACTGATATTTGTTAAGTGCAACGACGATCTTTTACAAAGTATGTCTTCTTGCAACATGAGAAAAGATGCGAAATGATAAGGACTTTTCTGGTATGCTTTTAATTCCTTGAGAAATAAATTTAGCTTAACTAGAAGACTTGTTCCGATTCTGAAGTGTGCTATTTCCTATCGTAATTTATAATTTTACATAATACTTGGTTTAAAAGTTGAAAAAGTTTGCATAAATTTCCTATGTAAGTTCTACTTCACTGAAAAGTTATCGGTCACAAGCAATAAAAATTCCACTTTGTTTGATTAATGTTATGCATGTGTTAATTATCATGTGTAATATCAGTTTTATTTGTGTCTTTCGAAAGCGAGCATTCATAAATTTAAAAGGATATTTCAAACTATTTTCAAAATATAAGTATCTTTTACAAGTTTTTTCCGGAATGAACTTTGCTCAGTTATATTAATATTGAATATTCATCTTACAAAATAAGCGTCTTGTAAAACACATTCCGTTTCAGTTTTCTGAAATTTATGTATAAGTTATTTAGAAATTATGGGTGGAAGTTAAAAATCTCTGTATTAATGATATATTGTCAGAACCTCTCAAATAAAAAAAATTCATGTATAATTTAGTTTGTCCAGATGATGTTCAATTTTACGTAGTAACAAACTCTACATTTTTCAAATTTATGCTAGTTTTTCACAAGAAAAAAAATATATATTCTTTAAGTTTGCCTAGCAAACTTTTTTCAGTATTTAAATTTTCTAAGTACATTCCATCACATGAGTAGTTAACTATTTCCACTAAGGAAAATATCTTATTATTTTAGTGTGTTTGATTGATGTTAGATTTTTATGTTTCTGATTGGTGATTTGCATATACTCTTTTAAAAACTTTACACAATTCGTAACATATATGTTAGAAATAATAGTATATCGCATCTGAGATTGAAAAAATTTATAACTATTATCATGTAAAGAAGGTTAAATTTTAAAAACATGTCTTTGAATACGAGTGTTACCATGAAAAAAGTTAACTAAATTACTTGTGATTTCCTTTCAGAGTATAAAAAGTTATATAGTTTACATATAATTCGCAAGTTTCTTTCAATTTATCTTAAGATGTTTTAAAAGTCTTGCAGGTGATTTTCAAAACTTGAATGCATATCTACAATGTATTTAATATCTACAATTTATTTACTATTTTCCCCCAATTCACCTTTCAAGTAAAATAAACCTTAGTCAGCATGTATTGCACGAGTTAATACGACACCTTAACGTATATTATTACAAAGTAAATTGTCTAAGTCTTTCTTGAAGTAACATAAATTTCCAACTTGCATTGATTTTCCGATTGAAAAGTAGAGGTGAAATTTTTCTTTGGAGTATCTATAACTAGTATTTATTTTAAATCTCTTACTATTTTTCTTCTATGTAACAATTTTGTTAAGTTTTACCCGTATTGTAGCATATAATCTCACTGAGTTTGAACAATATTCAATGTTTTAGACAATAGAAAAGTTTTCAAGTAGAAATGATCTTAAATTCTCCAAGTGAATCATACTTTTTGGAAGAAAGTCCATGCGAATTCTACCTTCACTTACTAATGTGTCTTTGAAATCCACTTTATTCATTCCAAGTTTTCACAAACATTTCATTATGAAAAAGGAAAAGTAGGAAAACGATAATCTCGAAGACCTGCTGACACACCGCAGCATCACCCGCTGCTTGCGCGTCGATGCTGTTGTTCTTGCTGTACAAGTCTCCCGACCTGTTTGAAAAAGTTTTAGCGTGACTCATCCTCCGGTCTAAAAATGCCGGCAAGTGGCGTATCACCTACCGCTAACCTGATTGGCTAATTACCGTCACATGCTTATCATCCCGTTTAAAGACGTGAATTTTATATGTAAAGTAAATTTTTACGCTAACGCTTAAATTCTTTACTATAGAAAGTTCAAGTATGTTATTTTTTTTCTCTTATATGTTACATTTTAAACACATGATATGAAATTTTTACGTTATGCTTATCTTAGAAATTTTTGAGTATGTTACTTTTTCTTTTATTTAACATTAACCTAAGAGTTTAATTGTATATGAGAAGTAAATTGTCACGTTAAAGTTTAAAGACATGATATTTATATGTGAAGTAAATTTTCGTGTAAAGGTTAAAATTCTTTATCTTTGAAATTTTTATTCTGTTAAATTTCCCATTATTTAACATTAACCTAAGAAAATAATTGTGTATGAAATTTTCGCGTATTGTTTAAATTGTTGTCGAAGAAAGTTTAAGTATGTTATTTTTTTTTTCTTCTCTAATTTAGCATTATTCTTACACATTTTAAAGATAAAAATGTTATGTGTGAAATAAATTTTCGTGTATTGTTTCAATTCCTTACCTTATAAATTTTTAATATTTCTTTTTCTCTAATTTAGCGTTATTCTTACACATTTGAAAGACATAATTTTTATATGTGAGGTAAATTTTCGCGTATTATTTAAGTTCTTTGCCTTATAAATTTTTAGAGCTTCTTTTTTATCTTATTTATCGTTGATATAAGAGTATGATTGTACATGTGAAGTTAATTTTCACGTTCAATTTTAAATTCTTTGCCTTGTAAATTTTTAATGTTTCTTTTTTCTAAAAGTTAGAGTTGTCATTATACATTTTAAAGAGATGAATGGCAATGTTTGAATTCTTTGTCGTAGAAATTATAGGTATGTTATACTTTCCTCCTGCATGTCAAATTTAAAGTCGTGATTTTTATGTGTAAAGTAAATTTTTGCGTTAATGTTAAAGTTATTTGTCGTAGAAAGTTTAAGTATGTTACTTTTTTCTTTTATTCAGCGATATTTTAAATACATGATTTTTATACATGTAGTAAATTTTCACTCAAATGTTAAAATTATTTATCGTAGAAATTTTAAGTATGCTAATTCTTCTTACATGTCACATTTTAATGTCGTGATTTTTATATGTGAAGTAAATTTTTACGTTAATGCTAAAGTTATTTGTCGTGCAAAGTTTAAGTATGTTAGTTTTTTTCTTTTATTTAGCAATATTTTTACATATTTTAATGACATGATTTTTATGTATATAGTAAATTTTCGCGTAAAGGTTGAAATTATTTGTCGTAGAAATTTTAAGTATGCTAATTCTTCTTACACGTCACATTTTAAAGTCGTGATTTTTATATGTGAAGAAAATTTTTTACGTTAATGTCGAAGTTATTTGTCGTACAAAGTTTAAGTATGTTACTTTTTTTTCTTCTTCTATTTAGCGATATTTCTACATATTTTAAAGTCGGGATTTTTATGTGTAAAGTAAAATGTTACGTTAATGTTAAAGTTATTTGTCGTAGAAAGTTTAACTACGTTACTTTTCTCTTGCATGTCATATTTTAAAGTCGTGATTTTTATATATGAAGGGAATTTTCGAGTAAAGGTTAAATATTTATCTTAGAAATTTTAAGTAAGTTAGTTTTTTTTCTCTTATTTAGCGATATTTTTACTCATTTTAAAGTGATTTTTATGTGAAAAGTAAATTTTTTACGTTAATGTTAAAGTTATTTATCTTAAAGAGTTTAAGTATGTTACTTTTTTCTCTTATTTAGTGATATTCGTACACATTTTTAAGACGTGATTTTTATTCGTAAAGTAAATTTTCACGTTCACTTTTTTTTTTATAAGTTTATTTTTTATAATAATAATAATAAAATCTGATAATTATTACTAAATATTATCTTTATATTTAATAAATTTCATAATTACTCCAATTGCAACAACTGTCTACGCTAAAAACCCATTCGCTACACTATGACGTCACGAACAAATTATCTATCACTTTAACTGTTTCAAGCAAGATCGTTACACAACAACTCAACTCGCAAACGCGTTGAAGCGTGTTGAAACATCCCTAGTCTCGCTCCCCTCCCTTCTGACGGGTCGATAGTCAGTAGCACCCTCTACCGTGAAACCTGATTGGTCGGGAAGTCACGTGATCACCCTTCATATATAGACGCTACCGGTTGCCGTCTCGCCATTTCTACTTAGATACCTGAGTGTGAAAGACGTGTTTAATACTTCGTGTTTTTTTTCTCATCGCGATTTTGTTCGTACTTGTGTAGTTATTCACAGTTATTTTAGCTTCGCAGATTTCGTTTCGATTATTCGGTAAGTGAATTTTTAAACATCTTCTCACTCCAACAAACCAAGAGAGCCTTGTCGGCCTATGACGACAAGCGGTATCTGCTGGAGGATGGTATAACTAGTTATGCGTATGGCCACTACAAAATTCCTTAAATTTAATTCTTCTAACTTAATTTTTCGCAATTCATTAACTATAGTCATTATTTTTACTAAAATATTACATTAACTTAATTTTTATAAAAACTAAAATTAGTATATTTTCAGGATTTTGTTAGTGACCATTAAATTTAATTTTGGGAAATATACGTTCCCCCAAGTCTTCTTCAAAAAAAACTGGACACTCTTAAATTTAATTTTTAATGTAACTCTATTCTAGAAATAGTTTATGTCCAACATTAATCTTTTAGACTAAAACTTTAAAATTGTTAAGAGGTGAAGATATCTTCTTAAAAGATATCATCGGATGGCTGATTAGTGACCTCAAGTTTCAAAGAAATATACGTTCTGTGGAATAAGATTTTTTTTTTTTGTTAGGGTGGAGTGAGGCGGTACCAATTCTTCCTAAAAGAGGTATCGGGCTGGAGGTGGGTCCTCACCTTTAATAAATAATTTTTCTAAATTTATTAATTGTAATTCTAAAGTCTTAACTTATTCAAAATTAGTTAGGGAAGGGGGGTGGGTAGATGAGTTACCATGAAGGCAACGTCCGATAGTCGATATTTTAACAATTGTTTGGTAAAATATTGAAATGTCACGTGTAGCTCGGGGTTAGGGTTCTTTAGACCCTTAGCAAATGGCCTTCCTTTTATTAACTTTTCAAATTTAACATTTTTTTTTGTGTAACTTTGTTGCAGGTATTTTAACTTGATTAAAGGATATGTAAGTAACTCGCTAGAAAACCAAACAGTCAATCAGGAGTTAACTTTTGGTCACATGTTTAAAACTTATCAGTCACAAGCGAGCATTTAGCTGACCGATCAGAACTCGTTGCCAACACCTGAAAACTAAATTTGGTATATATCCAATGTTATCACCACTTAAAACGTAAATCTTAACATAGAATGACAACATATCTACTGTGACGTCATTAGTAAAAATATCTATCACTCTTAACTTATTCGTTTAGAAGCATCCCTAGAACAATTCAGCTCCATCTTAAAGGTAAATCGAAACTAAAAAGTGTTGCCACCGCTCAAAACTTTGATATAAAACACATTATGACGTCATATCTACTGGGACGTCACGCAATAAAAGCCTATTACTCTAACTTATTCACTAAGAAGCAGTCCTAGAACAACTCAACCCCGTCTGCTAGATAAACCGAAACTAGAAAAGTGTTGCCACCGCTCAAAACTTTGATATAAAACACATTATGACGTCATTCACACTGTGACGTCATACACAAACAGCTTATAATGAAACTAAAACAGCAGCAGGAGGGAAACAACTCCACTCCACTTCCGGGCACGTAATTTCCGGTGACGTCATATTCGGTGATGTCACTTCCTGTGACGTCATATCCGGTCACGCCCCCATATCATATCATTGCGCATTGCGCCCTGGCTTCGGACTCTCCTTTTCTAACTACTGATATACTCTTCAGTGTACCACTATATGATCGCCAAAAAACTCTACGCAAGTACTCTAAGGTAATGAAACGTGGCCTCTTGGTAAAAATCAGTGTATTATATAACTCATTCTGGTCGATTATTTTATTTTACATTTTCTTTTCCATCTAGTTATTATTTTTGGAAGATTTTATAGACATGATGTGATGCATCAGATTGGAAACTTTCATCTTAGTATCTAAAAATTATATTTTTAACAATATAAAAGTATTTCTCTGAAAAACTAATGATCAAATTTCAAACTTATTGTTATCTCCTCATCAAACACAATATCAATAACAGTTATAATTAATTTTCACAAACATTTTATTACATTTGGGATTTAAATGTTAAAGACAAGGCTTATTCCTAATATGCTATTTCAACACAATACCTTAAAATGTCAACAGAACATAAGCTAACAATTTCTTTCTGTTCTATAGAAGTTTTGTTGCTGAAGATTTTCCTAACTAAACACGCAAAAACAAGTTTTTGTATCCTATTTACGATATCAACAACTCTTCCATAAAAATTTGCAGATGATTATTTATTTTAGATACTCTGATAAAATCATTAGATTTTTCAAAGTCTCTTAATTAATATTATACAAAGATACCAGTACTAATCTCCTTATCCGAAATGCCTGTAAGTTGAATAATTTGTCGAAATATTTTTCGTTGGTAATAAAGAGTACAACATTGAACTGTTAAAGAATTCCCTCACTCCCTTTAAAATAAGATTCTGTAAATGCATGGCAAACATCCCAACCTAGCAGATTAGAATTTGATAAGGCGCATTGTCACCCTCTGCATCTGGTGAAACTCAAAGAGGGATATTTTGTTTTGTCCTTCCATCCGCGTGGTGAATCTTAAGGCTGTAGCGAATGCGTTAAAATATACAGGTGAGGGTTTCAAGAAAGAGCTCTGCATGAATAATTAATTGTTTGCAGGATTTACTCTGAATTCGTTTAAACTTTAAAGGATTCCCTTCGTCTCATTATTATACTGAGAGGGAGAAGTGCCAAAGGGGTTGGATCCTGAGGAATTGAAAGACGGTACTACTGTTAGGAAACGTGGCATTGAATTAAGTGCATTTTATGGAGAAAACTTCAAAATTACTAATTACTCTTTTCGACACCGATTTATGCTTTTAGTAATCACGTCTCACAAAAGGGCTCTACTAATTCAAGATAATATGTCTATTACAATCCCATGATTAACAAAATCGAGGTATTTTTTCACTTATATTAGGGCAATGATCTTACAGAAGTATTGTTAATACACTTGAGATCATATAAAATCTTGAGAAGTGTCACTAAAAAAATTATATCCTTTACGTTATTGTTAATAAAATAAGTTAGATATCTTGTAAATATTTGTTTTTATGTTTTATGACGTTTTTATATTTTCTTTGGATTTCAGCTACATTTAGAAAACTACTATATTGATACAGAATGATTCCTAAGTCCTTTTCAGCCCTTAAATTTGAAACAACATCTCGTTTAACTAGAGCCCCTATAAAAGGGAGGCCTGATCGAACGCCATTTTGTGTCGTAAGGGTTGCCGCAATTCATGTTTCGACGTGGTTTTGAGTTGGGTGAACGTGCGCTTTCCTCGTTTGGTATTTGTAAAAATTGATCATTTGTCTATAATGTTTTTTGTAAAATGGGTTATTGTTTGTCCTATAATTGCTCAAGTGCTACTAAATACAAGGATTTTGAAAAGAAAAGGATGTTATTTCAATTTCCAACACAAGCAAACAGACGCCAACAATGGATTCAAAATTGCAGCCGAGACAAGTGAATCGCATCACTAAGTGTTGATGTGAAAAGGATATTATATTTTAATATTTATTACGATTAATTGTCTATGATTTTGTGTTGTTAAATAAGTTTTTTTTTTTATTATTATTATTTTGAAATAATTTTGATTTCCTTAGACCACTTTCCTATTCCAATGTTCTTTGCAAACTTCTGTGTGTTACTGAACTATATTTTTATATTATAAACACGAAAGCATTTTTTTTCCTTGTTTTCAAGTTAAACCATCACAGTTTTTTGAATGTTGCAGTTTAAATTGATTATAAAAAAAAAAAAAAAAATTTTTTAATTAGTTTTGCACATCAGCATTGTCGTGCCAAATATTCTGACATTTACGTTCTGAATGAAGGTTACCTTCACCTTCTGTTTATTATTAAGGTTAGAAGAAAGTAATTTTTTCAAAAAGAATGGCAATTTAAAAAATGTTAATTTGTGTTTTAAAAGTGTTAAAAAGTGTTAATTGTTTTTCAACTTAAATAATATGTAAAATAACCCCATCCCCAATTAATGTATAATAATGTATAATATAAATAATTTAGTAAAATTATTAAATTATGAAGTTAGCAAATTGAATAAACAGTACGTTTTTTAACGAATTATCAGTGGATTGCTTCTCCGTTAGAGATGATTTGAATTTTATGAATTTAAAAAGCACCCTAAAACTTGTTATTTTCATATATACAACATTTTCATATAAAAACTATATACAGCAAAATTATAGATCAGGAGTTTTCCAAACATAAACATGATGAAGTGCCTATTTGAAGAAAAGGTCCTTATCTGAACCATATTTACCTTTTTCATAAAAAAAAAAAAAAAAAAAAAAAAAAAAAAACTGTGCTGGTTAAATTAAGAAATAAAATTTTGAAACATATTTAAAATATGGGTTTCATGAAATATAGTTTTGAAATAATTAATATTTTTTGGTTTTCAAAAATGTTTCAAATAAGATAAAAGCAAACACTATGAAGCCGTATTGAAAAATTTGATTTAAAAGAAACTGCTAAATTATTAAAAAGGTTTTCCTAATTTCTTGACAAACAAAATCACGTTAATATAATTCATTTTTATGTCATATCAGGTAAAAAATAGTTAATATAAAAAAGCTGTGAATATAAACAATAAAATTAACAAAAAAGAACGGTATCGTCAACGCCGAAAACCCACTAACGATAGGAAAAGTCACAACAAATTTATTTTTAAATCGCCAAGTAGCACTAACTCTCCAAAACTGAAATCCACTTCAGCAAAATTTTGTTTAAATACGACATAATGAGTGTAAAATACAACTTCTCGGATTTTACACATTACAGGAAAAGAATATACAAGTATTCCAAGCAGTTTTTCTGAAAATTCTCAGCTTAATTTAAAATACCGTGCTGTGAAAGTTGACGGAGTTTTACATTGCTTTCAATGGTACAGCGCCAAGCAGAGACAATCTTTAGACACAAAATGGCGTTCGCACCGGCTCGCCTAATATAGGGACCTTACGTATAACCAGTGAACTAAGGTATACCTATGGTAAAAAGACTATGCTAAATACTTTGAGACAACTTACAGCGACAAATACAACTTTATGGAAGTAAACTAATGGGGGTCGACAAAAAAGTAAAAGGAGAAAAATGTTCACGGTAATATTACAAAACCTCAGGAGAAAGTTTCATGAAGTTATCTGTAAAATTAACAGAGATACTCGTGGTTAAAATTATGGACTGTTCGCGACTTGAAAAGGGGCTCGTACTGTATTGAAATGTGTCCCCCATGTTATCCAACAGTTGTATGATAACACCCGAGAGCACGTACTATCGAAAACCAAGACGTCAACTCTTTTTTTTTTTTTTTTTTAATTCATGAATTGTCCATAATTTCAACCACGAATATCAACTTCAATTTTACAGATAACTCCCTGAAACATTTTTCTAGTTGAACGTTTTCTCTTTTATTTTTCTTACTTATTTTGTGTAACTTCCGTAAATCACCAGTAGGGCTCTGTAAGCTGTTTCAAAATATTTAGAATAGTAACTTTACTGTAGGTATACGATACTTCTTTGGTTATACTAGACATTGTTTCAAATTTAATGGGCTGAAAAAGACTTGTGGAATCAAAATGTGTATTTTTAAAAAAAAAATTATTGTATTAATTAAATTAGTTCATGTATGTTATTATAAATGGATATTAAAAAAAGAATTTTGAACGTATTTAGTAAAAAAGCATAATCCGAGAGCAGAATATACATATACATAATTGGATAATTTTTATCATAAAGATGTTTTTTAAAAGTTTTGGGTTAAAACAATATTGATGCATTTCATTATAAACTTTATTAATGTTTATGTTTAAAAATTGTTGCTGCAATTTTTTTAACATAATAATTGCTTAAAACATTGAGATTTGTTAAGAAAAGTTAATTTGCCTAGTCACATGTGCTTTTTTCGTAATAAGTTCTAAAAAATATTAAATGATTTTAATAATTATTTATGGTTATGAATACATTTATAAACAAAGAAAGACTAGTTTTTCACGTAATAACACGTGTGTTAATACTACACAATAAGTTCCTTCTTCTACAAATGCAGAACTTTGAAGAAAACAAATATTTGCACTGAAGTAGACAGAAAGTATAACTCTTTTTATGAAAATTTTAAAGAAAATAATCATTCAGTGTTTATACATTTACGACCCGAAGCCAAAATATAATACAATGTATTCTTATCCGGCCTTTATTATTTCTACCACATGATGTGCTCATGCAGTTTTTTACTTTTCCTTTGCAACATTGGTTCCTTCCTTTAGCTGGAGGGGGCGTGTTTTCGCCCCATTGATCATATAAAAGAAAGCAAAATCATGGTTATTGAACCGAATAATATTTTAAGATTCAAAGAATACTAATATTATTTTTCAGCCTTTTAAGTGACGTACCTAAGGAAATTTTTTATGTGTAGTAGAAAGTGTAACACCAAAATTCGAAAAGTGCTCCGCTATTGTTTTGGTAATTAATTATGGTAAATATTTCCGTTGTTGACAAACGACTTATTCTTTTGAATAAAAATGTATTTAGTTTTGATTTTAGTAAGGTTCTTTGTAGAAACAGTAAAATATACAAGTGTGAAGATAAAACTCATTAAATTTTTCAAATTTGTTCTGAAAAAATAAAACAACAAAAAAAAAAAAAAAAAAAAATAAGATTGAGTATAAATAGTAAGAAAATTTAATTATGTTGAAAATGTATAACTTCAAACATATAACTATAAAATAGACTCTAGTGTCACATGTGTAACATAATGGGAATATGTAAGATTTTCATTTTAAAAACAGAAATTGTTTGAACTAAATAAAACATGTTACAGAATATTGCCCTCATAAGTAAAACGGTAGTAAATTCAAAAAAATTTAAATGCACACAATTTAATATTTTCTTATTTATCCTTAGAAAAAGCATATTTTAATACTATTGATTTGAATTTTTTTTTTTTTTTTTTGGAATTACGGTCTTTAACTTATGATGGCAGGACTATTTTTTAATATGTTACACACACAATTTCAAATGTATTATAGTACTTATTAAAATATACATTTCAATTACAAATGCAAATTTATAAAAGAGGCTTTTTTATATAAATAGGATAATATAATAATATTGCAGAAATCGGCAGTGGAACTTTGGGTAAACTGACACTAAGGCTCCAAATAATCACCAGTTGGTAGAATATGTCTTTGCATACAATGATGGGGGCATGATTTTAGACACGAAGGACTACATATGTTACGCAACCGCCATCATATTACTATTGTTTGAACACATACTAGCAGTCTAGTGTGAACCATTATCTATGCTATGGTGGTGTAGCAAATTCTGCGCAATCTAAGTGTCAAAGCAGAGTTAGAAACTGTGTGTTAATCTACAATACCTTCTCCATTAGTTACAGAATTTAGGGGCGACCGCCTGGAGAAATCAGATTGATTAACATCTCTTGACGTTCACCAAAATGACTTGTACATTAGCATCATTGTATTGATCGAATGAAATGATGCACTGTGTTAAGGGTGTTAAGTAAATTTAACCTAATGCGATGAGCATTTATTTCCTGGACGGAAGACACTGATGGCGGATATGTTTAAAATGTGTCATTTAACAAAGTAATTGGCTTTCAAAATGTAATTAGCAAATCATCTGTGTGTGTTCGTATGTAGACAGTAACTTTGTTTGGATTAATTTAGCTGTTTAATTCTAGATACGACAGTCGGTTGTAAATTAATAACAATGTATGAACATCAAATTTAATTTTTGAATTAAATTATTGAATATTAATAGTCGAATATACAAGTTATAGATTATTTTTTATTGAAATCAGAATATTGAGAAAAAATTTCTTTAAAAAAAAACTACTTTACTTTAAACAATAAAAAATATTAAATTAGTTTCTGAAACAAAGATTTAATTGTCGAAATAGTTTGCGTAAGACGACACATTTTTAAAACTATATGAAGTTTTGTATATGTTCTTTGATTGTTTTTTTTGTATAGTATACAGTAAAACAAGGTAATTTTTTTGCAATATTTTAATACTTTTATGGAATGCATACTAGATTAATATTACATGAATGAACAAGTAACATGAAATATATTTTCACGGATGGAAGAAGAAGGGGCGCATTGTAAATGAAGGATACCCAGAGGTGGGAGAGGTTGATAAATGTTTGGGTAAATTGGCTGTTGAGCATATTGCGGTTGTGTTTTGAACGGGCAATTGCAATGCAACGTTCTCCAAAAACATTTAGAGGCTGGCAGTATGACTTATGTTGGAGTTCCTAAAAGGCAGCAGATTTATACCAAATATGCCAATATATATATTTGTTACTATAGATCCAACAATATAAGGAATTCCTGAAGACTGGAAAAATTATAGAATGCTTTTTTTTATCTTATTAAAGTTACAATTGATATTTGATATATATATATTTTAAAAATAATTTTAAAATAATAGTTTTCATCATTACATAAACCAAAGTCTAAAAATGGAGGGAATCGTTTGTTGCAAAGGGACAATTTTATTTGAACTAACTTGTAATAAAGATATTTAAACCATACCTCCAGATTCCCTCGGTTTAGACGATAGAAATTGTGAGATTATGACGGTAGAAGTCGTTGAGTCTCTTTTATGATAGAATAGACAAACTTATTGCAACTCATCTTGATAAATCATCAATATGAGGGTCACTTCAGTTATTCCCGTATTCATTATTAAAGAAAACCTTCATTCTGAAAGTTTCTTCGTATAGTTTATTTGGTCCTTGTAGTTGAGAACTTTTCTCTAGATTATTAACATATACTATTTGAAACAAATTAAAATTATGCAGAAAAAAAGTTCATACAACGAAATTTGATTTTCTTCTTCTTTGCTGTCTGCGGGCCACAGAAAACTCTGTCGCGGGCCGCGCAATAGCGAACGCTAATATAAAGGGAGTCTTCTAGAAGTGCTCCATGTCAGGAATGAACAAATAACTCAGTTTGGCCTTGATTTTGCTACAGTGAGAAGTACTTAATTTGAAAAATTAAATGCTCGTTTATATGAACTTTGTATAAGTGCAAATAATAAGATGGATATTACTAGATATAACAGTGCAGTGTAACTAAGAATGCTTCTTGCAAAATATGTAAAAAAGAAAGGTGTAAAATAAAATCCCTAAAAGTTTTTAAAAAAATAATTAGACAAGAAAGGATTCGAGGTTTTAATCTCCACCACGAGTTTCATACCTGTATTTATTTTCACAAGTAAATATTTTTCAAAAAATTATAAATGCAAGGAAATAAAAGAACACAAATATATTAGAGAATATGTTTTTATAGAAAAGCTATGTAAAAATTTTTTCTAGGAATTTTTCTTCCCAATAATACGCCCAGCCAATTGATAACCATAAAAAGGTGTTAATTACTTCTTATTTGTCGAATTTACGTAACAGCCGTTTTTGAGATATACGAGCTATGTGTTTATTTATGGCTTCAACTGTCGTGTAATTAAATAAACAAACAAACAAATAAAACAATCTTATTCAACTGTGTTTATGGTTTCCACGAATTCAGTGGGTGGATGGGTTGGAGGAGCGTTTTGATTTAGTATTTTTGAAATTCAATGTTAACCTCGTTTGCCTTACCTATTAAGTTGTTTACAAAAAAAAAAACTTCGTATCCTATCGCTACATAATACATGGAGTTGTTTAAGTATCTACTTTTCAATATTTTAGTTTATGTATGAGTCATGACGGAAACAATAGGTGTGTTATAAATTGGCATTGTGTTTTTATCATAGCTTTTCCGCCTTTTCCCCCTTATTGGGAAATGCTTTTTTAATCTTTTTCATATTTTCGAGGATTTTGACTTCAATTATACTGATGAAACTTTACAACCAATTTCTTGAAATCAGAAAAATGATTTGCCGCCATATCTTTTTTTTTACATTTATTGGCAAAATAAATTTGTAGAATGTAATATCGAGTGGATAAAATAATCTCCATGGTATGAAGTAATGCCCTACAAAAATACCGTCTATATGCTACTGTAAAACAGATTTTTTGAACATATTGACTGGGAGCTGATATGTAAGTCTTTGTTACATTAGATGTTCTATAAAGTACATACTGAATGTAGGTATTATATATGGCACAGAAAATGTTGTTTATTCAACTAGTTGCGTAAGTAATATTTTTCAAACGAATGAAAATGCATATTTGACGATTGCGCTTGCACGAATCAAATAATTTACCGAGTTTGAAAAAGTATTTTTGCAGGTGTTGCATATAATATTTTTTATAATCTCGTACAATATTTTTAATAATTATATATGTTAACGTTGGCAACTTCACTCAATGAATCTTTTCTGAAAATATATCATTTCTATGTTATCGGCAAAGTGTGAGATACGGCATTCTATAGAATGTCTAAGTATTGTATAGAAAGCCTAAGAATTGTATAGAATGCCTAAAAACTACCCGGCAATGTATGAAACGATTCATATTTCACACATTGCTTAGGCATTCTATTGAATTCCAAATGAGAAACCGGTAAAGTATGAAATACATCTCCGATTCGTTTCAAATATCTCGTGGCAAGGTACGTGACTTTAAACGTGCGCTTATAAATATATTTTACCCCTTCTCCAATATTTATATTTTTACTCATGTGCTAACAATTCTAAAATTTAATGTGTGTGTACGCTTTGCACCCTAAAAGGAAAAAGTACAACCCATTTTGTTGGCCTTATGGTCAATTAAACCTGAAAAAATATCTCTACTTATTTCGAGCAGTCGTTTGTGGTAAAGTCGCACTCTAAAAAGTAAGGTCAAACTCTAAATGGATTTAAAACTAACTCTTCGCACTCTAAATGAATTTAAGACTGACTCTTCGCACTCTAAATGCAAAAATTATGACCTGTTTCGTTGGGCTTAAGGCCAATTGAACCTAAAAAAAATCTTCTACCTTTTTCGGGTAGCTGTTTGTGTGCATTCACCCACAAGATTACTTTTTTTTTATTAGTTTGTACTTGTAAAAGTCTAAATAGTACGGTGTGCGTGTTTTAAAATTCATATTTCATAAACTTTGGCCACCAAAATGTAGTTCTGATTTTTATAGACATTTAGCGTCAAGCTCAATATCTTAAACGCTATGAATAAAAGTATTTTTTTTCATACTTTGCCTAAATAGCATTTGTCATTCTATAGAATGCCTAGGTATTATATACAATGCCTAGGAAAAGTATATAACAATTCTCATATTTCATACGTTGCCAAATGGCAACAGGCAGACTATACAATGCCTAGGCATTATGCACAATAACGGCATTTCACACTTTGCCGGTAACATATATACTAAGACCATACAAATTTTAGCATGAGGTGTGCGGTAAAGTATTTTATTCCAGTATTTATTAAAGTATTTTTAATAGTGGAATTTTATACATTTACCGAGACAAAATCTTACTTTCGTCACAATTTCTGATTACAAAAGTTTAATTTTTTAGCACATTATTATGAAAAGCAATTTAAAGTCATCCGTTTGACAGTAGATGATTAACAGTTATATACTGAGTAAAATTTATAAGTTTAAATTCATAAAAAGTAATGTATAAAAGAATAATATTTTTATATTTAACAGTGTATAAGTATAATATATTCGTAGTTATATACAATTTATTTTATACGGTGCAACACGTTTAATTAGAAAAAGTAGCTTTTAATAAATTTAGTTGAAGTACACTGTCTCAAAAGTTGAAACATTTCATTTGAAATTTAAAAATACGTGATTGCTTACACTTCCTTTTAGTAGTAGATATGCAAGAGAATAACTTATAGTAGTAATTTAAAATGCATAATTTATTGAAGGTGCGTTGACAGTTGTTTTAAAATTACAAAACTAAATAAATATAAAAGCTTTATGAACATCATTTTTAATAAATATTTACAAAATATATATATATATATATATATATATATATATATATATATATATATATATATATATATATATATATATATATATATATATATATATATATATATATATATATATATATATATATATATATATATATATATATATATATATATATATATATATATATATATATATATATATATTTATATATATACACTATTGTTATGTATTATTGTGTGCATTTTTTAGGTAGCTTGACAGAATAAATACAAAGTATTAATTACATTATCTCTTATGAAAGACGTTATTAAGAAGCTAACATTTTAAAATTTTATTTAAATAACTACAGTATGCTTCGCCATTGTATGATTCCTTGAAGTAATTTAAAATCAAAAATAATTTTTGAATTATATCAGTAGTACTCTTCTTTATATAGGATAGGATATAAGTATAGGAAATAAGTAACCATTACAAAAGTACTCGCTATGCCCTTTAACATATGATACATCTTTTTATCAAAGATAGTCGCAAACAATTTATTTGAAAATCAAAGGTATTTGTATTTAAATTGAAGATATTTTAGTGGATAATAATGTGAGTGGATAATTATGAAAGCATACATGATGGAACCCATTATTCTTAAAATTAGAATTATATTCATTACCTATAAGTTTAAAGAACAAAAATGATTTATTTCAAGGTTCCATTATTAGTAAAAGCGTACATAATTCTCCCATAAACTACTTGAAGTTTGAAGAACTTAATTTAAAGAATATTTACTCAAACTTCATGATACATTCACTATAAATACGACTTTTTATTCTCAAAAGATTGGACGCATTGTTGGAAAATATTTGTATTTAGTAAATTTAAATATTGAGCATAATATGATATAAGGAGTAAGATAAAAGGATGTGTTAAAATCTTAGAAAAATCAATAAGACTCTGAGGACAATACGTTTTGAATTTCTATGATTTAAATTTAGATAATTGTTAGAGAAGACCTTAGTTGTTATTTATTTGTTAACAAATCCCTTTTGTTGAATTGGATAAAGCTGAATTTTTACATGTTAAATATAAATAATTTCAGCAGCAAATATTTTGTTAAAATTTTTCTTGTATCGAAAAGTATCGATCTAGAATAAATAAAAAATACATAATTTCATAAACAAATGGGTTGAATACAGAATTTCAATATTTTCAAAAGTCTAAATTTTTTACATTATTATTTTGAAAATTTTACTAACTTTAAAGTATTCATTTAAAGCAAAAAAAAAGAAAGAAATCATTTATTCAAAATACCATATTTCTTTCAATTATATATATTTATTGTTATTAAACCCTTTTTTAATTTTATGCTTCTTTATAAAAACTTAATTTATTAAATACTACTAAGTTATAAGTACTTAAATATACACATTAAGTAATCAATATTATTAAAAGAATTTACAAATACAAAGCTTCGGAATTAACAATCTTTTATCTTTCCATACAGCTTACACTTCTAAAATTACCCACTATAAAAGATAGTAACTAAAAATTAAGTTTAAAATATTCTACAAAATTATATTATAAATTTAATATTGTAAATAAAAAACATTCAAAGAATAACTACTAAAATATCATAATTTCTTCAACATTTTAAAGTATAGTTTTAATAGAAAAATACTCTTAATTGCAGCCTTACGCAGAAATTCCATTAAAAAAAATAGAGCATTTGGGGGTAACAAAATTCGCAATCATTTCCACTCAACTTTTGTTTTATATGTAACACTATACTTCGAAAACAACTACCTGTTCGAGTTACACTTGTTTTATCCAGCTCCTATTCCACTTATTATTGCGTCGAGTAATGGGTATAAGGAAACAATTCAGAAACACAATAAAGCAAAATAATTGAATTCATCACCAAGATTCGTTATTGGTCTAACTCTGATACTTGAGAAATTATAACGATCACTTAAACAATTGCAAAATGAATTTCATTCTTTAATCTTCTTTTACATGTATTTGTAAATATTCCAATTAAAATTTTAATTCTTTTACAAAGTTAAAAAATCTATTGCTCAATATCAATAAGAATTTTAAAACATCGATTTACGACCAAAAGTGTATCTTCGAACTTATATCCATAAAATGAAAGGTTTGACAACGACATTATTTTGATATCAAAAGTAACAATTCCAATAATTGATCCAATAATTAATCAAATATTCCAAATAAAGTACCCATTCTACAATCACATGGGACATGATTTTTTTCTTTCTGTTTTCAGAGAACAAGTTATCGTCACTAGTTCTGAATAACTTTGGGACACGCCCTAGCATTTCTGTCGTGTTTTCAATTTTATGGAGAATATTAACTAAATATTAGTCTTTCTAGTGTCTGCTAAGAAACTAGAAGGGCTAAGAATAGAGAATTCTCTCGAATGCCTTTACATTTAAATTCGTAAGTAATACACTATATGCATCAATATGACGTTTCTTGTACTCTCCTTACAAATTTACAAATCACCTTATCATTTTATTCAATCGAAATCATGTTCCTCTTGGAAAGTAATGAATCTGAAGATTTTGAAAATTGTGCTCCAAAAAATTAATTTCCTTAATGTCAATCAAAGTACTATCTCTAAAGAACATTTGAACTT
This sequence comes from Linyphia triangularis, assembly GCA_963978545.1. NCBI lineage: Eukaryota > Metazoa > Arthropoda > Arachnida > Araneae > Linyphiidae > Linyphia > Linyphia triangularis. Next base: position 52,752,784 of record OZ021722.1, on the reverse strand, counting down.
TGAAATAGTTTTAATGATAATTCAATATCCTCCTACAAGACAGACATGGAAATACAGGAAAATTCTCATCATAATTACCTGTATATATAGACCGTAGCCAGGATTTTTCTCGAGGGAGAGGGGGTTATGGTCGAAGATTTTATTAAACCCATACAACAAGTTACACAAAAAAGAAGGGGGAGTAGTGAAACAAGTTTTCACTCATTTCGGATGCGAGGGGGGGGGGGGGGGGTCCATCTGACCCCTTGACTAAGGGCCCTGTGCTTAACATGATAAAAACATAAAAATAATGATTTATTCTTAAATAACCTATATTATATATGAGTACAAATCTGAAATATTAGAATGTGTGTTGTAGTTGTTATTTGTTCTAGATATATTCAAAGAATTACTGCATACTTATAGCATAAAATCGGTCTATCTCAATGTTATAATTTTTTCTGGACGGTGTTTTTTTAATGTGTTTTCTTAGAAAACTTACATTGATAAATGATATTCTAATTTAAAAGTTAAGACATCCTCATCTGGCGAACACTTAATTTACAATTGCACATTATGTAATTTTTCTAAAATATAAATTTAAGAAGAGAAATAGTCCACAGATAATTAATTTTATTAAAATTTATTTAGAGCAATTACAACTTTTGTGTAGTTGCCATGTAATTGTAAAGGTAATGTTTTGGCAGTGCTAGAAGTGACGCGTTCCCCCACTTTCAAGAAAATACCCATGCATCACCCCACTTCTAAATTCAGGGAAATCCTTCCCCCCACTTTTAAAAACACTCAATCCGCCTAAAAACTACTAATGAAAAATAACTTTAACCTTTAAATGTAGTGACACCGAAAAAAGTTTAAGTATTTTTCTTAACAAATACAGTTACGTTTAGTCAACTTTTAACTTTGGAGGAACTGTCTTTCAAGTTAAATTTCTATTCTTGTTTCATATAGAGGCACTAAAGACCAAAAATTTTATAATTCTTTATCAATTTACTTTCATGAAAGTATTCATAGTTAGAAGTGCTATTTAAATCTAAATAAACAGTTCTGCATTTAAGGTTGAATTATTATTTTACTTTACCACTTACTTCCAAGTAAAAAATCTAAGTCGCAAATCTGGTTCATTTAATGTAGGTCAGCATTTTAATTATAATTAAAATCATTACACCACACCACAATTCGGAATTAAGTAGAAGATTTCCATGTATATTAAAAAATGGAAGATGAGCATTAAAATAACAAAAAATTTTGACCCTTGTCCAATGTTAGTGTTACGAACTATAAATTATTTCCTTTCATGTTAATATTTTAAATATAAGTTACGAAATTATAAAATGTATCGATGAAGATGGGAAAGGGGGGGGGGGTGCACTTTTTACCAACTTTTAAGCATTCCCAACCCCCACTTTTTTTCACCACTACTACCATTGGTTTAGGAGAGTAATGCATTAGGAGGGCATAACGTATCAAATCGTTCCTCTCTAACGTAAAATAGGGAAAGTTACTTTACGTTTTCATCAATCTCCTTCTAGGAAATTCACATTAATATATAAAGAAAAGTGTTACAAATCACCTTTAAAATTCCAATTGGCTTTTATTGGAAGTTTAGGCTAAATATTATATTTTTTAATATAATAAAGATTATATATAAATAATATATTACATTTCAGATGATATGTATCAATACAGGGTCTGGCCAAAATTTTAAATTCTACCTATTGAATCAAAACTGTTGAAGGTATATAGGGTTTATTTAAAAAAAAAAATATTAATTTTTTTTTTCTTCTGAAGTTGCTTTTTTATCAAAGTAAACTATTCGAAAATGCAAAATATATTCAATCAACGAAAACTTTTATTAAATTTTAACTGCGTGATTTCTTAATGTGTTCTGTTAATATAAGGATATATTTTATATAAAAATAAACTCTTAAAAAGTTCTTTAAACTACATGTAATGTAACTTGAACTGAGTTTTGACTAATCTTTAAAAAAAAAAAAAAAAAAAAAAACGTTCATTCTTTTTTGCTGCTTGAAATATTATCGAACTTTTAGTTTGCATTTATTCCTGATATCTTTATCAGGAATATTCGGAAACTACAAGTTCGATATTGATTTATATTAAAATAATTTGTATAAAAATATCTGATAACTGTAGTTGAAATAGTTAAAAAGATGATTGTGAATGCATCAAAGTAGTTGAATTAGTTTGAAAGATATCTCTAATAACGTAAAATTAATACATCGATGCAGTTGAAATAATTTGAAATGTGACTCTAAATCGTATGAGTATATATTTAGAGCTAAAAAAAAAATAATAATCCGAATGATGGCTATATCTTCGGTTTTAATTATCGTAGAATCTTGTGGTTTGCACTGAAGTGTTTTGTTTTCGATATTTTATTTTATATGCCTTATGTAATTTTTTTTTTTAATATTAAGGGCCTTTTTACTTTGGAAATTTTACTCTAACTTTTAATAAATCTAAATGAATAATAAAATCTAACGTAATCTTTTAATAAATCTATTCTGAAAATTTTCATACGAACTCCTATTTTTTTTTTTTATCTTTTCATTCGATTCGGAATATATAATTTACTCAAATGACGAAATTTCAGTTCATTATTTCAATTACAAGCGAAAATATTTTGGTCGCTTTTAGGCCGATCTTCAGAGTAAATCTCAGTATTAACTGTTCTTGTGTGAATCTGTTGTTAAACATGCGACTATAATTACATAGATTTATAGTGCCATGTTTAACTACAGATTCAAAAAGAAATCCGTGTAATTTTAGACTAATACCAGAATTTTTATAATCTTCTGAAGCACAGCAATTTCTACAATTCTATCCTCCCCACCTCTAGAAATACATTTCTGAAGTAACTCAAAAGTAACATAATTTATTAAAAAGTTTAAAGATGTGCCAAGTTTGCACGAAGCAAATTGAATGTCGGAAACTATAATTACAGAAATATAACCTATAATACTGATAATTGCAAAATACAAAATTTAGGTATTCGTAAACAGTATTTAATAAATATAATTGTCTTTTATGCAAAAGTGCTAAACTGTAACCACAAATGTAATAAGAATGTTGAATTTGTTTACTCAATGTAATTTAATTTGTTATTGTTTACTAAATGTAATTTAATTTGTTATTGTTTATCAAATGTAATTTAATTTTTAGATGTTTATAAAATGTAATTTAGTTTGTAATTGGTTGTTAAATGTAAAGTAATTACTTCTGAGTATCCATGTCTATCTCTTTTTAGAAAGCACGAACATTTTCATTTAACAATCCCAAAAACTGATGTAGATTTTTTGGTACTCTAAAGAATAGACATAAATCAAAGACATACAAAGAATAGACATACATCAAAGACATGCAAAGAATAGACATACAAAGAGGAAAGAATAGATATACTTTTATACACACAAAGAATAGATATACATCATAAACATGCGAAGAATAGCCATACATCATAAACATGCAAATAATAGATAAACTTCATATACATGCAAAGAATATGCATACATCTTAGACATACACCATAGACATGTGTAAAGAATAGATATACATTTTGGTAATCACCAACATTACGAAAACGTTAGTAACCCAGAACCAAACCCAAGAATCAAAATTGCAGAACCTGCAAGTGTGTGTTATGTCGACTGAGCTCATATAAGTTTCTTGTGCCCTCAAAGTCCAACTTCTACTTTATCTATAGCTTTTGTTGTCATGAAGCCCTGCTTGTGTACACAAAAATTCATAAATGCCATCATTGAGCACACAGTCTGGTTAAAATTACTTTTAAAATCATTGCTTTTCTGAGCTTTTCCCTTTTTTTGTCTACCTGTTGCCAAAAATTTAGCCAGGCATATATATATATATATATATATATATATATATATATATATATATATATATATATATATATATATATATATATATACAAGGTCCGTCTATTAATTTCCAGGACTGACGTAACTGTAGGAGAACGAAAAACCGGAAGATGGCACTAATGATTGAATATTGAAAAGCGTTTTCTTGCGCATGTGCAGTGCAATCGGCGCCATTCTGAAGTAAGTGGTTCTCGTGGAAAGGCGCATTAAAACGTAGCTCTTAAATTCCTGTTGTCGAAGTGAAAATGGAGCAAAGAATTAACATTAAATTTTGCTTCAAATTGGGTATCCTATCCAGGTACGCTGGGTCAGTATCAGCGTTGTCGATAAGTTCGCCACATGCGTCCAGTCTCAATTGCTTTTGTTCGTCCCTTAAATGGTGAGGAACGAATCTGGAACAAATCTTGCGTTTGCCTAGGTCTTGCGTCAAAATTCGCTGAACCGTCTCTTTGTCCATGTTCAATTCATTGGCGAGTACTCGAATAGTCAATCGACGATCACATTTCACCATAAAGAGAACTTTTTCAATTGCTTCCGGCGTGCGTATGAACTGCGGCTGACCTGTGAGTGGATCATCTTCGACGCTTTCGCGCCAGTCCCGAAAGGGTTTAAACCATTCAAAAGTTCTTGAGCGGGATAATGCTTCCTCGCCGTAAACTTGTTTTAACATTTCGTAGGTTTCCGCAGCTGTCTTGCCCAATTTGAAGCAAAATTTAATGTTAATTCTTTGCTCCATTTTTAGTTCGACAACAGGAATTTAAGAGCAACGTTTTAATGCACCTTTCCACGAGAACCACTTACTTCAGAATGGCGCCGATTGCACTGCACATGCGCAAGAAAATGCTCTTCAATATGCAATCATTAGCGCCATCTTCCGGCTTTTCGTTCTCCTACAGTTACGTCAGTCCTGGAAATTAATAGCCGGACCATGTATATATATATATATATATATATATATATATATATGTCTTAGCTCCATTAAAATTGTCTCTTTTGTATGTTTCATTGAGAATGAAGGGTCTTACCGTCACGAACTTACCAGGAAGAATGGAAATTTTAACCTAGAAAGTTACAGAAACAGTGCAATGTATTTCGGTCATTATCTTTTTTTTTTCTTTCTTAATCTTAATGTAGATGACTTTCCTAGTTTAATTTTCAAAATAGTGTCACTTAAACCGTTTAGTTTAAAATAAGAAGCATTTACTCATGTTTTCAAATGAATTATCTGTTATAATAAGTCTGAAAGCATATGTTTTGTTTTTAAATAAGGCACGCATTCATATTTCAGAACTTCAATCTTAAAATACATTATTGTATTTAGTTGGTTTTTTTGGCTCACATACCATTTGATCACTAAATTGAGAATTATTCGACAGTTATATTCTTTGTATAGAACCGCAATGTAAGAAGTGCTATGAATCCAAACGAATAAGCTTATCTATAAGAAATATTTTAGAACTAAAGATGCACATTTTAGATAACATTTCTATTTATATTTATGAAATTAGAAACGTTGTGCCTTTAAAAGCCCCCTTTTTAAGAATCAAAAAAGAAATTCTCTCGAGCATACAAGTCTTGCTTTTAACAAAAGAAAAATAGAGATAAGAGGAAAATCGTTTTTATCCTAAGACCTAAGTAACGAATCTTGTATCCATGGAAACTTTTACATTTTCCAACAAATAAGAATGAAATACGGTACACCTGTGCTTTTTTAGTGTGTATTACGTTCTTTATTTTAATCCAAGTACATTTAAGAAAAAGTTTCTCAATGCATTAATGGGTATTGTGAATAAAAATAGTGATTTCTAAATAAAAACTGTGTATTTTAATCGAATGAATTGTGTTTAATTTAACATTTATTTGAGCTATTTAACTGAGAATTTAGCCAACTAATTGTAATTAAAAAATATGCTTGCCAGAAATAATGATAAAAAAAAAAATTAGATACCTAAATTTCCTAATCAGTGATTACAGGCAAAAATAAACTGAATTTAAAAAATAACAATAATAATCTTCTAATTATTGGTCTTAATATGTTTGCTATTCTTTTTAAGATTGTACTTTCATAATTAACTAGATGCAATTATTATACTTGGTACTAAATATTTTAACAAAATTCAACTTATTTTTTTAATCAAAAATCCCACTTGAAGCTGAACATTTTTTAATGGATAGCATAAATCATGCTTTAAAATTATTATCATAATCATTCTAGAAAAATATATTTAGGTAATCGTCCATAACAATTGAAAATTTGATTGAAAATAGTTTTTCATTATACAACAAATCGACTTTTATCCAAAAATATTTTTTTCTATCAATACATGAGGTAGTTGATATCTATTACATGAAAACGTGAGAAACCGCATTGTGTTATTTATATAGGCCTCTAGCGTTAATAATTAAAATTGTGCTGTATAGCTCCATATATTTTAATTATACAAAATTTCTTCTTTAGTGTTTGTCGAAATTACCCAAATTGCTTTCGATGGTGTTCTATTATATCATCTTCGCTTTATCACAAAAAAATACTCAACTATTAATTTCTTAAAGATTCTTAACCTTGTTTTTTTCTTCTATATACTGTTTATATAACATTCGCGTGATAAAATATGAAATGCCCCCACTACTTTTTCTTATAAAAATATTCATAAATATAATATAACAATTGAAAATGTATTTATTATCCATTAGAAATGTTATTGTACTTAATTAACAAAAATAAATATGTTAGGTCAAAATTCTTTATTTATCATTAGCATTCTAAATAATAAAGTTATTTTCGATGTTTGACGTTTTCAAAATATAGGACACTTGGTTCTAAATGCATTCCATATGTTTTAGATTTTCTAAATTATGCTATTAAAAGTGGCTATTCTCCAATTGTTAAGAACTTCATTTGAAAAGAAATGTATTTGTTTGTTGGGTTTTTTACACAGAAAGTAAATAACAATAATCCAAAGTAGAATCCTTCAACATCTTTCGTCTGAATTTTTCAACAAAGAATTGTTACGCTGAATTTAAATGAAAGCAATTCGTTTTGTTGTTGAACAATGGGGATAAAACGTTCTGTTTACAGATCCAACGAATGAGAAAAAAAAGGGCCTTCTCTGCAACTAATTAAGCGTGACTGATAACATACAGGGACAAAAAAGGGTAAGATATACTATTTGCCTTTAAATTACTTTTGCTGGAAACAATTACGCTTGCAGCAGTTGGAAAAAAAATACAACAAAGTGGTCCGTTGATTTTTCATTTGCAGTTCGACAACGTTTGGAGTTTTATTTAGTGAAGAGAAGATATTGCTGAACGTATTATCGTTTTCCTTTAACCTGATTAAATATTAAACGAAGCTTCCGACATCTTAAAATTTCTTCCTTCCAATTAAGAGGAGTAAGTTTTAGTTTCCTTCTTCCTTCTTCTCTGTATAAAAAGAGAAAAATAAAGTTCATTGATACTTAATTGTATTAAGGATTCTTAAAATTTCAGATCATGTTTGATATTACAAAATTAGTAACTAAAATCTAAAAGTTAAAATGGGAACATAATGTGAGATTTTTTTTTTTTTTTTTAAATTGCTTATTCATGAACTTTGTTTATTTTACTAGTGTAATTGATATAATTTCTAAAAATGATTCCTATCAAAGTGATTTGTAATTGTATGTTTTTCTTAGCAAATCAAATTAAATTTAACTTTATACTTTCGAATAAATTAAAATTATAATATTTAACTAATTATTGGAAAATAACGATAATTTGTATCTAAATATCAGCAAACTGCCCAGTGTTGTGGAACTGTCTAGTGTGTATCGCTCTAATACCAACTGAACATAGCCCAGAAGTAAATAATTCTGTAATATACAAATTTAGCATACATAATTGACTGTGGTCATAAATACCTTTTCTGGATTAGGTATGTAATTTTTAGATCTAGACTCATCCTTTAAAGTATGCATACAAAAGGTAAAAGTACAAAAATAAATACTACGGAATAACAATTACTTGTTTTTCTTTCAAATCAACAATAATAAAATCTGAATAAACTAAATATTTCATGAAAAGAATTTCAAAGAAATCAAATACATATTAAAGAAAAAACACATATAAGAATAAACTATAAATCTTTAAATGTAAAATAAAAATGTATAACTAATTATAATTGATATATAAATTTAAATAAAGCAAAAATATACTGAAAACAAAAACACACACATATATATATATATATATATATATATATATATATATATATATATATATATATATATATATATATATATATATATATATATATATATATATATATATATATATATATTGAAATTAAAGAAATTTGAAATAAATATTTTTTTTTAATTCTTTGTAATCCTTTTGTCTTATCCTAGAATTTTTTTCTTTGCATTTAAGAAACTATGCTATTAAATTTACAGCTAGTATAATATAATTTAAAGATATATTTATTTTTTTAATCTAGTGTTCTTAAGCAAGCGCAAAATGAATCCATACAGAAATAGTGTATGACTACCTTTTAAACAAAAAAATCTCATAGCTGAATGACAAGTGTACTTTTTTATATTTCAGCACAAATTTCATTTCATTCAAATTTTATTATATATTAGGAACATAAATATTAAAAAAAAAAAAAAAAAAAAAACTCTTATTTTTATATATTTAATTTGAAAAAAAAAAAAAAAAAAAAAATTAAAAAAATGCTTTATTAGAAGTAATCTTTATTCGCTTATTGTTTTAAAAAATTTAATTCAATGATGTCATATTTATATAATTGGTTTATACTTTGTTATCTGTAGCCAAAGAACATTTTAATAGACAATTTTGTTAGGGAATTTGAAATTAGGTTTAACCTAGTACTAGTGTTATAAGTTTAATAGAAGTATATGCTCATGACTATTTACGAAGTTACCAACTAAATATTAAGAACTACATTTATAATATATATTATGCTTTAAATTACCCAATTCAATAGAAAAAAGTATTTATATCTTTATATCTCGTATTATAAAGCTTCAAAGATTTAAATGTAATATGGATGTTTGTAGCATAAGGAGTTGACTTTTGACTTTTTGTAAGCATATTATTTGAAATATAAGAATGAAAAAATGTAAACAAAAAAAGTTATAATGTATTACTATGCTTTAAAACTGTCATTTATGTTCATTGGGGGTATCCATTTTTGGAATATGTATTCTAAAACTAATAAATATTTTAACTAATATAACACCAAAGAAATAATCAATTTTCAGGAACAAATTATCTTTCGTACCACAAGACAAGTGTTGTCTTCTTCTCATCCTCAAAATAGTAATTTCACATATCTTTAAATGTATGTTTTAATGTAGTAAGTTTCTGCTATTAAAAAAATATTTTATGATAATGTGAGTAAAATGTGTGTGTGATATAATGTACATTGTTTCGACATATTATTACTACATAATTTAATTATTACTAAAAGAAATGAACTTTTTTATTACATGGATAGTTTATAAGATTAGTGTGTGTGTGTTTTAAGTAAATAATGCTTGAAATAAATTCTCAAAAAACACACCAATTGCAATTGAATAATAATTTTTTACACTTTTTTCTTATCTAATAAGGCAAAGAATAACATAGTAAATAATTATAAATTCATTCAAAATAAATTTAAAAACTATTATAGTTTCTTTTTTTTTATCAGATCAATAGTCTTAAATGTTTATTTTTGGACAAGAATGATAAAAGCATCTTATATAAAAAAAAAAATTTAAAAAAAAAAAATTAAAAAAAAAAAAAAAAAAAAAAAAACGATGGTAAATTTAACTTGGAAAAAAGAAAACTGTTCATCAAATATAATAAATTGAAAACTTGCACCAATTGTTCGCGATTTTTTAATTTAAAAAATTACATATCGAATGACTTTGACTTTTCCTGTGGGTCTTATAGTTAAATAATCTCTAGTTAAAATTAATAATTAAAAAAAAATGCTGAACTTAAGCCTTTATTATCCGTTAAATTACAAATTGTTATAAAGTGTTTGTAGGTAACACTTTTAAAATTCACAAATTGTCTGACTAGAAGTTGTTTCACTTTGTAAATCTTAGTATACGTAGGAAATACATTTGAAAAAAATGTTTCGGCTGAACCCATGTTTTCAATTTCTCCCATTCTGGTTTAGGAGGTACAGCGGAAGACTAGGAAACGCACTTTGAATTTGAAGGTACGGAGGAAAACTGCCAATCTTGACAAAGAGCTTTGAGCGGAAGACTTTGTTTATATGTACGTATTTCTATTTTAAGTGCGAATAATATAGTTCTTGTACATAAATATCTTCTCGTGATTTTTTTAATAAAATACTTTTTATTTATAATTTGAATTTTACTTGATAAGTTTTATTTGTTATTTAATTTACACGTAATAATGTATTTATATTTTTATACACAAAAAAAAAATACATTTAAGTGGAAAAAATAATAAGTGTAGATCAGAATATACATCTATGTACAATTTGAAATAAATAGCGTTCTGTTAGTTTGCCTTTAATGACCAGAGGATCTTTAACATAATTAATCATGCATCTTTCAACCAACACACAAGACTTCACTGAAAATGGATTTGAATTATTGTACCGAATGTCGATAATAATATGTATTAGAACATTTAAAAAGAGTATCTAAAAAAAAGGCTGTGTTCCTTTTCTTATGCATTCATATATTTCCAAAAGGAAAAAAAAATCAGTACGGAAAGAATGTCCTTAATTAAGCATATACAAAGTAAAAGCTATCTTATCAAACACAATTACAAAGTTGAACTATTTGCTATTGCAAATTTATATTGGCTGATGACATATCAAGTATGCTACCATTGTATCCACTCTCATACATCACCAAATCAAATGAGCAAAATCGCATCATTTATTTATCAACCCTCGAAAAACGTGCAATAATAACCCACCTCTATGGAAAACAGACACGCCAGGTTGATAACATAAGATGAAGGTACACATTCCAAATCGGTTGCTAAACGTGACGGAAGATCATCAGAATACCATTAATGGAGTAACACTGCATCACGCGAAATACAACTTAAGATTGAAGTGAAGTATATGATGACAGGAATAAATGTTTTTAACGACTTTAGTAAAACTTAAATCACATGATTTGCGAAGGAAAAGTGGGCTTGCGGTGTAAATACAAGTCTAACATAAACATAATTCTAACAAAAATAATGAGATTCATTTGAAGTTTTTGTATTTGTTACTAGACAAACACAACTTTTAAACAAAATAGTTTGGACGAAGAAGTGACCTTCAAGAGAAACTAGTTTAACCTAGGGAAAATAATCACCTCCATATTTAAAACTCACTGAATAACAATAAAAAGTTTTAGACTGAAATCATTTTCTTTCAAATCGGATTTGGTTGTAATATCATAATATAAAACACAACTCATATAGTAACTTAATTTATCAAATTGGTAATTGTAAAACTATCTCACCGATTTTTTTCAAACATTAAAAAAAAAAAAAAAGTTTACTTGTATGCGCCTCTAATATTCCTTCAGTAAGATGATTAATATGCTATATTTTATGTATTAATTTAAAGTATCATTTTTAAACTTAAAACTGGTATTATAAAAGCAAAATATTATGATTAATGTGTTCACGTAGAGGATATTTTGTAATGTATTAGAAAACAATACAAACAGATGCTAAAATCATAGAACAAAGAATATTGCACATAAAATTACGAATTAATACATACAAAAATTCGTAATAAACCACTAGAAATAATTTAAATTTTGTTAATTTCACTCTTTCTTGAAATGCTCAAATTTGTTAAAATTATTGAACTGTACGACAACACATACTTCGACAAAAGAGGTAGTTTTATTGTACTTAAAACACATCATGTAATGAATTTAAAATAAAAGTTATTATTTCATATTTAAACTTATTTTTCATATGATATAGATATGAATTATAGATTTGATTTGGCATTGAAGTACAACTTAAACACTGGCTTAAAAAATGCTAAAGTAGGTATACCATGATAAATCTACGTTCTTAAAAAGGTTTCACTAAATTCTAGGACACTTATCCAACAGAAAAGAAACCTACTTAGTAAGATACTTCCCCGAAAAGTCAAATTCTTAGGAAGGAGGACAAATTACCTCACTAAGTTGTCCAAGTGCTTTCCGAACAAGACTCGCATTTCAATTTCTACACATTTCTGTTACCTCGACATCCGAAATGCGTTAGGCTAGAATTTGATTCCGGAAGTCTTTTTTTTTTAACTTTAACATCGAGTTCCTTGGCAGACTTGTTCACAAAAGGGTGCCCAACAATGAATAGCGGTTTCGACATTTCTCAAGGAAATTCAATTTGGACACTCCATGTAAAATTTCTTTTCTAACTGAGTTGCGAGCAAAAAGCATCAACGGAAGCAGCTGATACCCTTTTAAATGATTGAGTATTTTTGAACAATTTTATTTGTATCGAATTTTATGACTTTAAACACATTTTAAATGAAGTCTTGAGTTTAATATGGGTCTTAATATTATCTCATGTAATATTATTATCTGGTATTAAGCTGTCTAAGATGTTTAATGGAAATGAATTGTAATTATTAATATATTCTAAAATAAAAAATTCATTGGTCAAATATACTGTCAAAAAGTGTAATTACAAATGGAACTGTTAAAAGTTCAATATCCAAGATTAATTAATTTAAGTTGAATTATAAATTTTGCTACATTAAATTTTTTGTTGTGATTAATTAAAAACCATGTTTTGTTTTAGTTTTCATGTTAAAAAGTACATTTTAGGGTTTACCAAGTATTTTGATAGTAATTTGAGTTTTACTCCATTTTTGACCAGCATAAGTTCACAGCCAAGTTCTAACCCTATGAAATTACAAGAAAATGATGCATTTATTTGTTATCTCGCATTCCGTTTGTTTCTTATGCAGAGAGTTCGAAAATTAGTTGGGTAATGGAGTTAAAATATATCTTTACAGCTCTTAACCCTTTCAGTCCCAATTATTTATTTTTCATTTTAAAAATCTGAAATTTATAAAATATACTCATTTGATATCCAGAATAACAGGGTTGAAAGCAATTTTGTTTTGTTTAATTTTTTAATTAAAATTAAAAATTATTTCAAATGGCATCATTGGGCATTAGGTATTCATGGTTTGATGTTTGGAAACAAATACCAAGTCGTCTCTGATTGGCTGACTTCCCGCGTCTTCCGGTTACTCACTTCCGGCAGGGTCTCTCCGTTTGTTTTCAATGAATTTGTCATTTCGATTCAAGGTTTGTTTTGCATTTAAAAACTCAAATGAGTAGCGACTATTTTCGAAAATTGGAGCTTTTAGCTCAGATGAGACACAAAGAGAAATTAATCATAGATGGACAGATCGATTTATCCGATCCATTAGATGTTTTTTTAAAGCAAACTGTTTGTTGACGATACCAGACATCGGACAGAAGTCTCGTTTGGATACATTTATATGTACCAAATTTTGTTTTAGATACTGTCATAATGAAAACAGGAAATGAGTTTGCTACCATATACTTAACTGCTGAATAAACTGGTTTCTGAACTAAAGAACTTGTGTTAATTGCGGGGTGTTCTGTAAATGCTTGACACTAAATTTATTGCTTATATCATACATGCGTAATTAGTACTCCTACTATACGAATCATGGCAGATACCCAATTTGATGAAATAAAGATTTTTTTTCCCTCAAAAGTTTCAGCTCATATGATATAATTTTACATTTTAAGATATAAATAATATATTTAATATTAACTTCATTTGCTTGACCGGTCTGTATTTTTACAGATTAGGCTGTATTTCTTGTAACGCTACACAAATTTATACAGTACTTTAAATTAAATGTCATGTTTTTAATAGTTTTTTTTTTTTTTTTTTTTTTTTTTTTTTTTTTTTTTTTAAGGTGCTAGAGTGAATTATTTGTGTAGGTCATTATAAAAGATGTATTATAACTTCAAATGGTGTCTACTAAAATATTTAAGGGTCATTCCGTGCAAAGAGGAACAAATTTTAATAAAGAATCTAATTTATAGAATTTTTTGTACAAAAAGATTCAAAGTTCATTCCTGGTAGTTCCTTCTTTTAATAAATTAATTTCTAAAAGTGGACAACATTCGAATTCCGGTTGAGTTTGTTCAATTTTGATGGAAGTGGGTGGTGCGATTAAAAAAACGTATAAAATAATTTATTTTTTGCTGACAGTTATATTAAGGATTTTTTAATTACTATATTACTTCAATATTAAAAATGATTGAAACAAGTGTTTCATTCAATTTAAAATGGATAATTTTGGGTAACATAAGTTACCAGAAATGTGTTTACTTTCATGTGATATTAAAAAAAAATGTAACAAATATTTGTTAGCATAAATTTTTCTTAGTTTTAGATACGTACTTTGTTGTCAGTTTTAGTTGCAATGTTATTAAAGACTTACAATTTTTATAAGCAAGCCTAAAGATATCAATTTACAAATTTTTAATTTTATATTATGTACTAATAACGATTTCAATATTTTATATCAATAATGGTGGTTCTTGCAAACCCATCTTAAAAACTGATACCTGGTAAAATGTGAAAAGTTAAATTTTTAATTCATTCAATGTGTACAAACAAAATTTATTCTATTAGTCCGAGAGGCGACTGTAATTTTTGGACCCCATCGAACATCATTCTGAATTTTTTTATAGAATTTGGAGAAAAGTGAGTAGATTACTAATCCAGTGGTCTCAAAACAAGTGGAACTAAAATCCGATTGCCAAATATGTCATAACGTGCCAAAAAGAAAAACGTTTCGTCTGACAACCCACTGCATTTTGATTTTCAATGAAAAAAAGCGCAAACGAATTTCTGATCTCTGGCTTGGAAAACTTGTATCCTTTAAGAGTAAGCCAAATTGGCAACATCAATTACGTCATCAGTGACGTAATGTTTATTGCCCAATTTGGCTCATTTGTGATAGATGCAAGTAAGCCATAGCCACACATCCGAATCGTCTGCAACCTTCTTAATTTAAAATTAAAAAGTGAGGGTTACCAAATAAAAAAAATAAAAAAAATGCTCATTATTTGGCAAGTTATGGCGCTTTTGGCAAATATATTTAGTTCAACTTATTAAAAGTCGATTTTGAACAGTTACTGCCATTTTTTCCACGGCAGACCAGTGGATTCGTAATCTACTCACTTTTCTCTAATTTCTATAAAAAATTTAGAATGCTGTTCGATGGGGTCCAAAAATTGCAGTCGCCTCTCAGTCTATATGAACATACTATATTTCATACCACATTTCATACCTATATTTTATATCACGAAGCAACATCGCCAGTACTTCCTTCTTGACTACACTTTATTCATTATGATTACAATTTATAATTACGGATAAATACTAAGACTCAGAAAGACACAGTTTGTATCCACAAACACGGAGATCAAACCCCAACTGGAAGTTGCGAAAAGTCTCTGTGGTCTCGTCCGGTTTACAGCGCCATCTATGCACCGCTTCTCACTTCAAGTCATGAATAGGACAAGTCTAAAGCTATTTCGCTTCGGCATTTCTAAATAAATCAAATAAAATTTGAAATATTTTATTTAGTCGTAAATATATCTTAACGTAGTGAATACTGCTAGAAAAAAATAGCAATAACGTGGTAATAACAGTTCGAATCTAATATAAATAATATACCCGGGAAAAGGTGTTGAGTTGTACTTAACTCCCACTGATGCCAAATGGAATCATCTCTTTTCAGTCATTGCAAATGTTAAAATTTTAAAATATTTATTCGTTAAAAAAGGTTAATATACAATTTTTAAATATTAAAGAAAATAATACGAACATATTTGAAAGAGTTATTTAATTTAAATTACTTAAAAAATGAAATTAATTTCGGCATCTTTTTCGGAATTGAGAAAAAATAAAAAAGCCTCATTTCATTCCTCAACAGAACCCGTGCAGCCATATATTGGCGAAAAAGAAAAATACATTTCAGCAGAGAATAGTTTGATGATTGTAAAAACGTTGATTCGAATTCCCTGAGAGTATTAGGTGAAGAGAAAAACATTTGTAAATGTTGTGATTCCAATTGGCATCACTGGGACTGAAAGGGTTTTAATAACAATTAATAATAAACAATTAATAATAAACAATTATTAAGAGTTATTCAGATGTATTTGAACTCCATTGCCCGACTAATTTGTGAACGCTCTGTATAATAAACTAGGTTAATACTTGTACTTCGCTTCGATATTTTACCATGTGTATTTTGACAATCAATGGATTCGCGTTTTAGTGAGTTTAATAGTTTGGTTTACGACGTATTTGGAAATATTTTGACACCTATTTTCAGCATCGTGTCTCAATAGGAAATAGGTTATAAGGATATGTATCATTTGGTAAGTTTTACACTTTTCAAATTCCTTATATTTACTTCGATTTTGTGTGTGTGTTGCTGCTGAAAAAATCTAAAGAAGCCTTATTAACCCAGTTGCTGCCATCTGATCGGGTTGAAACTAGGAAGATAGATTCGATGTCGATAATAAAGCTTTATGACAAGTTTTGAGGTCCGTCACAGTCCATAGAAGGCCGTTTAAACACGTGCTTCAATTGGCGCTTCGGTTTGCGAATTTACCTACTTCCCGTCATCTAATCGAGGTGAATCTTGGCAAATACATGTTGTGGATGACAATATAATCAATCATGTTTTGAGGAGAAAAAAAATTAGTAAATAATACGAAATGGATGTTTTGTTCGTAGTGGTCAAACTCTATGAAACATCAATCTGAGCTCAATAAGTAGCAATTATACGTAAAAATTTACAATGCATGTAAAGAATTTTTATAATGAATACTTTGTTTTTATGAGTTACATTTTTATATAGTTATGGTGTTTGAAAACCATTATAGCTTTATTATATTATGTTCCGCTTTTAATATTTAGTATCTTTCTTTTCAACCTAATGGACTTATGCTAAATTGGCATATTCCACATTTGAAACATTGGGCAAAGTTTCGACCCCATACAGTTCGTTATTCAAGATAAGAATAGCGTTATTTATCTATGCTTGCTCTTTTGATATTTAAACCTAATGTTAGAGTTGCGGTTACATTGGAAGAGGGAAATTGGGTATTCCTCGTTTGGAAAGTTTAAACTTATCAAAAAATATAAAATCTTAAGAAAAAGTTATGAAACCTATTGTTAACCACCAAGCGGTAGCGTTTAATTTCTTAGGGGTACTTGTACGTAATGAACGAAATTGGGATTATTGAGAGGAACTTCCATAGACAATCAAAACTTGGCTGGCTAGAATTTTTATAGAATTAATATCAATTCAGTGCAACGGATACGAAATAGTTCAAACACATCAAATGTGATTATTTCGAAATAACTCTAGTCCGCCAAGTACTAATTACCAATAACCTTAATTTAGTCATTAGGTACTAGTACCCCAAAGAAATTATACGTGGCCACTTGGAGGTAAAACATTAGATTTCATAACTTTTTCTGGTTAACCATTTTACCGGTTTTTTTTTGTTTGTTTTTTGTAAAAATGTTTCCTGGGAGTTTCTAAATGTTTTTTGGGAGATATATATTGCGAATGTGAGCCAAGATATTCAAACTCATTATTATTCATAAACTCATTCTCGTCTAGATAACATTTAATTAGTCGATTGCAAATTAAAGGCTTATAATATAAAATTAACAAATCTTCAGATGTTTCTTACACGGGAAATGTATTTTATTAAATTTTAATGATACGTAACAAAAGGTTTTAACTTGAACCAATATTATTATATATTTTAAAACTAGGAAATAACACATAATACGAATCGACATAAAAAATAATTGCTTACAGTATGAATAATATTATATAGATATAATCATTTTTATAATGAATAATTGGAGTACCGTTGTAGATAGAATAAGCAGTGTAGCTTTGGAATATTGTCCATTGAATTCTAACACGAAACACATTTATATTTACTTCAAAATTGACTAGAGAATGAGCTTGATTTAAAAATAGACGGAGAATTCATGATAAAGAAAGTAATGTGATTGTTATCCCGTCCAATAAATGTATTCAAACGTAAATAGTAATAAACTAAGCAAAAATAACAAAATATCAATAAAGAAACTATAAAAATATCAACAAAATAAGCAAAATCGTAGCATAGCACTATCTTCTATTAAATAATTATAGTGCTAGATTTAGGGACAAAATTGGGAATTTGCAGTATTTCTTGAATATTAATTTTATTTTTCTGATATTTTTAGCAAATAGCGAAGAGCTTTGGCACAATAAATTGTTATAGGCAAAATAAGAATGACAATTTGTTGCTATAAAAATTCATGTTTTTCTTTTCTGTTTTCATTCTATTAAACATATTAACGTTACCATGGTATTTAAAAAAACTAACCCATAAAAACAAAGACTTTTCTATACATCGTTTATATACATTGACAATATTTATATTCACTTGTATTGAACTTTTACTTTTTGTCTTCTTGTGAACATATGTAGACTTGATTAGACTCGTATCAATTAATTTTTAAAGACTGAACCTTTTTCTAATCGAAATGAAATTGAAAGAATCGGAACTCAATCGAAGCCGAGCAACTGTAATTTGTTTTTTTATCGTAGTAGATAGGATTTGAACCTATGCAGAAAAAACCATTGGATTTCAAGTCCAATGCCATAACTCCTCGATCATATGCGACGGCTTGTCATTCAAAGTACATTTAGATTTGAAAAGCAGTGTGTGAATACCACATGTGTCTGTTTGCTCCAAAATCTTATTAGAATGCATTGGCATCGATTGTGATTCTACCTGCTAAGTTTTCAGACGGCCAAAGTGGGTCAATGAGCTCTCCGAAGATTTGCTCCATCGGTGGCACAAACAAAATCTAAGTAAATATAAAGGATTAAAAAAAAAAAAAAAAAAAAAAATATTGAAATACTCAACAAGCTTCAATCTTTTTTCTGAATCCAAGTTATTTATCTAAATCAAAATAGTAGCGTATTTCTTTTAAAGTTGTATTTTATTTTTAACAATGATAAAACAAGTTGGAAAAAAGGTGGCAACATCTAAATCAAATAGGAAATTTGAAGGCGTTTCCATCATGTGATTGGTTGATTGGATTTTTCAAGTAAGTTCCCACACGCTCCTTTAAATATAGACTGAGAGGCGACTGCAAATTTTGGACCTCATCGAACATCACTCTGAAACTCATATGGAATGTTGAGTTATGCTAGCTGATTAATAATCGCGTGGTCTGCCGAAGAGCATTTGGCCGGAAGTGTCCGAAAAGCGTGACCGCAAGTGCAATTTTTGGAGCCCAAAATACCTCATCGAACATCACTCTGAAATTCACAGGGAATGAAGAGAATTACCTACCGAGTAAGAATCACTTGGTCTGCCGAACCGCATTTGGCCGGAACTGTCCGGCAGACCAATCCGAAAGTGCACTTTTTGGAGCCCAAAATACCTCATCGAACATCACTCTGAAATTCACAAGGAATGAAGAGAATTACCTACCGAGTAAGAATCACTTGGTCTGCCGAACCGCATTTGGCCGGAACTGTCCGGCAGACCAATCCGAAAGTGCACTTTTTGGAGCCCAAAATACCTCATCGAACATCACTGTGAAATTCACAGGGAATGAAGAGAATGAACTACCGAGCAAGAATCACTTGGTCTGCCGAACCGCATTTGGCCGGAACTGTCCGGCAGACCAATCCGAAAGTGCACTTTTTGGAGGCCAAAATACCTCATCGAACATCACTCTGAAATTCACAAGGAATGAAGAGAATTACCTACCGAGTAAGAATCACTTGGTCTGCCGAACCGCATTTGGCCGGAACTGTCCGGCAGACCAATTCGAAAGTGCAATTTTTGGAGCCCAAAATACCTCATCGAACATCACTCTGAAATTCACATAGACTGAGAGGAGACTGCAATTTTTGGACCTCATCGAACATCATTCTGAATTTTTTATAGAAATTGGAGAAAAGTGAGTAGATTACGAATCCACTGGTCTGCCGTGACAAAAATGGCCGAAACTGGTTAAAAATTGATTTTTAATAAGTTGAACGAAATCCAATTGCCAAATGCGCCATAACTTGCCAAATAATGAAAAAACATTTTTCTTTTGTAACCCTCACTCTTTAATTTTCAATTAAGAAGGTTGCAGAAGATTCAGATATCTGGCGACGGTCTACTTGCATCTATTAAAATGGGGCCAAGTTGGCAAAAAATATTACATCACTTATGACGTAACTGATGTTTACAATTTGGCTTACTTTTAAAAGATATAAGTTTTCCGAGCCAAAGATCAGAAATCGTTTGCGCTTTTTCTCATTGAAAATCAAAATGAAGTGGGTTGCCAGACGAATAAGTTTGTTCTATTTTTGGCAAGTTATGACATATTTGGCAATCGGATTTTAGTTCAACTCATTCCAAATCGATTATGGATCAGTTTCGGCCATTTTTTGCCACGGCAGACCAGTGGATTCCTAATCTACTCACTTTTCTCCAATTTCTATAAAAAATTCAGAATGATGTTCGATGGGGTCCAAAAATTGCAGTTGCCTATTGGGCTAACAGGGAATAAAGAGAATTACCTACCGAGTAAGAATCAAGTGGTCTGCCGAACCGCATTTGGCCGGATTTGTCCGGTAGACCAATCCGCAAGCGCAGCTTTGGGACCTAAAGACGTATCGTATATCACTTAATTAAACTAATTCTACTAACAATTTTCGGTGATATGCTGTGGTCCAATTCATCTTTATATTCTTTCTTTAATCTCATAACCTTTCGGTATTATCGTAAATGATATCCAAGATCTGGAAACAGAATAATCTTTATATACTTGATATTTTATTACTACTGCGCATTTCGTTCATTTCCGACAATTTGTATTCTTTTTTGCACAAAAAACACTCATTTTGAGACATGAATTTGTATTTGAAAAGAAATAAGAAATTACCATAGAAAAATAAGACGACTGCTTAAAATAACAATGTAGAAAGTTCTGATCAGAAGTATCGGCATACATTCATTCAATTTTTAGAATATGACTTTCATTTCAGCAAATGATTTTGTAATAATTGGCCTAAACGATCTATGTATATATTTTTTACTTTCAATTACCATATGTATATATACGTAGGATAATAAAAGTATAGCATTCGGTCAAAAAAAAAAATAAAAAAAATCGCATTTCTCCACGTTTTGAAATATCCTGATTTTAAAAAACTTATCTAGAAAATATTTCTGTGTGTGTGTGGTCAGCATGACTCCCGAACAAATTGACCTGTGATGTTCAAATTTGGTATGAGGGTTAGTGGCGGCCATGGGACCTACCATGAAGGTTTTCGTCAAAATCGCGCATGCGCATAATGTAGCTGCCATTGAAAAAATCATGTTTTTCAATGATTGCTAAAAAACAGCTCTAACGATTTTGATAAAAATTGCTGTGCTAATGCCTCTTAAAGTGTTCTAAACATCCCCACCTCTAAAATTCCCGTAAAAATGTTTTAATGGCGTACAAAGTTGAAAAATGTATGCCTTCAATACAGAGCTCTCTTTCCTTGAGCAAACCTCATCAACGATCGTTGATCGAAAAGTATATCGCCAAATTCACCATTTTTGCGATTTTTTTTTCAAGACCCATACCAGAAATATCGCAAAAAATATCGCCAAACTGGCCCTGTATTCTAAATGAAGGATGAAATTATAAAAACAGTAAATGACACAAATCCATGTCAGCATTATAGTGTAATTGAAAGGTGTGCAATGTTCCACACCCCTAGTTTAATAAGCTTCATCATATGACGTCCGTGATCGTCCTTTATGATATCATATCCAACACTCCATGCTGTCTTTGCATCGATCACGAGGGAGCGTGTTTGATTGATATTTTTAATTTATTCCTAAAGTTGTTATTTTGTTGCCGGACAGTTCCGGCCAAATGCGGTTCTGCCGACAGAATGATTCTTACTCGGTAGGTAATTCTCTTCATTCTCTGTGAATTTCAGAGTGACGTTTGATGAGGTATATTGGCACCCAAAAATTGCACTTTCGGATTGGTCTGCCGGACAGTTCCGGCCAAATGCGGTTCGGCAGACCAAGTGATTCTTACTCGGTAGGTAATTCTCTTCATTCCTTGTGAATTTCAGAGTGATGTTCGATGAGGTATTTTGGGCTCCAAAAAGTGCACTTTCGGATTGGTCTGCCGGACAGTTCCGGCCAAATGCGGTTCGGCAGACCAAGTGATTCTTACTCGGTAGGTAATTCTCTTCATTCCCTGTGAATTTCAGAGTGATGTTCGATGAGGTATTTTGGGCTCCAAAGAGTGCACTTTCGGATTGGTCTGCCGGACAGTTCCGGCCAAATGCGGTTCGGCAGACCAAGTGATTCTTACTCGGTAGGTAATTCTCTTCATTCCCTGTGAATTTCAGAGTGATGTTCGATGAGGTATTTTGGGCTCCAAAAAGTGCACTTTCGGATTGGTCTGCCGGACAGTTCCGGCCAAATGCGGTTCGGCATACCAAGTGATTCTTACTCGGTAGGTAATTCTCTTCATTCCCTGTGAATTTCAGAGTGATGTTCGATGAGGTATTTTGGGCTCCAAAAATTGCACTTGCGGTCACGCTTTTCGGACACTTTCGGCCAAATGCGCTTCGGCAGACCACGCGATTGTTAATCAGCTAGCATAACTCTGCATTCCATATGAGTTTCAGAGTGATGTTCGACGAGGTCCAAAATTTGCAGTCGCCTCTCGGACTAATAGGAACGCGATTTGAAATTGCGGTGCAGTTGAGTATTTGACGCTGTTTCGAAAGGATCTGAACTGTTGTTTACTTTCATTGTGCCTGCATTATCATTGTGTTCTAAATTGTACGCACCGAAGCTTTTGCTGAAGCATTATGGGGATTTCTCTGTTGTTCGGAGAAGTTTTGCGAGCCTTCGAAAAAAGAATTTATTATTATTTATTAAGGCGCAGTTGTTAAAAGAAAATAATATATATATATATATATATATATATATATATATATATATATATATATATATATATATATATATATATATATATATATATATATATATATATATATATATATATATATATATATATATATATATATATATATATATATATATATATATATATATATATTTATTTATTTATATTATTTTTTTTAACAACTGCGCCATCATATCTTCAAAAGAATTTATAACAGTGATGCCCGATGTGTAGTAATTTTTTTTGTCTTCTTGAATGACGACCACTGGAGGAATGATGGAAGATCAAATGAAGCAATAAACAGAAATGATTGCTGAAATTTTATTTCAGCAATCAAGAATCGACTAGTGTCGATCTCGCCGCTACAATTGCTGTTAGTCAAGAATCTACATCCGCCGAACATTAAAGTTTTGGTCACCAAGCAAGCATCAACATCTGAGGCTGTTAAGCACACTAAAGATGACCTCCAAATGATGAAGGATGATATTACAAGTGTGAGAGAAGATCTCGTAACACGTGTGAAAGAAGATCTCATGAAGAGGAGTGAGATTTCTACCCTAGAAGAAAGGGAAAAAAAGTGAAGGGTGTATTTAATGAGAAGTTTGAAAGCTTGGAAGTAAAGTTTCGACGTCTGGGAAGTAAAGAATTCGAAGCAACATTCCCGATTCCGAAGGATGCTTCGAATGACGAGCCACGTTTAGTTTGAAATTGTCATGACGTGTTTATCAGAAGCAATTTGATATGATTGCGTCTGCAAATGAATGGGACGATATTACGAAGGCATTTGAAAAAAGCTCTATCTCTCTTGAAAATGTCTGATGCCTTTGTTTATTTTTAAAAATTTAAGTTACACTCCCATAAGATTGTATGCTGTTTAATGTTAGTGCCCGTCTTAATCCCTCAGAAAAAGTCCTCCACACTCCACAAAAGAATTCTTTCAAACATATATAATATATATTTCAATTTTAGGGAACTGAAGTGTTTGTGATAAGATTTTGCTTTGTTTATTATAAACATTATACATAAATAAACAAAGCAAAGCTTTCCGCAAACACTTCAGTTCCCTATAGTTAAAATAAAAACCTTAATAAAGATTCAAATGCTACACAATTTCACTAGATTAAAAAAGTATGGAAAATCAAGTTTACGCAAACATTAAAATTTACGCTTCTTTTTGTTTTCCACCTATTTCAATGAATTGGACATTTTCTACAATAATCCGAGAAAACTTTACATAGATTTAATTCAAACATGAAATGCATACATTATTAAAATTCCTATGACGAGCGCCAACCTGTAACAGCATATATTTACAGGGAGAGATCTCACTGAGAATTGAAATCAGAGTTTAACCTTTTTTGATATCACTATTTCCACAGCTACAATTTTATTGCAATACAATTTACATGTTTTTGAGGTAGGCGGTTTTTCCACTTATAAAATTTTTTTTTTTTTTTTGGGGGGGGGAGAGTGGTAGGGAGTGGATATTTTATTTTGTACTAAATACAACGTTAATAAAAAAAAAATATATATATATATATATATATATATATATATATATATATATATATATATATATATATATATATATATATATATATATATATATATATATTTTTAAACTTTGATATTTAAAAAAAATACTGATCTATGTTTGGATACATTTGAATTATCTGTGAATACAATTTTATTTAAATCATCCGACTCTAGCCCACGCTTTTCTTATTTTTTATTGTTTTGGATAGACCAGACATGGAAATTATTATAAAACTATTTTACAGGGTGTCCACAAATTAGTTAGGCAATGGAGTTTAAAAAGATCTGAAGAACTCTTTATAACAAGGCAAATTCAACAATTGTTTTTGAATATAAAATGAAATGGTAATCATAAATTAATTCTGAGAAAATAATGGTTTATACGGCCTAGTTATTAAGAGTTATTCAGATTTCTTTGAATTCCATTGCCTGACTAATTTGCGAGCAGCCTGTATTTTAAAGTTGGCGTCCGGAACACTAAACTACTGCTCAAGTATGGTTAGTAAAAATAGAGCTTACGTTTACAAACTTTTATATTTCGCATACATACCAAAAATTTAAAGTTAAATTAGTTTAAAATATTATTTTCCAACGCCTCAGTTAATGAAAACATGATACTGCGAGTTTTTTTTCAATAAAGTTTTTTAGAGCTTATGTCTTGATCCTCGCAACCTTTTATTTAATGTTCCAGCATATAATGTTTAATCTCGATCTTTTACAGATAAGATTTTTTTATATTCTACAATTTTTTTTAATATTTTTAGTGCAATTTGTAAACCGTTATATATAAACACAAAATGATAAAAATAAATACATTTTGTCTAAGAATTTTTTCTGTATAAAAGTATAAACGAGTATATTACACTCATGAAGCCTTATGAAGAATAGCTATATTTCTTAGGAATAATTATTTTAAAGAAAACATCTTTCTGATAACGAATAATCTATTGCTTTCGGCTTAAAAGTTACTGGCAATAATTAATGCGGTTTCGAGAAACTGGCAGTTTGGAAAAACTGTTACAATTTTAAAGAAATTAGTCTGAGAGAAATTTGAAAGCAACTAGCACCGATTAGAAAACACTAATAACGATATTATTTTTTATTTATCTGTTTCATTTTTGTGCTAATTAGAGGCAATTTTTACCTTAAATTTTTTTAATTGAGCTAACCCTCAGTTGAAAAACCGTGTTTTTTTTTTTTCCTTTTTTTTTTTTTTTCCCCTTTAAATTCCCCTTTGTTATCTTAGCTATATAAAAAAATTTATGCTTAAATGTTTTTTTTTTTTTTTTTTTTTTTTTTTTTTTTTTTTTTTTGGCATACTGTACAATTTTGAAACATTTTATGATAGAAATATTAGAGTGGTCCTTATATGAGGTCAAAAATGAAATTTCCTCCGATTTTAACTCTCACCAAATCATTTTTTTTCCTTTTGACCTATTCTGAGAGTGTTCCAAATTTCATTCCGATAAATTAATATTAACTCTCGCCTCAACGAGCCTAAATTTGTTAATAAGATGAAAAATTGAAACTTTTTCGGATTTGATTGCAAACACCCGAAATTTTTTCCTTTTGACCAATTTTAACAATGTATTAAGTTTTATTATAATAAGTTAATATTAATCCCTGCCACATTGATTTTGAAAATGCTAAAAATGGACACAGCATTGGTAAAAATGACTGAAAATAGTAAAAAACTTTTATTTCTTTAAACAAAAAAGAAAAATGAAAAATATTGATATAATTTAAGAAATAAAGGAAATATAACGTACATACAACAAAAATTTGATGTTTTTAGATATATTTTTGTGTATATTAGCGTACTGTTTGCATTCCCAAGTCACAAAAGCTCTTATTTGTTTTTGTTTTATTCATTTTACTAAGGGAGACCAGTAAGCAAAAACCTAAAATTTTTATTAATGAATTTAGTAGCACCAAATTTTTTGTATAGATAAAACATCTATTTTTAAAGAATTATTGACACAATTTTTTGTTTTTTAAATTTAATATTTTTTTATACTTTTGTTTTTTAGTGTTTTTTGGCTGAAATAACGCCTTTTTAAAAAGACTACACATCTCTTTCAATTTTTAATATTTTTTTAGATTTCAAAACTAATTAATTATATTATCGTATACTCTAAAGATGCAAGGAGAGATTTTTTTTAAAATTACTTTGACAGGGGATTTTAAAAAGAGGTTTTGTGTTTTTCACAAGAAATTTCTAAATGTTCACAAAAAATTCTCAATTTTTTTAAATCTTAAAAAAAAGTTAATACAGTTTACTGAGAAAACTCTACCTACATTTATTAGACAGATATTCAAGATTTCAAAAATATTAACAGTTTAAATCTAAGTACATTTTTCTCAAAGCCTTGGCATTTTAAACACTGTCAAAATTGCCAATTCTAGATTTCGAGAAAAACGAACTTAAAAATAAAAACTTGCATGCAACTACATTGTAGATCGGTATGTAAAAATCTAAAAATCGAGCGTTTGCAGTTCCCTAGAAGTTTATAATTTCTCCCATGTCTTCTTGAATATATATAGCTTAATTTTAGGCATTAAAATAAAACAGATTTTTTTCCCAAATTTTTTCTATATTTGGGGTACTGGTCTTCCTTTGAACTTTTTATTAATTTTAGTAGCATTTCTAGTGTAATTTACTACACGAAGATTTTTTTAATTTATCTTTTACATGTTCATAAAAAATGTTTGCTTTTCAAAAAGTGGGCAATACATTTAAAAATCACATTTAAGTTCATCAAACAAATTCAAACTTTTGAATGATAAAATCAACAATTTTCTAAACTATAGTGATAAATATATTACAGATTAATCATATGATGTAGATTTTTATTATTTATAAAAATCTATTTTAGTATTATTTGGTATTCAAGAATAAAACTTTTAAATATGTGTCTCACTTTCAAATCATTTTCTCTATTTCAGTTAAATATCTTATTTTCAAAGCAATCGTAATATGCGTCACAAATAATGTATTTTAAACTAATACAGATGTAAAACAATGATCATCCCTAAGTTCAATTGAGTTGGCTATGGTTTACAAAAAAAAATAAAAAAAAATTACCCTACATATATCTAGAATAAGGGGATTTTAATCAGAGATAACTCTCTGAAACAATTTATGCATCTAGAAACTCACATGTGAGATTTTCTTTCATTTACTTATAATCTTTCCGAGCTTTGAAAGTGAACTAAATTATGTTAGAACGTGAGGGAAAATATCACATAGCTTGTTCTCTCTGTGGTTTGTGTCTTGATTTGGTTTTATTTTGTGTTAACATTATCCCTTAAAATAATATGCAAAATCCAATGAATTCACAAAAATCCTTTTTAGAGTTATTTTGATTTGTTCTTTCTAAAAATAAAAAGCGTTTCTTCAAATTCTTTGCTGTTGGTAGCCTCATGTAAATATATTTTCGCATCCTGAAAATTATTTGTATGACTTTAGTTCTATTTTATTTTAAGTGTTTTTTATTTTATTTTAAGTGTTTTAATGCTTTATGTCTGGACTGCTTATGACTTGAGCTAGTTCATTTTTAAGGTATACATATACAATTGAGATGATTTTCTTTAATTTTTAGGTAATAATTTCAAACTTTTTGGCAGTATATCAGTATTAAAAATGATGCATTTATATAAATGAACTTTTTTTTCCGTCAATTTTTTAATCAGCTAATTGCATTTAAAGTGACTAATTAGGACATTATTAGAACATACATAAATAAACTTGTAATTAACTTAGATATATGATTTTTACTGCAAATAAAATATATTATATTGACACATGTTCCTATGGAGAATTTTGAATTTGGCTGCAATATTTATTTAATTATCAATTTTTAAATAAAAAGTTTTAAAAAATACATAATTTTTAACAAAAAATTAAGATTAAAATATTCATAAAAAATTTATTTATAACTATATATGTTAGATTCTCCATAGAAAACACATTCACAACTTGTGTCTTGTCTTCAGAACAAAATTAGAATTTTGTAAATCGGACAATTTATTATGAAGTTATGACCGTTGGGGTAAAGTCATATAACACCAAACACCAAAATGTCATTCTTCAGAAAACGCGTTTAAAGTTTACTGCACTAACGAACATGATACAAAACAGGTTCACAAAACCCACTGTAATTTAAAAAGTAAATTGAGTCTCAGAAAGAAAATTTTATTATTTTAAGGGTAATGAATTCGGGAATATTAAAAAAAAAAAAAAAAAAAAAAAAAAAAAAATGCAGACTTGAGTCACATTTGGAAATTCCTAATGTATATGGATACCTTAAGTACCCACAACTTATGTAATGACTCTATAATGGAAATATAACATTTATTTTCCAGCTAGTTGTTCTATGTGAACAATTACCAGTCAGTAATAAACACCATGGGAGCACAAAAATATTCAGCACTCTCGTGCAACTTATTTGAATAAGGCTTTCGCCGAGAGTCAGCCTCACCACAAGTTTGATTTAAATCAAAACTGACAAAAGATGTTGATTAACATGTAATTAGTTGCATGTTACCTGGTGATGAACTTTACTAATTAAATAAATGTTATTACTTCTTAAACTATGCAACATATTTTAGAGGACTAGCAACAACAACTTCAAATTGAAATCTACACTGAATTAAAAGTAGGAAGTCGAGATATGCTAGATATCTGCTACTCTCCTTCACCCCGCAGAAGCTTATTAAAATTTCATCCCCTTAATACCTCTTTCTGAGTGGAGTTATGCCATTCTGCAATAATTTCTTTGTATTTGACTGCTGAACGTGTTTATGTAACGTAAAAGTGAAGTGGTCAGTGACACAGTGAATGGTCAGCGATGGGTAAATCCCATTTTTTTTTTTTTTAAATGACCTTAATAATCTTTTCACAGTGAAAGGAGAATAATTGGGTGGTAAGAATAAAAAAAGTTGAGGCACTGGTTAATCACTTTTAATTTTAAAAATATTGGTCCTAATAATGTTTTTATAACCAAAGGAAAAAAAATGTAATAAATTTGGTCGTTGAAGTAATAAATTTGAAAGTCGAAAAATAAGGACCACCCTATTGAAATATTTCCGTGTTAAATTTGATGTCTAAGAAAACAAAAAGCATATAATGTAGAGTTGTTTTATTAAAAAAGTGTCACCAAGAAAAAAAATTTCACAAGAAATGTTGTGAGGAAACGTTACTAAATAGACAAATGATTATACATGTAAGTCAACTACGGTTTTCAGATAGCTAGATTGTGATTGAACTTAATCAGTAATGTACATATTGTATTGCGATTAATATGAATTGTATTGCTTATAACTTAAGAATATACTTGTATTGAAAACAAATATCAATTTAAATTACGAATATAATCTACTATTGTTCTTTTATCCCATCTCCATTTCTGTCGAACGTTTCAGAATAAAATAGCATTCAGAAATACTCAATCTCGCGAGAGAGTGTAAAATGAGAAAGATCCAACGAATTGGAAACGAATTCTTCTCCAAACAAAAGACTTAACATGCTCACATTGAAGGAAAACTTTGTCTTCTGTCAGAAAGTTTCAAATTCTTGTGATAGAGATTATTTTCTCTCTCTCTATTTCGAACTTTCTTATTTCTTTCCTCTTTTATCTCGTATCAAAGACTTCATCAGGTTGATTCTGTTTCTTCGTGCTCCATTGGTAGATCGAAATGTTTTCTACTGAAATAATCGTTTCGCTGGCAAATGGCCTTCTTTCAAGTTTCGCCATTTTGTCCTCTAAAACCAAGCTGCAGTAACTTGTCCCCCTTTTCAAATCGTAACCGTTCTAATTTGAAAAGATTCGAATCGGCGAAACTTGTTTTTCGAAGGAAAAAAAATATAAAAGTTAAAATGTCGGTCGTTAAAGCAGCTCGTCACCTTATATTTGCTAAATGACTAGGATCGATTCCCCATTCCATCCTATTCGACTTTCTTTCCTGTTTAATTCTATCAGGTGCGAAATTCGATTTAGTCGGAATTGATTTTCAAGTCATTTCGATAAAGTTCTCATGAATATTAATATAAAAGTTTTCAGGATCTCGTAATACGTCATTCCGCTAGTTTTTATGGTAATAAAATATCAATCTTATTCTTCTTTTTCTTCTCTTTACTACTCCGCAAATATAATTTTGAACACGTTTTTGCCATTTGAAATATTTGATTTTATAGTATTGTAAAAATTCGTATACTTTACTGAATGAAAAAGTAATGATATATTGAATGGGTATCTCGATACCACTGTCGTCTGACAAACAACAATCAAATACAAGATTCGAAATAAGTTTTCACGTAAATGCTAATTTTTTAAATTATTCAATTCACGTGCATTTTTGCATTTTATCTAAAGAAAGATAGAGTTGTATTATCTTCATTTGATTTTTTAAATCCCCCTAGACGTTTGCTAATTTTACTCATTTTACTTATAGTCTGCTTTATAAAATAGTCGTTTTTGTCGACAGCAAGTAAAACAATTGTTTGAGTATTCACGGAAAGCTTTACATGTTATTTTTTAAAAAAGAATATTTTTTACTTAATGTGCTGGTATTGTGAACATCAAGCATATGCACAGTTTATTTAATCAAAGAATGAACTTTGTTAAGAAATCATAAATTTTGATGTGAAAAGAAGTATCGCGATCCCTGTAACTCCAGTGCAATAATGGCGTCGAAGACTAGTTTTAAACGCTAAGTAGATAGTGAAAAGCGGACCGGCCGTCATCGTCTCACAATTAACATGGACTAAAATGGAATATTTAGGAGGTATGGCTTAAATATCTTTATTGATTATGAGTTTATGTCAAGTCACACTCTTATGCTGTCACAAAAGATTAACTTCTTTTATGACTTTGATTTACGATGTAAAGAAAATGTTTTTTTTAATTATTTGAAACAATAATCAATTGTTATTTTATTAATATAAAAATGTTAAATTATTGTTTCAGTTTTCAAAATTGTTTTATATTGTTGATAAATTAGTAATTATCACATTTCTAACTTTGAACATATGTAGTAAAGCAATATAGTTATTGGCGTATTCGGTATAAATCTGCTACCCGCGGAAGTTCCAACATAAATCATGCGGCCCGTCTCTAAAAGTTAGTGGCGAACGCTGGTCTACACATTGCTCGGCTAATATATATTTTTGCAAATGCCTGATGTTACACTGAAAAAAGCCCAGATTCCCGATGTCTTGCCTGGTGAAGTCAAAGAACATAGATTCCATAGTTAAAAAGTAATTCATTGCTATTTTTCACTGTGATCAAGCCCCTTATTTGCAAAGATCTTCGGAAGATGTATGGTTTTATATAGCTAACTTTCAAAGATATTTTTCGTTTGCTGTAATGTTATGAAGATTTTTTTTCTCATAAATTTTTTTCTCATCAACTACATTAGGTTTCCACATCTTCTACTTAATACTACTTCCTACTTCATCTTCTAATACAGTCCTTATCATTTTTCACTTATCAACCACAAACTCGAGTTTGGTTTTTTTTGCTGACATTTTCACAATTTGATTTTCTTGGTGAGTATTTTTCTTAAATACAAATTATTGGTAATAGCTAAGATTAAAAATAATCCAGTTCCACTCCAGTTCCAGAAACACTCAAATTTATGTGTTTATTTAAACAATCCTAATACAATTACTTTAACAACATACACCTCAAGATTTTCGCTAAGTCTAGGAGAAACATTGAAATCCAGAACAGAAAAATAACTTTAAGGTGCAAAGAAACTAAAATACTGGCTGAATGTATACTAAAATAGAAATATATATATACTATTACTAATATGGTGGTACATTATAGAATAAGTCGAGGTTAAGTGGGATGTGAAATTTTCCAATAGAGGCCCAATAGAGGTGAAATTTTCCAATAGGCTTGGCCAGAGCTATGTGCCACAGTCAGTCTAAGTAAATCTAAAAGCCTATATAGCCCGTCTTATGAAGCACAGAGCTCAAACCCTTGAGATTATTCTTTAAAGTATATTGTAGTCCTTTACTGGCTGTTTTCATCATGAGAAAGAACTATCTCTAACTGTCACAGGCAAATTGTGTTCCCAATTAATACTTATGGGAGTTGCGTAGGAAAAACATCCCCGCAAATCCCCCAACTCTCTAACTGAAAGTACTGATTTTACCTCGAGTTATTTATTTTGATGGCAACACTAACCAGGCAGATGCATTTAAAAAGTGTTAAAATTAAGTTTACTCTTTGGTGGCCATACATCTTCTAATCACCCTTCAGAAATGCGTTTTGAAAAGTATTATCTCTTTTCAAAATTTCAAGTATCTTGGCTTAAGAGGCCTAGAGGTTTAAACGTGAACCAGGGAACTTTAGATAGGGATTTCAGTTGCGGAGATTAAAAATATACTTAATACAAGAATTAAAATGGTTCCAAAACTTCAGGTTTACTCAAATATATATTGCTTAAAACTAGACAAATCGTTGAATAAGAGAAGTCCATTAGCAACCTGCAATCCTTTTTTTTTTTTTTTTTTTTTTTTTTTTTTTAAATAAATATGAGGTTATACGAATACAAAGAAGAATCGAAAACTTTAGTCACAGCTAAAATATCAAACATCTAATAAGGCAAAACTAATAATATTATATCAAATGCTTATTAAATAACTTCTTCAATTTTCATGCAGGTCAAAATATGCTATGGCATATAAAAGGATTTTATTGTATTTCAAAAACCAAGGAAATTATAGTCCTACGTTATGCATAAATGTGTTACAAAAACTTTTTCTGCAGCAAAACTCAGAACCATTTCAGACAAAAAATTTATCTATGTTGTAGTTGACCAAGATGGGGTATTCTTATCAAACAAAAAAACCTTAATTTCCAAATAAAGAATTACAAAGATTTCTCAAGCATATTAAAGTGTTATTATATGTGCCATTTTATGTGTTAAAGCAATATATTTTGTAGGAAATAGTGACCTTGAAATTGATATCCGTAGTGCTTTACAGCAAAAGTAGGTGCTTCTAAACATATTTCAGGAATAACGATTGCAGTCAGTGGCATCTCAACGATCTGGAAATATTTAAGATTAATATTCCTTAAGATGATTTAGCATCGCCATTAACGCTTGAACAATCAATTAAGTGGTAATTTATACAACATGTTTCTACCTACTTCGGAGGTAATAGAAGGCCAGCGTGAAATCTATAAATTATACTCTGAAAAGAGTACTAAAACGTTTTACCTGTACGAGTAGATTTCAACCATTTTGTGCAGAAATTAAGACGATGCCCAATTCCCGTTCATTTAATGCTAGTGGTAGTTAGAATACAGAACCCTTCAACGTGGTAACCACATTCTATTTTCGCACTATATATGCAAGTTATGTGACCATCTTAGAAGTGTCTCTAGATCCCCTTCCAGAATACAACTATCAAAACTTAAGGAAATGACGCATAGAATATTAGAGATCGCTGTCCCAAGTGGTAACAACGAGTAGAGAACATTATGGCTGGTGAAATTATTCTCTTTTAAGAGTCCAAGCCTTTTGAAGGAAGCATAGAAATTCATACTGGGATGATTCTCTACTCAGAAAGGTGGTGCAAAATAGAAAGGGGTTTCATAATCGAAAACTTTCAAGTTATGCACTCTTTATCGGGAAAATTCTTATTACGTAATTTGATAAATTACTTTTTTATATTAGTTTTAGGTCCTCTAATATGGGTGATAATTACATACAAAGAGTACATACTATTTAATACTTTTATTGAAGGATATTCAATAGTGATACGCACTTGGATATAATCCTCTTTTTTATAGGTCACGTATTTACTCTTTTGAATACTATCAATGATAAGCACCCTGTCTTATTTAATTGAACAAATTAATGACATACATGTGAAGCAAGAAAAACTCGTATCCCAGACACAATATAATTTTTTTGTGAGTGTATATAATTCTAATTATATAAAATATGTGATTATTTAATCCGAATATTTATTATATTTGAAATATCTGTTTTTCTAACCACTTGCTTTAATTGTCGCATTTTTACTTTCAATTACCCATATGTATACATAGGATAATGACAATATAGTATTTGGTCAAAATAAAATTTCGATATTTTCTTTTTCTTTTTTCATTTCCCCATGTTTTGGACCATCCTGATTTCAAAAAAGTGATCTAGAAAAAATGTGTGTCTGTGGTCAGCATAACTCCCGAACAAATTGACCAACGATGTTCAAATTTGGTGTGCTGGTTGGTGATGGCACAGAAACCTACCAATGAGGTTTTCATCAAAATAGAGCATGTGCATAGGGTAGCTGCCATTGAAAAAAATCATGTTTTTCAGTTATTGCCAAAAAACTATTTTGATCAAAATCGCTGTGGTAATGTCCCTAAAGGTGTTCTAAACTTCCCCACATCCAAAATTTCCGTAAAAAATGCTTTAAAGAAGTAAAAAGTTGAAAAAATATTCCTTTAACACAGATTTCTCTTTCCTTGAACATACCTCATCAATTTAC
The DNA here is from genome assembly GCA_963978545.1 of Linyphia triangularis. NCBI lineage: Eukaryota > Metazoa > Arthropoda > Arachnida > Araneae > Linyphiidae > Linyphia > Linyphia triangularis. Next base: position 52,717,774 of record OZ021722.1, on the reverse strand, counting down.
ATTTTTACTTCACTCTCCAGATTCAGGTTATAAGAAAGGATTGTATAAAAATTATCGAAAAGTATATCGCCAAAATCGCAATTTTTACTAAGTGTTTTTTTTTTTTTTTTTTTTTTTTTAATTTTTATTTTTTTAAAAAGACCCATACAAGAATTGCCATGAAAAATATTGCCAACTGGCCACTTTTAAGTATTATAGTGTAATTGAAAGCTGTGCGATGTTCCACACCCCTAGTTTTTTCTGGTTTCCCAATAATAATATTTCCATTCACATTGTTGCAAATTTAAAATATGAACACACAACATATAATGGTGTTTTATTTCTCGATAAAATATTATTATTTATTGATACATATCTTGATTGTACAAATGACTTTTGACATTTAGTATATTTTAAATATACTTCTTATTGATTAACTTGTCCTCTATATAATTATGAATTAAACCAAAATGATCTATATTTCACAAAACTTTAGATATGATACTGAAACATAAATGTTGCAATGAAGCTGTAATCTAATTGCTTGTGGTTGTAGAAATAACTGATGTTACTCACCATACTATGCTAAAGTAAGAAAATCCTATATCGTTACTTATTTAATCTATACTGTCAGTAACTCTCTAATACGCATTTCTATAATATATACTTAACATAGAAGTTATCGATAAGTCGTTATTAACTGTTAAAATAAACACTTTCTGAATTTTTCATTCATCGAATGTGTTACGAAAATATTTTGTAACTGTCAAACAAGCATGTTGTTCATTCACCAATCATTTTCAGGAGAAGTAAACAATATGTTATCACTAAGAAAGAGTCAAGAATTTCTTCAGCTGTAACGAAACATGTCAACCTGCTCCAACGAATTCTTCTGAAATTTACAGCTGTCGTAGGTCATCAGGACTTTTAAAAAGAAACAAGTGTTTAAAGTTTGTTTTTACAACTTTGTTCTCACTTTTCCTATTATTTTCTTGAGGTCACTCGGAAGAAAATTCTCTTGGCCTTTTAAATGTACTTTAAAGTATCGAGAATTCTTTGTCATGTTTAATGTAGAAATGGTTCGTAATCCAATGAACACATAAAAAATCTGGTTAAGAAAGAGTTAAAAAGTTATTAAGGTGTATTAGTAAAATACTATATCCAATATTCTTCAAAAACTGAGTTGTTATTTTTTTTTTATTGAATAGTTTAGGAAATGTTTCGTTATGATTATGTAATAAACATAGTGAATATAAATGTATTATTATAATATAATTGTGTGTGTGACAATGTTGTTCGACATATTATTTCATTTAAAATAAATTAATCCATTACAATTATGGTAAACTAAAAACGTGGAAATGTATTGGTTTGTTCATTAATAAGTCTAGACAAAACGGCTAAATGTATTTCTATGTAACTTTTATATGTATTCCCATTATCCCAAAGGCACATATACGTCTATAACTATAGTACATTTTACTTATGGTTACTTGGGAGTGTATACATTTATTGTGTTTAAATTCCCGGAATTAAAAAATTAGATTGTATTATTTCTATTTTTTGTATTTTAAATTTAATTTGATTGCTTTCCTAAATGTAGTGATAAAATTGCTTTATTCAAAGTTTGATTGAAGTGCACAAATTGTGTTCTTCAGAAATCGAAGCAAATGTTGTTGTTAATATTATTTAGCTTTAGAGAGAGAGCAACTAATAAAAATCAATACATAATTTCTAAAATCAAAATGGACAATTCCCACATTTTTTATTTTTTTTATTTTTTCACAACTTTTTAAGCTTCTAAAATAACTTGCATATTTATTTACTTTGAATTAGTAGTATTTTTAAGTATTTTAAGGTTTTTGTGAAAATAATTTGCTTGAGATTTATTTGTGGTGTACTTGTAATATTTATTTCAAAAGGGTTATAATGAAGCTCTAGACCTACCATTTAAAATATAATTTACAATTTCAAATTAAAAAAGACATTTTTCATTGTTTTTTAAGTTTTTACTTCCGTTATAGCTAGCAACTGGTATATCAACTAATAACGTATTTTATTGGCATTCTTTTGAATGATTACATTTATGTAAATCTCAATAAACTAATCGGATATATTTGTGTGAAATACGAATTAATAATAAAAAAATGTAAAATATAGAGAAACAAAACAAGAATATGTCTTAAGAACCAAAAGCCCACCTTACAAACTAAGAAATGCTTTAGACTAAGAAACTGCAAACTACGAACGCGAAAACGCTTTAGTTCATGAAATGTTAAAAATTAAGTGTTTTTTTAAGACAAATTAAAATTAGAAGGTCTAAAATTATTTATAACTTCGAATATATCATTTTGACGAATATATCGACTTGAATATGATGATAAAAATAAAACAAATAAATGGTTCATTTGTATAATAAATAAGTGATATATTCATATAATATGAATTAGCAAGAAAGTTGAAGTGACATATATTGTTCAAGTTGATGTTGAAAAAAGAAAACGTGAAATTCTTTCTAAGAAAGGAAGAATCTTGCAAATTTTACTCTACTAAAAACTAGAATGCTTGTGGAGTTAAAAGGTTGATATAACAATAAACTTTCTCATCTAAATATGAGTTACAAATTGTTTCGAGACATATTTAAGGGTAATTCCGTGGTAACTAATCTGACATTTTCGATTATTTTCTATTTCTTATTTAAAAAATGTAAAGAATAATATGTTTTTTAGATTTTTAATTAAGTCCTTGTGATAAGATAGGCTAGTAAACCAATTAACAGTCAGTTTTTTTGCATAAATTAATTTATTATACAATAAAAACAAATTGCTTCCGAGGGGACTGGAAAATGTAACTTTTTATTTCTGGAATCAGCTGGAATCTCTGATGAAATCTATCATCGGGAATCTCTGATCTATCAGTATAGTTATATCAGTAACAAAAATTATTTGAATTATTGATTATTTATCTACTTAGAAAAAAAGTATTTAAAAAATCTTAAATTGATTTCACTTATAATTTATTTTTTGAAATTATGTTTCCACATTTGAGGAGAGGACATAGTGGCCGTTTCTTATAATGCATGCGAAATCCCAATTTGTAATTTAAAATGTTAGTTTTTATTCAAAGGGTTCATTTGTATTTGATTTGTTTCATAAAATGTTGGTTCAGCCTAGTTTTACATGACATGCAGACCCAACTCCTGTCTTCTTTTTCAAGGAAAGCAAAAGATGTTCTTGATTCATTTCACTTTCTTGAGAAATATAACTTTAAGATTTTTTATTTTTTTTTAATTACAGTAACTTGTGCTACAAATAATCTCTTTTTTATTTTTATGGTTTGGAAGTAAAAACAAAAAAGGGTACAAAATGTTGTGAAGGGGACACCATACTTTTAAAATATGTACTTTTAAAATATTTTTAGAGTCTAGTTATAATATTTTAGCTTAAATATATTTAGTTTCACGCAGTAAAATTTTTGCTTATGATTAAGTTTTAAATCACAAGCAAAATATCTTTTAAAATAGGAAAATATATGTCAGAGCAGTAGTAAAGTTAGATTATACAAAAAAAATATATATTAGTCGAACTAAGGCGTTACATGAGTAAATTTGTACATTTAATTCTATTTCATAACCTATTTACAGAAGGATAAAGATTAAAAATAAGAGGCTAATACTTACTTTTTTACAAAAAACTAGCTATTACTGAATTCATAAAAAATGTCAATTACCACTTCTACTTAAAAGAAAAATCCTCATACGTTCATCCACTAAGTGCTTATTCCTCAAATTAAAAATTCCGTAGAACTTAAGACAAAAGTTGTGATTGTATTATTGAGACACTTATTTGTTTCAACCTACAAATGAAATACTTTGATTATATTTATTAGTGCAACAGAGTAATTTTTTAAAGGTTTTGATAAGGGTTATTGTTACTCAGGATTTTGATTGTTATTTTAAAATACATTGTATGTATGTATATTATACTATGTCACTCGTTAAGAGAATAAATATGAGTTTCGAAACAAATGATTTTAGCAATGAAGAACATATTTTTAATAATATATTTCACCTAGTATAAAGATCAACTAAATTTGAGGAAAACATAATCCACAATATTGTAATCATTAGTAACTCAGGTTTGGTAAAATTTAATAAATGCTCATGAAAAATATTCCATTCATGTTATCTTATATCTGATAAAAACACCACCAGATATTTTTAATTCAAATTTATCAATGGTAATTCTTACAAGATACTACTAAAGTAATTTCTTAGCTATAATTTAAATATCTATGAACAACACTGCGTGAAATGAGAACTGGTTGTTAACATAATCTGTATGGACTGGTTTTGGACAATATCTCATATGCCATTAAATGCCTCACACAACACTAAACATTAACTTCTATCATCCAAAATACGCTAATTTATAAAAAGCCATTAAAATTTCCATAACTATCAACAGAATTTAATGATCGCATCTCCAAAAAAGAATAATTTTTTTCAGAAGTTCTCTAAATACATAAAAATATATAATTTATAAACATAATAGTAAAAAAAACAGGCATGTATTATAAGTTGTAATATGTATCAATTTACACAAAGCCTTTAGTTTTACAGTCAGTAGTGCAGTGAACGTACTTTTGGATATGTATGAAATATGATACATTTATATCATTTCCTTTTTAGTAGAATATAAACGTATGCTTTTTAATAATATCCAATTACTGGATATTTATTTTCATTTGAATCTTGTGATGAAGGGAATCTTGCACCGGTATCCCATTGCATGTAATTTCAAATGTGGATAATTTTCTATACATCCACACATTTTAATGTGTTACAATGTATTTTTAGTCTTTTAGTCCTTCTTTTTCCTTACTTTAGTTTGTATTTTGCAATTTTTTATTCATTACCTTCACTTCTTACTATCTACGATTCTGTTAGCGAGGGAGATCGCCGATCTAACTCCTCTCTGGAGTCTGCAAACAATTAATTTTTAAACGCTTCTTAAAACTTTAATTCTCAATTCAGCATTCGGTGAAGAGTGGTAAAGATTTTTCAGGTACCGTTTGAAATAAATTAGTTAAGTATGAAAGAGTATCACTAACCAAATACTTGCCTTAAAGCTTTCACCAATTTCTGCTCGTAGCTGCTTACAAATTAATATTTTAAAAGTACATTAAAGGATTAAAGTACATAAATGTTTGTAAAAAATCAGAATGAATAATATAATTATTCAATTTAACTTCTGAAGAAGATGTTTTCATCAATTCCCTATTTATCTATAATCCTCAATTTCATCTTCCTGTGTGTTTTGAATTACTAATTTAATTTTTGCTTTACAAATCTAAAAGTAATAATCGGGAATGAAATATATTGATTTTCATGTGTACATTTAAATTGAAGCTCTAACGTAGACAATAATTAAAGCAATTGGCTATGGTATGGATGGAATACAATTCTTCATATGAATATGATTCCAAAGGAAGTTCTAAAAATATGTACAGTGAGATTGAGGGAGTTTGACGTCATCTAAACTCTTCAATAATCAGGACTAGAATCTCGTAATGGTTAGAGTAAAAGTAAGAGTATTGTAATTCCTGAAACACTTCGTGTTGAAGTTTTTAAGTTTATAAACTACTTGAAGCTGCATTTTGTTGATTTAGAAAAAAGTAATTGACTTGATTGGTTTAAAGTTACTGTTATGAGTCTGTAGACAGACCATATCTCTGAGATTCAAAGCACAAAGTTTAATAAGTTTGAAGTTTGTGGAGCTACTAATTTTATGTGAAGAAGTTTCAGCTTTGTATAGATTACATCAAGGGAAGCGAAGTGAACATAAATATAAGTCTGAAATCCTTCTTCTACACATCAGAATGTTATTTTGTGATATACTCCAAGAACATTATTCCAAGAAGAGGTTGAGTAGATAGTCAAAGGGCATAACGGAATAGGTCTTCACCGTTACTTTACAAATATCACCTGACATTGCGACTGTCACTTATTACGATGATCTTTCAGTAGTTTATTGACCTTTAGGTGTAGTGAGTGTTGTTTTATATTGTGAATTTTCAATACGTGTAAATTTATTAAAACTTATCAATTTGTATATTTATAAGAATATCGAATTTCTAATTGAATTTATGTGTAGTCATTAATGTTTCAGTGGTAGAAACGAGCAAATTATTTGTGGAGAACTTATGCAGATAAATTAGTCAATAAAATGATTGTCTACCAACGATGGTTAGATATATCTGTCCACTTAGAGTTCTTAGAAGTAAAATTGCGTTATACCGAAAGTTCTTGGGGGGGGGGGGAGGGCTTTGATTTAATTGCCACACTATGACCTATTTCATTTCATGATAGTTGAAAGAAATGTGTAAGTGAAACTTTTTTAGAAAGATGTGTGAATCATAAAAATAATGAAACTATAAGTGAAATAATAGCGTATTTGAATTATATGATTTTCCATAATGCTGCAAACAATTAAAGGATCTGCTCAAAACAATTAAAGGAATTGTAAATCTTCTAGTATCACGACCAACGATGAATTCGATATAACCGAATTCTTGTCAAGAATGTCAAGTGGAGAAAATTGTGTTTGCTGGTATTTCTTATAATTGTGGCTTTTTTAATGAAGTTTGGTTATTGTATAGTCGAACTAAGTTAATTTGTGACTTCAAAATTGTAATATACTTATACATAATTACAAAACTAAATTTTAATAATAATTAACTAGCAGACCCGGCCACGCGTTGCTGTGGCTAAGGTTTTTATTATATTACATAGTAGTAAACTATTCAAGGGAAACGGTAGGAGAACACCAGTCATGGGGACCACCATGCTTTTTAAACAGATGCCATTTGTAAAAAAACATGGCGACCTCCTTGATTGATTTTCTACTACCGTTGATATTGAGCAAAAATCAATACAAAAGAAATATTTTTTTATTTTTTTATTTTTGTATTCAAGTTTGTAACAAATGAATACATTACAAAGTTGTTAGTAAATAACACGTGACACTTAAACTTATAAATGAGGTAGGTAGGGCAGATAGTTTTAAATCTTTAACAATAATGTTTATTATTTCGAATTATAAATACTTTTAATTTCAATTTAATTTAGCACTAATCGGTGCACAATATTTTTGGTTAACCTGTCTTTAGCTAACACAAATAGATTCGACGGTTTTCCTACACGTGAACATGCAACATATAGTTGCCCATGAGAAAAACATGGATTTTCCAAATCTAAACCACAAATGGACATTGTTTGGCCTTGAGAGACTTATTTATAGACAATGGCAAAAGCTAAACGAATTGGAAACTGTAACCTTTTGAAGGGTATCTTAGATTCGGATGGTATCATCGGAATACGTGGCAACAGGACCACTTCTCCTTTAAACTTTCCAGTTAACCCTTTGGGTACATTTGACGAGTGAGACTCGTCATCTGCTTACTTAGGCGAAATAACGGTGGACGAGTCTGACTCGTCATCCGTTCATCCAAATCCGTCATATGGGCATAAAAATCTTCAAATAATTCAGTACTCAAAGGGTTAAAATGGTAGCTTCAAGTATATTTCCGGTGAACTTTTTGATGACCAAACGCGTACCGTTGCATAATCGAGGTGGATTCAAATTACTCAGGAGAATAATAGGTGAACCAATCTTTAATCAAAGATTATGTGGTGGCATTCCAGGTATTCACTATGTGATAATACTTACATGTATATATTTTAATTTAAGATTTTTGAACAATGAAGCACTAATAATTAAAAAGCAAGAAGAATTCCAATGTATTACTTTTACTATAATATGAATTCAATTTATACTTCAGTCTAAATAACACGTGGCCGGCTACGCTATTGCTCGATGAAAGGTTCATTGCTGCGTAAGCGTAAGGTCGCTTCACACACAAAAAACTAATTGTAAAGAAAGCCTTAATATTAGAAGCTCCTCCCTTGTCGAGAAACAATAAAAAATAAAGCCCCGTTAATAATTATAACATAGCACTCCTTTAAGAATATTTTAACACGTTATGTTTGTAAAAAGCAAAATTAGAAGGTCTAAACTACTTATGTTGAAACTTTCAGAGCTCTAGGCCTATTAGAAGTCACTTTTTGTGAAAATATTAAATAAAAATTCATTAAAAAACAATTAAAATTATAACATTCTTTTTGTCAAAAGTCCAATCAGAAGGCCAAAACTATTTGTGTTGAAAATTTCAGAAATGTAGCCCAATTAGAAATCGTGTTGTAAAATATTTGTTAATTAATTAATTAATTAATTAATTAATTAATTAATTAATTAAAAAACAAATAAAATTTAAAAATTCTGTTTTCAAAAGTCCAATTAGAAGGCCAAAACTACTTATGTTCAAAATGTCAGAGCTGTAGCCCTATTAGAAATTGTTTTGTAAAATATTTATTAATTAAAAAATTAATCAAAAGAGAACTAAATAAAAATTTGAACGTTCTTTTTGTCAAAAGTCCAATTAGAAGGTCAAAACTATTTGTGTTGAAATTTTTAGAGCTGTAGCCTTATTAGAAATCATTTTGTAAAATATTTATTAATTAATTCAAAAAATTAATTAAAAAAGAACTAAAAAAAATTAAAATTATGTTTTTCAAAAATCCAATTAGAAGGCTAAAACTACTTATGTTGAAAATTTCAGAGCTGTAGCCCTATTATAAATCGTTTTGTAAAATATTTATTAATTAATTAAAAACGAACTAAATAAAAATTTAAAATTCTGTTTTTCAAAAGACCAATTAGAAGGCCCAAACTACTTATGTTGAAAATTTCAGAACTGTAGTCCTATTAGAAGTCGTTTTGTAAAAAAAAAAATGTTAATTAATAAAATTAATTAAAAAATAACTAATTAAAATTTTAACATTCTGTTTTTCAAAAGTCTAAATAGATGGCTAAAACTACGTATGTTTAAAATTTCAGAGCTGTTTCTCTATTTGTCTTATGTTGAAAATTTGAGAGCTCTATTCCAATTTTAAGTAGGTTTCTATTGATCCACAGGGGGGGAGCCACAGACAGACAGAATTGAAATAAAGAACTAAACCCTTTCACAAAAATAAATTTTTCAGTACTGCGGTCGGCTATAAAAATTGAGATGTAAGCTATCATATCTCTTAAGTTAGATCAAACTGAACACGGTGTGCAAATTTGATTAAAATCGGTTAAGTAGTTTAGGAGTGTATAGGGAACAAACAACGTGACACGTAATTTATATATATTAAGATAGAAAATTTGAATATCGGTGCCATCTATATGAGAATTAAATAAATCCCAATTTAGCTTTTATGAAATATCTTTATCATGTAAGAGTTGTAATAATTAATATTCTTAATATTCAGTGAAGACATTTTATGTGAAAAATTATTATTATTATTTTTTTTTTTTTTAATTTGTGGATTAAAAGAAAAACTGAAATATATTATATTTATATTTTATTTTTTACTTACAGTTAAATTAAAGAATAAACATCTTTATAATTTCTTTGACTTCAACTATCATAAAATAGATAAATATATATTAATTGCTATAACTTATTTTTACAATATTATAATTCAATGTGATACTAGACTGCACAGTAAAATATTTCTTATTAAGTACAAGTCAATATTAAAAAAGCTCAATATTTATTAACAATAATTATGATTATAAAAATAAATAGATGTAGTATAGGAGATTTGTAGATTTTTTTTAATTTGGTGGTAATCACAAAAAGCGTCAAAATCAAAATATAAATAATAATGGAAAAAGGTTGAAATATTAATATTAATTAAATTAAAATACTAATAGTAAAAAAATTAAAATAACACTAAAATTAAGTTAAAATATAAAGAATAATAATAAAGTTTCAAATTAAAATAAAACTTAAAATCTGTTTCGAGAAACCCCATTTATCCGGAAAAATACAACAGCTATACAAAATCATGTCGACGAAATGTCCTATACTACATCTGTGCCATAAAAATTATTATTAAAATGTTTAAAAAAGTTAAAATTTAATAGATATTTTCTTTGCTTGATTAATTAAACTAATTGAATTAACTAAAGTTATTAAATTTTTCTGGGTTTTCGAAATGTTTTTAAGAAAATATTTTATTTACTTCTTTATTATGACAACAAGTAAACAAATAATTTTTAATAAAAGAAAAATGTTTGATGTTTTTAGAATAGCTTTCGAGTTTTAGAGTTTTTGATAAACAGTAGTTTTTCTTTTACGAATATATGTTACAAAAAATATTAAACGTGAGTTTTCATTTTTTCCGATTTTCACTCAAGCTACAGAAGTTGTCTTTATAAATATATATTTTTTTTACATAATCGTTCATTAGATTAAATTGGAATAAAATATTGATAACAAACTGAATTATCATTTATGAATATTTCATAGCTGTAGAATCGCATTTCCTTTTCCGTCATGCTCAAAAAGAACAAAATAACTAATTTATAGGGCTTTAATCATAACTATATACGTTTTTCTTACCAAAAAATCTTAACTATTAGTATCATATTTTATTTTGTAAAGGAATATTCTTGTCATATCGGTAAAAAAATTAATAGTTTTTTTTCTTTGCTATAAACACATTATTAATTTTTTTTGTGATTGTCAGAATTTTAAATGTGAACATATAGAATTTTGCGCAAACTATTTCATTTTAACACTGATGACAACCTAAATGATACAATAAACCATTAAAAAAATATACTCTGAAAATATCATGGTTAAGCAAAAATCTGTTTAGTTAATATATTTTTAGAAATAAGTTTGAAAATTATCTTAAAAATGCATTAAAAAAAAGGCTATAAAAATTAAGGCGTCGCATTGATGCTGTCATTTATTCAGAAATGTTTTAGTTTCTTCTGTATAATGGCAGCAAACAAATTATTATCAATAAAATAATAAGAATTGATAATTTCCAAAATAGCCTTCAAGTTTCTGATTCACCCGTATTTTTCTTTTACATCTAAATGTTTACAAAAAAAAAAACTTGGTTTAAAAAATATATTCTAGTTACATAATTTTCCTTGATGAATATTCAAAATTTGTACTTTGTTGTTAAAAGCAGTTAATTAGATTCAATTGGAATAAAACATAAATAAGGAATAAAATTATCATTTATAAAACAATCGAAATTTTAAAATCAGTTCCCAAACTCCCGATTTAAATCATGCATTTAATTTTCTGTGTCAACACAGTAAACATTGGCAGGTGTTTAGCAACTTCCATGAAAGCAATGGATAAGCCAATGGAGCACTCTCATTCCCTTCAATGGTTTGAATCAATGTACTGTATGCTTATATGAGTCTCAATGATGTCGTTTAACCAAATCTGAAGCTTGAGAGTTGTAGGTCGTTTAAAAAAGGTCAAACACAAACCAAAGTAGCAGAAGCCACTGGAGTTTCACAAAGTGTGATTTCCAGGATCTGGAATCGTTTTTTGGAGACTGTAAATACAGGCCGAAAATCATCTATTGAACGCTAACGTCTCGAAGACACCGAAATGTGAATGCCTCTCTTCAACAACACTTTCGTGCGGTTACTGGCACCACAGTTTTGACTCTAAACTGTCTGAAATTAGCTACACGCTTTAGGTCTGTATGCTTGCGCAGAACAATGATGTATGTTTGATTAACAGCAAGGCACCATGGAACCCGCAGGGGAGTGGAAAACAGAGCATGTGAAATGGAGGAGAAATAAATGGCGCAATATTCTTTTCTCTAACGAGTCCCGTTTTTCTGTTCATTCTGAAAATAGAACTATTTTCATCAGGAGGGAAAGTGGCAATAGAAACAATCATGCGTTCTTGCAAGGAAGAGTCAGATTTGTTGGTGGGGAAGTGCTGGTCTGGGCTGCATCTCGATTGATGAGCGCACCGACCTCCATATCATTTGAAATTGATCTCTGACCGATCAGCAGTAAAGGGATGAGATCCTGAGATCTATTATAGGCTCTTACGCTACAGCAATTGGAGATGATTTCATATTAATGTACGACAGCTGAAGGCCACATCGTGCTCACTTGGTTGATCATTTTCTTTTCGTAGAAAGAATCATATGGAATGGCCAGCGTGTTCTCCGGACATGAACTCAATAGAACATGTTTGGGACATTCTAGGCAGACTAGTCACTGGCTTCCTACCACTTCCATAAACTCGCCAAGAACTAGAAAGAGTTCTTCTAGAGAAGTGGGAGAGAATACCCAAGCTCCTCATTTAGCCTAATCGATTTTATGCCTCAAAGGTGTTCAACGTTGCTGGCCGTGCAGGGAAACCATACTCAATACTAATAACGATTTTCTTCCAAGGAAACACCTTTTTTTATTCGTTTCTTCGCATGTGCACACATTGTGTTTTTCCTTTTGTCCCAAAATGCTCAATAAAATGCATTTTTTTCTGCAAAACATGTGTAATTATTTTTCTTATATAGCATACCATATCTGACAATCATGTATCAATCATCGAAACAAATCCCCAGGCACAAGATCTATCCAAAACCTCAATATTATTTAATTGTTTTAAGTAGTGTATTAGCTACATTTCTAAAAGTATTCACGACTTACATAGTTTCCCAAAATATGCCTGTCAAGATCATACTGCAATTTCTCTTAATGCCGTAATATTTTAGAGATATGTATATGATATTGTGGCAATTTCTTGAACATATTTCTTTCTATTTTCGTATGAACACTTTTTTACCCAAAGAACTATAGATGTGGCTTGCAATGGTCCACTTATTCTTTGTTTGGATTCTTCAGATCCCCTTACACCCAAGACTTTGAATTTTTATCTATGTGTTCATTTAAGGGACGTGGTCCTTTGGCAAAATCCTACCAATTTGTCTAAATGAAAAAGAGCATTGATCGGAAAATATTGCGCAAATAGTTGTTCTTATGAAGGTGGTGTCCAATTTTGCCTTCCGTTTACCAAAAAATCATTAAGGTGGATGGCAAACACATTAAAATGTGGGTAAGTAAATGGCGTGTCATGTATTGTAATATGTTTATTCCACTCTGCACATTAGGGTGGTTCGAAAAAAATAAATACATAATAATAATAATTTTGAAACACATGAGGTGAAAAAAGTTGATGCACATCTTAATAAGAAAAACTGTAAAAAAAAATTGAAAAAAAAAAAAAAAAATAATAATAATAATAATAATATCTTCCGATCGCGCATTCACCTCTAAGTTAGGAGAAAATACAAAAAATAACTATTTTTACTAAATTTTTTTAAATTTCTAAACGTTATATATTGCAAAGACAATAGTGCGCAATATGTAGTGAAAGAATGGTATAAAACAGGAAAACACTATTTTATGCATTTTTAAAACATATATTAATAATTAAAAATACTCAAAAGTAGCTTTTTTGTAAGAAATAATGATTTCTCTGTTAAATGGGTACTAATGCTATTTTTTACATTTATTTTTATAAACATGCTATTATTTATTTGGTTCACATTTTTATCGAGCTTTCTATCCCAGTGATGCACTTTGAAGGAAACTTTTGTAGAAAAATTGGGCATTGTGGATTTTTTTTTTTTTTTTAAGAGTCCTAACGTCTTTTGCGTCAGCGCCACCCACTTTTTGTTTAGTCTCTCTACATAAGCATTCCACAGCTTGTGAGTGACAAGGAAACGAGTTGAAGTCTTATTTCAATGGGCCTTTGTAGCTCAGAAACGCTGGCCAATTTAGCCAGACATAGGCCAATCCCGGATGCGCCAGTCTTTACTAACTAATGTTCGATTGTGACTCGTAACAAAGGAGGAGACCTATTACAAGCATTTCAATTAATTATGTCCTCGTTATCAGTGGCAATAAAGTTAGTTTGGTTGCCTTAAAATGCTTGATTGTCTATCTCTAGGAAAGTTCTAAAGATTTCAGAACCCAACGCCTCAGTTCTCTTACATCTCTCCTTCATTGCCGAAATCAAGATTTTTGGGTGAGGGAAGGAAGCATTTCATTCAGTAACTGAGTTTAAAATTTCCCCTAAATATTCAGGGAGGTATCTAGACAATCGAATTGCCTTATATATGTTCTTAGGTCCTTCAGAAAACTAACTTTTTTGTTAATTCGAAATCAATGTGGCGTGTGACAATTTAAAAAAAAAAAAAAAAAAAAAAAAAAAAAAGAATACCACTTGCTTGATTTCATCCGATGGTTTACATTCACTCTCATATACTCTAAATACTCTACTTTTTGTTGTTAGCCGTCTGGAGTGTGAAAGAGGATTGGGTTTGTAGGCTGCCAAATCATTGGCCTCATCTAATCACTTCAAAAATACCAAGAAGATATAACTGATCGACCCTCAGTACTTTTATCTCAACTTGAGGAATTGAACATTCAGCAGGGGAAAAAATCAGTCGAGGGAAATTTTTCACAGTTCTTCAATTTTTGAATAATGAATCTTCAATTTTTGATCTCACTGAAAGATGTTGATCCTTTTGAAGTATTATCTACGTGTTTAAATGGGCGTCTGAATGGTAGTTCAGTGGAGTGTAGGAGGCATATAACCCAATGTAGTGGTCTCCCAAAGCGCAATTTTATCTGTCGGATTATTTCCAGCCAGTATTAATGGCAGTCCCGATCACAGCCAAGTGCGCTATGTTTCAATGAATAAGCAAGTAAGTTTATGAGCTTCAAAGGAAGAGAAGGCACCACGAGAAAGGCCAACCAGATTGAAACCCGTCAAAACACAGTTTTTAATAATGTTTCAAAGGTTATGATTGAACGATTATTATTGAATAATTACTAATTTGATTTTTTTCCTAGTTCAATCTATTTCATTTCACACAATACAAACTGACGTACCTCGGAAATTTAGTGATTGGTGTATTCTACTAATTGAAGGAACAATGTATTTCTTGTATTTATTCAAAATTTTGAAGTGAATGCTTGAAGTAAATAAAACATGTTTAACATAATTATGTAAAAAATAACGTTAGTTTACATTTTATAGTAAAATAATAACTTTTTTTTTTAACAAAAAAATGTATTTGGGAATATTTTTAATTATTAATATATGTTTTAAAAATGTATAGAATAGTGTTTTCCTGTGTTATACCACCCTGTCACTACTCATTGCAAACTTTTGCCTTTCAAATATATAACGTTTAGAAATTTAAAAAAATTTAGGAAAAATAGCTATTTTTTGTATTTTCTACAAACTTTGAAGTGAATGCGCGATCGGAAGATATTGGGGGTTTTTTTTCCAAAATTTTTTTTACAGTTTTTCTTATCAAGATGTGTATCAACTTTTTTCACCTCATGCGTATCAAAAATTAAAAATTATTTTTTTTCAAACCATGTTAAATATTCTTGTAGATATGTTTTCATATAACATTTTAGTATATATTTTTTTTATTTATTAAAATGTAAATTTAAAGCAAAGTATTTTTTAAGAAAGGCTCCATTTAAATTGTGTATCAGATAACATTTAAACTATTTGGAAAATTTGAAAATGAATAGGTAAGGGGATTTTGGCAACATTTTCCTTTTGTAATTAAAACACTGTTTTGATAAAAAATGATACAAAGTCTTTTCGACTTTTACAGAAAACATATTAGAAAAAATATTTTTAAAATATTAAACATACGTAAAATATTACATTTTATATCATTTTGAGCAAATTAAGTTATAGTTTCCAATTAAAAATTAAAATTTAAATATTTGGTCGAAAAGTGTGAGTTAACCAACGAACGTAGTTAGTTTTTGTAGTAAAATTTGGGTTTGCGTCGTTACTGTTTCAGTCGATATTGATTATATTTAATATTATAATCATGAAAACAAAATTAAGGGTATTGAAATTTATGATGAAAAAATATTGATTTCAATTTTATCGAGCAGAAAAATAAATGGATGTTTTAAGAAAAAAGAAGGTGATGATTGTCAATATGATTCTAGAATTGTGAAGATACTAAAAGCATTTATTGAGGATAGTTAAAATATCAAATAAATGAAGGAATATTGTTTTTAATTCTCGTAGTACAAGTACAACTCACAAGGGCCAAAGTGATAAGACAAAAGAAATATTGATGACACGGAGACAGTTTAATCAGTTGTCAGTCCATACTGTTCGCGCGTACGAGGAAAAGAAAGAAAAAACAGCTACTATACAGTTAAGTTTTTGTACAAATTTCATTTCACTAATTATTTTTGTTTTTACAAATATGTGTTTTAAGTAACGATTCATTCATGAACAAAAGCAGCAATTGATTTTTAAAAGGCACCTCACACTACTCCACTTGGTACACCTCCTTTTCCTTTCTAATACTCACACACAGTATTTTTTTTCATGTTAACTAGTTTAGCATTTTTAATATTAGCATAATTCTAATTGTTATTTCAAATCTTGCATCACGAAGCATAAACAAATATTGTCTTTAAGAAGAGCAAAACAATGATTTTAGCTTAATCTATATATTTTTTATTTTAGGATAACCACAGTTTCACCACCCCTACTAAATATGTTAAGTTATTCTTATCACGCTCAGTGCATGTAGAATAGCAAAATTTTTGTGATGGTTATTATAATGAATGATATCTAAATATATTAGTTCTTGAAAGTATTGTTGTGGAGAAGAGAAGTGGTTATACAAAAAGAGGACAAAAGAAAGAGACAGAATGATGCTCTGTGAAAAAACCATGCACCATCATCACCCCTGGTATAGTTTTAACCATATTTCATAATTATTTTATTTCAGTAGTTATTTTAAGTATATATATCATGCATTTTTATTTATGTGTTCTTTCTTATATCTATTCCAATACAGTTACCATAGTTATATTATCAGATTCCAAGTGTATGTCAAGACAAAAATTAATAACGTTTCTTTTCAAATATACCAAAAATGCAAATGTAACGCAAAATTGAACATCATTTGTTATGGATTTAAATTTATAAAACTCAAATCCTTAAATCTAGGTTTATGGATACATATGAATTTATTTATGTAAAAAAATGTTTGTACATCATTAAAGCGATTCTGAGAGTAGTTTATATTTTTAAATCTCTTCAATTGAGGAAATATGCTTTAAAATTTGGAAAACTTTTAGTCAAATATTCAAATATTATGATAACTTCGCATTTAAAGATCTATCCTTAGAAAATTTGTGAATTTATATTAATGAAATCTCTACTTGGGATTCGTTTCAACATTTCTCTATTTTCTTTTATTTCTTTAATAATATTTATCTATTTTCTCTATTTCTGTGATTGTTTTCATGTCCTAATGAACTGAGCAAACTGAATCAGAATAAAAAACACTATTTTACTTATTTTATTATTTTATGAGATATTTAAATCTAAACAAAGGATTATATAAATATTTGATAATATATAAGTAATTTATAGCATATATAATTATTAAAAAAAAAATTAAAAAAAATAAAACAAGAACAATCTGCCGAGAAAGATAAAAAAGTTATATTTTTCTGTAACTCACTCACTTTCTATCTAAATTAAACATACTGTTGTTTATCTTTTTGATTCTGAAGCTTTTAATTTGTGTCCTGTAATGCTATTAGCTCCAAATTTCTTCCTATTTATTCATTGGATTCGTAGAGAATTTTTTTTGCAATGACAATCTTTTCTGTGACTGGAAAATTAATCATCTTCCTTCTTTGTGTTTCACTTCTTCATTATGATTGTTTGCTCTATTTACTTTAGCAAGATATAAACAGAATTCAGGGAAACTTTTTCCTTACACTGTATTCGTGAACCAATTTAAAATAATGAGAAACAGGAAAACATTTTATGATCTTATATATTTATTAAGAAACCCATAACCAATATTTTGAGACTGCATAGAAGATAAACAATTATTGTAGAATAATTATAATCCCCTCATGGAGTTCAAATATGAATACTCTCAAGAATATAAGTTAAAATTACAGGCACTTGAATACATAAAAATAAACATAAGTTGTATTTTTAAAAATGTACTTGATGACATATGAAATTTATCATTACAGATCTTTTCAATCTTCGGTGATATACGCTGTAGGATCTGGTCGTAACAACAATTTTACAACACTGATCTGTCAACTCTCTCAAATATTTAACCTTCAGTATCGTGATGTCTTTCTCAAACTCATGTAACTATATATATTGCATTAAAGCTCTGTGTATTACAAATTTTACAAAAGGTAATTTTCCTGTCTGGGTAAACTTTATAGGATCAACAAATGTGTTCTTAAAATACACTTTAAAGTATCTTATTTATATTAAATATGTATGAAAATTAGTTGTTGTTCAAATACTAACCTCTGAAATGAAGATATTTTCATAGAATTTAATATAAATAAGAAACTTTAAAGAGTATTTTCTCAAAAGTTAAGAAAAGTCACTTGGACCCCTTTGCTTCTCAGTCCCTCAATTATGATCCATATGTAGACCATTAACAAAGGACATAGTGGAACTCTACAAAAAAATAGTTACATGGTTGAAAATAAGAAAGGTGATGAATACGAGATCGTTAACCTGGTTGATTTGGATATAACTGTATGAAATGTTAAATTTAATAAATGAACACATGAATAGGTATTTAATTGGACATGACCCCTTTTTACATTTGGCGTTTCATATGATGTCCCATAAAAATGTACACTAGGACTATGCTGCATCAAAACATCGTCAAGTAGTAGAAAATTTTAAGTAGTAGAAATATTTAGCTGTAATATTCCCAAGAAGAGGGGAATCAAACATCAAAAATATAGTACTGAGTAAATCAAGTTTGAAGTATGCACTCTCCTTTAATTTCGGTAGAACTATTGCTCATCTCTCAGCTGAGGGGTTAGTGCTCTGGCCTTGCATGCCAAAAGCACTGGGTTCGAATCCTGGATTCGGTAGGGATATTCTTCGTGGTTAGAAATCCATGTTAAGCTGTAAGTCCTAACCTAATCAGCCGTAATTTTCCATAAAAATAAGTAGTTGGGACTTCGAGTAGACTTGTTTGCGGCTGGTTCTTACAATATAAGTATTGCAATGTATTATACTTCACTGTCAACATCATAAAAGCCGAAATTTGAAATAAAAAATGAATTCTCAAACCGCCTTTTTTATGATTTGTGATTCCGGATTACCTAATGTTTTGTAATGCTAAAATATTGGTTAATGCTATGAAAAAACAGTAATTAAAAAAAAAGGAATATTTAGGGTTTCGAGCTAAAGATATTTGTAACGAAAGATTTATACCTAAACACTATCTCAATAACTGCATAAATTTTAATTTGATAAACATTTCAGCATAGAAGTTTCTGTTTTACAACATAAATTGCAAACAACATTCAATAGTTAAAATGAATTAGTATTCGTTTTAAATTTTATTTCTAGAAGTCGAATGGCAATAAAATTCATTGAAATGTTGCAGAAATCATCATATATTTTATTTAATTATAATTTTAATACTGCAAAACAGAATGCAACAGAAAAACAACGTACTATACTTTCTCCATAGGATGCACCTTTCTCTAATAAGTTTGAACTCAATAAAAATAACTGTCTAATGTTACTGAATAATGCTTAAAGAGTGGTAAAAAAAAAAAAAAAAAAAAAAAAAAAAAAAGATTTACGATATATTAAATGTTTTGAAGAATACATTTATTGTTGTATTTTGCTTTTAATAAGAGTCTCTTTTGTGGGGGTTTTTCAATCTATTATTCTTCAACAAAGCATGCATCCTAAAATTAATGTTTTATCTTTAAGGAAACCTTGTTTTTATATTTTTATCGCAATAGCTTGTTTTTATGAAATTCGTAAAACTATAAAGAAATTATTTCATTGAAAACTTTTCATTAATATATAGTTTCAGAAAAATTCATTTTAATTTATTTGACAATGGTTATTTTCCTTATCAATAATTTTGAGATAGGGAATGTAATTTTATTAAAAAACAATTCATACATCCATTTTCTTAAATTCAAGAAAGTTAATGAAACTCATATTTAGTTTTTAAAGAAATATAAGACAATGAATATCCCAAAGAATTTCATTGCATTGGTTCAAATGATAGCATTATTTATCAAAGTAAGGCGTGCTTATTGGATGCCAATATTTTGTTAAGTGTTTTATAAATTTTTTTAGAGAATGTAAAATCCAAGTATGTAAAGTATTTCTCAAATGGATCCGTGGATTGATAGTTTTGATATTTTCATTGTATAACTTTTCATATAGTTCATAATCAAATATTTAAAAAACTTTTATCGTAGACGATTTGATTATAAAAACTACAACTAACATTCAAAAAATTCCATTATCAAATTACTTTTTAACAATTATCATAAGGAACATAGAAGCAAACATTTTATGAACAGTAATTACAAAAAAAAAAAAAAAAAAAATCATAAATGACTGAAATTCATCAACTGCAAGTTCAATAAAAAGTGAACAACTTTAATATTTTGGCAACTGAATCCTAAATTAAGAAATCCGTAACTTTATCTTGGGTTACAAGAACTCTAAATGAGCTTTATCTTTAAGGTATACATATATATTATAAATTGCAAAGTTTCATTCAAGTCTGAGTTTTTTTTTTTTTTTTTTTCATTTTTTAAAAATATTCTTGAATTTATTACCATTAAAATGATACCATTTTCCTTCTGAGACTCAAATTACTTTTTTAATTACAGTGGTTTTTGTGAACCTGTTTTGTATCACGTTCATTAGTGTAGTAAACTTTAAACGCGTTTTCTGAAGAATGACATTTTGGTGTTATATGACTTTAAGCCAACGGTCATAACTTCAAAATAATTGGTCCGATTTACGAAATTCTAATTATGTTTTGTAAACAATAGTTGTGAATGTGTTTCCTATTGAAAATCTAGCATGTATTGTTATAAACATATTTTTTATGTATATTTTAATCTTAAGTTTGTGTTAAAATCTATGTATTTTTTCAAAAATTTTATTTAAAAACTTATAATTAAATAAATATTGAAGCCAAATTCAAAATTCTCCATAGGAACATGTGTTAATATAATATCTTTTATTTGCAATAAAAATCATACCTCAAAGTTAATTACAAGTTTATTTATGTATGTTTTAATAATGTATAATTAGTCACTTTAATTACAGTTAGATGATTAAAAACTTGATGGAAAAAAAAGTTTGTACATAAAAATGCATCATTTTTAATTCTGATATACTGCCAAAAAGTTTGAAATTATAATCTAAAAATTAAAAATATCATCTCAATTGTATATGTATACCTTAAATCAATATATTGTTAGTGTGTCAGGGATGAATTGTGTTAATCATGAGTTACTTGAAAACATCTTGCTGGCTAAGACCTTTCCTACTTTTTACATTTCGAATCATTTTTATTTTATAAAATTTCACATAAATGTTTTATATAGAATTTAACATTTTATGTTTTGTAGACTATTATAGAAGTGCATATCAAAACGACTGTTGGTAATTGTACATCGAACAAATCAGTTCTCTTAAAATTTCTAAAATCAATAAAATAATTCTGTTTAATTCTTTAAAAGTCAAAAGTTAAAGAGGATACAAAAAATATCAATATTTAAAAAAAAATATCTAGCATTTAATGAATTTATAGACTTATATTTTAACAAATAATTTTTTGATTACATCAAAATACTAAATATTACATTTTAAAAAATATCGAAGTACAGAGTGGTATTGTTTTTTATGTGGTAAAATTTATTAAAAATAATTTAACAATTTATTTCAACAATATTTAAAATTTTTGCAACATATCTTGAGAGAAAATTATATTTCTTTTTTAGTAAAATTATTATATACAAATAACAAAAATTTTTAGATTTATCTTTTTAAATTCTTCTGTAACTAATAAAGAAATACGAAAACAATTTACATGAGGTACATTTTATATTTTACTAATTAGATAAGTAATTTGACACTCTTTCTTGTTCTTAGTCATACGGTGAATTATATTTAAAAGCAAACTTGCTTTTTCAATAATTCTTATTTATGATATAAATTTATTTAATTGACCTGAAGATTGCAATCTCCTTTGTAAATAAATTTTCATCTGACTGGGCAGTAAGAAATATAATACGTTAGCGTCTCAACCTTAAGTACATTAATATGAATAGATAAAATATTAAGTTACAATAATTAAAAAAAAAAAAATTAAACATTGTTATTCCTATGATTCATGTATGTATTTAATGAATGGCTATCTTGTACTTAATTGATAGCAAAATCAAACACCACAATTAGCTGATTTTTGTAGTTAAAATATAAGTATCTCAATCTTATTTCTTGCTATAGTTAAACATAAATAATATGGTTCAATTGTGCTCACTTTTCTAAAGTCAAACAGGTCTCTTTTGGTATTGAGCGTGGTGTTCACCAATGACACCCTATTTTGTTATTGCAATAGGTAGTTAACGCAAAAGTTGCGATTACTTAGTTAAGGAAAAGTTTTATAAGTATGGGAGGAAGGCAGCCTTTCTTTACTATTCTTTTAGCGTGTCATTTTCAAAAGAATCGAATTTTTAATGCACTTCTTTAGTAATACCAATCTTTAAATCAATATTCCCTATTTGAGTAAACCACGGCTAAATTATATTAAGTAAAAGAAGGTAAATTGTCCCATTATATTTATATCATACAATGCATTATTTATCAACTCCTAGTAAAATTATAAAATATAAACAAAGTAATAACTTTACGATGAGATTATTATTCACCAAATCAAATTTGAATGAAATTTCTGATATGTACTTGCCTAAACGTAATTTTCCCTTTTAATATTTGAGAATTACAGAAACTTTCGTTTTATGCGAAAAAATTGTTATGAAACGCGAAAAACTGCCATGAGTTTTTGTTTTCTACCATTTACAAGGTTTCTATAACTATAAACTGTTTTAACACATCTCTGTGTGGTTAAATGTTAGATAATACCAACGTTGTTCTCGTTATTAGAGTTTTATTTGTTTCTTCAACACGCCCAATTTAAATTGGAAATATTTTCTTTTCATGTTTGTAACGGAAGAACCTTACTTTTGTTCAAAATTTGTTTTTATGCAGGACATTAAATGCAGAGCAGGGCACATGATAGTAAATTATTATAGCACACGGTACACTGTGGTCCATAAGCTGAATAAGCAACTTAATAATTAGATTGAGCATACGAAATTAATTAAATGTTTCGCAAAGGTAAGCGCATGGTACACATTGCAACATGCTAATTATTGTGCGTGGTGTAATACTCTGGGTCCTACTTACGTATATGTTGAAATAAACAAGTTAAAAACCTCTTCATAAAACTTTGTAAATAAGTTGCTGCGTGTTGTGTTTTACCATGACAACAAAACTAAATCACTTTAAACTCCACAACCTTTATTTAGTGTATTTTAACGTTACAGGAAGAGCAAGAATTTAGTTAGTTACATTATTCTAAAAGTATTCTGAACAGAGATAGTGGCCAGTTCCTAAACACTAAATTTTAACATTTTCAGAACCTTTTGCGATCTTGAAAAATAAATAATAAATATGTAACCTACTTAATACAAGGTATGTGGGCCACCCTATGTTAAATCGATCCTTTTTATACAACTCGTTAAATAAATGAAGAACAACGGTCTTAATGTTATGCACTACCAGTAAAGTAAGAGGAACAAAGTAACAAATGTAGGTCTTTTGTTTTAGATACTTTGTCTTATTTGCCTCACCCCCTCCCCCCCAAAAAAAGGAATAAAGAATCTTCTGAAAAAATCACAGTTGGAATTGCATTGCTTTCTTTATTAGATTCAGAAAACAACTAACATTTATTGCGAAATTCCTCTTCTGTTTAGCAGAAGGACCTGTCTTTTGTTTTGTCATTTTTTTGTCATTCAAGCATTTAACCTTTGAGCTTATAAGAGCTACAGAAACATACATTTCATGAAATAGATTACCTTGAAATGAACAACTGCCGTATTTTTATTACTTTTACATTTCTTTGAAAGGTTACTATAACTATAAACTTTTTTTTTTTATTAAGTATACGTTTTGATTACATAAACGCAGTTTCTTTTTTTAAGTTTTGCATGTTTCTTCAACACGTGTAATTTAAAATGGGAATTGATTAAGATGCATCTAAGTTTGTAACGGTTGAACCTTATTTTTTCTAGGGATTTATTTTTAATTTTTGAGATTGAATGTGTTGTAAGCAGTACCCAGGAGAGTGCATTATTGTAGCAAAACTTTTTTATTTTCTTATCATGCATTTTTTTTTTTTTTTTAATAAAGTCATGCTTTTGAATTAAACAATTTTAAACATAAAGAATTTGAAGAATCCATTAGAAATGTAAGTATCCTGAAAAGGATAATACCGAATAAAAACAAGATAACCTTGTATAACTTTAACAAATGCGATGGCTTTTTCTTTTGAATACTTAGCGATGTGTGTAGAATTAACCATTAAAATAGAAATTGGAAAACCACAAAACAATATTTTTATGTAGGTGGACATAAATTAGTCGACCAATGAAATCCCAATGGAGTTGTAACAGCTGTGGATTACAATTTCTTGCTATAATGACATAAAAAATTAACAAATATAAGCAATATTTACTGCATAGCTAAATTTAAGTTGAATGAAAAAAGTACTAAATTAAATTATGTGCGATGAACAGAACATGTGTTGAAAAGTTCAGTTACCAAGAACGTATGCTGCTTTGTTATCAGTTTCAGATCACAATGGTCTGATTGAGTAGTATGTTTGGTATATTCGTCAGTTCCTCTTTGAGCAGGAGTGATTTTGCAGCGCCACCTAAACTGCGGTATGAAAACAGTCATAGAATTGCATAATTCTGCCTGGTAAAAATATCCTTTTGGCATACTTTATGTAATTGTGAACAAGCTTACAATATTGCTACGTTATACCTAGTTGCATAGCATTACTATATCATTATTGGGATTTTCTTCCAAATAAAACACACTCGATACAAGAACTTCATATCAATCTTCGTTTGCCACTGTTAATAAAAACAAGCTTACAATATTGCTACATGATATCTAGTTGTATAGCATTACTATATCATTATTGGAATTTTTTTCCAAATAAAACACACTCTATACAAGAACTTCATATCAATCTTCGTTTGCCACTGTTAATAAAAACAGTACTTTAACGGAGATTTACGCTTTGAATAAAAACTGCTAAGTTTTTGTTATTTTTACTTGATTTTATATATATATATTTTTTTTTTGCTCATTTAATATCTGGCTAGCAAAATTTATCAAAATTATATTTGCTTAGTAAAGTAGAGAATTAAGTAAAGATTACATTCCTACATAAAATTGCAAATATCACGTACACACGTACTATACGTCAATTGAAGGATATTGCCGATAAAAAATTCTTTACTGAAATTCAATATTGATTGGATGAGTCATTAAGGGCAATTGGATGTCAAAATTTATGCAATTTGTTAAAACCAAATTTATCGTTTAATAGATTGTAGATCCCAGGTTTGGCAGGATTAAATTGAAAATTTCAATTTAAAAGCTTGATCTAAAGCGTCTTTTTGGGATTACTCAATGAGAAGTTCATATCTTTCTGAAATAGAGAAATCAGATTTGAAGTTTGTAATTTGGGGATAAGTTTTCTCAGCTGATTGTCAGTATACTCACAAACTTGGCGACATTGTTGTTTATAAATTTGCATTTTCTGAGTTTAGTTATAAGTGGTCATTCGTAAAATTTCCGTCACTATTGTCTCAAATTTGTACATTTCTGGTTGCAATCTAACTTTCTAAACTTAGAGCATAAAAATGTGCTTTAGAATTCTTTATGTTTTATTCATCTGGTTTACAAGAAGAAAAATATTCTAAAACAATTAGCACACGGTGATAAATTATACTGGTAATCAAAATAAAGGATAGTGAGGAAAAATATTCTCACTAAGTATATGTTGCAACCACTGTCCAATGCTGCAATTATTTATGTTAATTAAAGAGAAATGAAAAAAAAAAATTGTACTTCCGCGCATACGTTAACGCCCGGAAATATGCAAATTCGGTGACTGGCTATGTGGTGCGCAATGGATGCTTGTTGGATTTCCGGTCTTTAGTGTTGTTTTAAGTGAATGTGGTTACCGAAAGTGATCAGTATTCATTAGTTATGGCTAAAAGGATTTATTTAAGGGAAGTTCAAAAGTGACGAATAATTGGCAGAATCAAGATAGGTAAAAAAGAAATGGATATCGTCCAAGATTTGAATATCCCCCAAAGTGCTATATCAAGAGGTTGGAGCCTCTTTTTAAGCACTGGATCAGTTTATAGACAACATAGTGAAAAGCCACCAAGAGCAACAACTTCATTCGAAGACTTTTTTCTGTCGGCTCGAAGAAACCGCAAAGCGACAACAAGAGATTTGGTTTTAGACCTTCAGGCTGCCACAGGAACTTGAAACTGGAGTTGTTGTCATTTTCAATAGAGCCAAGAAGACTGGGTCAGAGTATTGTTTACTGAAGAGAGCAGATATAGTCTGAACAATGATTCTAGACGTGTTTTGGGCTGGAGAGGGGCAGAAACTTGCAACTTGCCGTCCCTTGTCCATGAAATATCCCATTTCAGCGGCTTCAGTTTAATGGTTTGGGGAGAAATCATAACAAATGGCCGCATCGAGCTGCATACCTTTCAAGAAGTTTCTGTAACCACTCCGAGAAATGTAAATGAGATATTAGTATCCCAATTTAAAACTGTTTATTGGTGCTGTTGGCCCGGAGTGTTTGATAATGATGGCAATTCTTGGCCACATAGATCATATGTTGTGTCTCAATGCTTGCAAGCAGAAGATATCACTCGAATGGATTGGCCAGCTTACTCACTCTACTTGAACCCGATTGAGCATGTGCGGGACGCCTTAGGTCAGACCAAATTCCTTTCCGGACCCTTCAGTAGCTGAAAAGTGCACTTTTAGGAGAGTGGCGCGCATTTCCACAAGACTTGGTCAACACTTTGGTAAAGTATATGAAAGCAAGATGTAAGGTATACATCTGTCTTAGGTGAACTTACACCATCTTAAAGAAAATAATTCCACAACAGGTGACTTAATTTTTTTTAATAGTCATTTATTTTCCAATTTCTATAAATTTGGCTTTAATTTCACCATTTTGATAATCAACTGCGAAGCATTGTAATTTATGTTAAACTATGTAACTTATGCTAACTATGTAATTTATGTAACTTATGTTTTCATTAAGTATCAGTTACGTTTGATTTCTGTGATTATCCTTTAATTTTGATGACCAATGTATATAAAAATTTTAAAATCAGGTTTGAAAGTAACTCATCGCAAAACTAAATTTACATAATCTGCTATAAAACAAAATATAAGAGTTTTTAATTTGGTTTCTCCTATTTAAACAACCTGATTTTCTCGTGTTTCCAAAGCAACTTCCTTATTTAAATATTCCTAACTCATTTTATAATCAGACGTTTGAAAACATTTTGAGCTAGGAAGTGTACTTTAAGGCAAAGATTGTCCAAATGTATAATGGCATAATATTTTCTTAAAAATGGCGTTAAATATTACTAAAAATCCTTCAATCAATGAAAAAATAACGAACTTATGTATTTGATAAACAAATGAAATTAATACACAGAATTTGAAATAGAATCCTAGTTGAAAACTCATTAACCTCCATATTTCAAGTAATCCAATCCACGTTTGATAACAAGAGGCTACAAAACATTTTCCTCCAAAAGCATATGAAATAGAAACCATTATGATCCATCTATTATAATTAAAATTAAGATCAAATTTCAAATAAATTGAGCAGCTCTAAGAAAAAGAGCTTAATTTTTATAGGAGAAACATAACAATGATGAAAAATCAGGAGAAATGAGCAATTTTCTTAATTAATTCTGGAATTTCTGTGGAATTATTTCTCTTCTTCCATGAAAGGAAAGCAGCAGATGGAGCGTCATGAATTGGATCCCGAATAGTTACCATCATTAACCTGAATCGAAAATAACCAAGAGAGAGTAAAAATCAAAAGTCAAAACTAATTACTCATCTTTCAACAAACGCAATTTCGGTACCGTATAATCATTTCTGCCGATGAGTTTTTAATTGTGAGTAATGAGTTGGTAGGGGTCCTTTTAAAAGAGGTGGCCTTTGCAATTGAGGTTTCATTTTTACTGTAAGTTTTCTTTCCTTGATGAATTGCACTCATTAGGTGTAAGAAGGAAATTTTTCTTAAGTTATGCGGGGGAGTGATGTTTTATTCTAAGAAAACTATCACTATTAGGAAGGAATGTGGACGAATGATTGGGTGCATTCGAACAATTCACTAGGTGGTAATCAATTATTTTGGTTTTATGTCTCTGCAATATTTATATGGATGTGTATTAATTTGTGAATGTAACGTATGAAATGTTGCTATTTCTAATTTAAGTGAATTCACATAAAACAACTAAATGAAATGGAGGTGTTTATATTATAATATGGCCTTTTATATTTAATGACTTTCTTCAATGATTCCAAATGCCAAATAGTAACAATATTAATGTTTTGAAATATATTGCAAATCTTAATATAAAGATGACATTGATATTGAGAGTATATTGATAGACAGTGTCACAATATTTTGGGAGCGAGTACAACAAAATATTTAGTAGAGTGGTAGTATTTGGCAGAGTGGCTTAATAGAGTTATTTACGAACAATCTCATTTCATATGCTTGAGCTACTTTACACCCATTGCACTGAATTGAGATTAGTTTTATAAAAGCTCTAGCCGACCAAGTACTGATTGCCTATGAGTATTCCTCCTAATAATCTCAATTTAGTTCATTTTAAGTATAGATTTAGTTTGTGTACAAATAAACCAAATATATTCAACGTTAGATTTCATAACTTTGTATGGCTGATCAGTTTACTTTGTGGTTTTTTTTTAAACGTCTAACTGTTGTTTCGTTTAGTTTATTTTTACAATGCACGTCATGACTCATAAAAAAAAAAAAAACTTTTTTGGAAATTCAAAAGTTGGCACTTTGCTCACATATTAAATAAAAAAATTTTTAGTTCAACTAAAAAATATTTAGGTCTCCAGGAATGGACCTGAAGTTTGATTTTTTTTTTTTTTACAATTTTTTTTTTAATTTTTCTTAAACACATAAATACAAAGTACATTTTTATTTTTAAGTATTGCAAATATATAGTTTAGAATAATAATTAATAGTAATAAAAAATTATATTTGTCCTTCAACATTTAGGGCTCCTGGAATCTGCATGAAAACCTTATTTCTTTTTTACAAAACATGCATTTTTTGTTTTCGATTTTTAACCAATTCTTTAGGATAATTTCAATTATTTTATTTAAAATCTAGATATAGTATTACAGCGTTTTGAAATATCGGAAATATCATTTTATGAAATGGCCTATACTAACAGTGTTATCTCACTGCAGCCATGTATAGAAATTGTGAGTAGTAAATATGGTCGCATAAATAAACAAGAACAACACGTATAGTTGGTATAAGAATTATATTCAGTATATTTTGGACACGCAATTCTAGACAGAGGTTCTGAAAAAACTTACTCGTGTGTGCGAGGACTTTTTAAACTCTTTCTAACGCTAGTTCCTCTTTCATTCATGAACTATAGCTCATGTATGCCTAAGCCAGTTACGACACGTCGTTCCATTACTATTGTAGACTGCTAATCAATAAGACCTATGTAGTTTTTGGGTGTGTTTGTTTTTACCTCAAAATGAATTTTTGCTGGTAACTTTGCTTGTAGCTTTGTTTGTAGAACTTTTTGTATCCTTTTGCTTGTGAGGCATCAAACATGTTTTCGTGAGTCTAACAACATTTCCAAAAGGAGATGTTCTGGGTTTATCATAAAAACACTTCTCTGTGGAGTTGATTGAACAAGAGACTCATGATCATCTTCTAAATACTTGATGCCTTGTATTAATATCTTGAAAATGTTTTTTTTTTTTTTTGCATAAATAATTCTAGGATGACATTATATTGTAAACCATAAGAGAGTATAATTTTTCATTACAAACTCAGCTATTTTTTTCAGCTGAGAGGTTGTATCAGGTGATACAATATATAAAAGTCAAATTCGATTTGCCATTTTCAGTCATCTTCAATGGGAGGCGTTTCCAGGGTTTTTGCTTGCTAAACCTTGGGTGCATTTTCTTGTTAGTACAACCTGACATATTTTTCAATATTCCTGGTCGGTGTTAAACTTCTTAAAATCAACTTCTGGAAAAACACTAACTATGTTATTGCATTCAACAACTGGTAAATCTCGACGACTTGTTAAACTCTTTCCTATTGGAGAGTTAAAGAAGTACATCAAGAAATTGGCCATCTGAAAATTGCCATCGAGGGTAATCATAACTTTCCTAAGAGGCAATTCGTTTAAAAGAAGTAAACAAACAACTGCATGTACTGGTTATTTTGAAGTATTATCGAATAATGAAATTAATCAATTAGGGACTTCAGTATTTCATACAGTACCATCATAATCAAGACCTTGAATAATTTTCTCATCAATGCAACTTTATTTCGTAAATTTTAATGATGATACTAGGTTTTGTCCAGAGCCACTGTCTGAAGGTGTGGGTCCAAAATATGTTGAATATAGTTATTATACCAAAGATACATGTTCTTCTCGTTTATTTATGTGACCACATTTACTACTTACAATTTCTAAACTTATTACTTTATTCTTTCGATTATATAAATAAAGTGAAAAATAGTTGAACTAATACTTTGATGGTATTTTATCCTTTCACGAAAAACCTTAGATTTATCCATTACCACTGCCTGGTTTTCTAGTGTTACAACATTTAAATCCCGCAAAAGAGCACTTGCTAATTGAGCTTCTGCTCTAAAAGAAATGCTCTACCATAACATTCTCTAGAAAAAGAGAGTAGATTTTCTGGTTTTCCCTTGTTTCACTGAAATAATTGTATTTTTTTGGATTTACCCTGGTAGAAGCATTTTACTATCAAGTACCTTTTCATCACTCGAACTTTGTGACATTGAATAATTTTCAAATACGTTACCTTCGTCTTAAACCTTGAGTCTTTGTTGGTTGGAGACTCCAAGGTCGTGCAAAAGTGACATGACTTAACACTTGAGTTTAGTATACGCCATTTCATAAAAGGATATTCTCGTTATTTCAAAACTCTTTACTAATATACCTAGACTAAAAAAAAAAATTAAACTAACCAAATAATTGGTTTGAAAAATTAAAAACATACGTATTTTGTGAAACAAATTAAGGTTTTCACTTAGATTCCGGGAGACCTAAATTTTAAATAGCAGATATAATTTTTTTATTACTGTTAACTAATAATCTAAACTTTGCATTTTTATTCTTGAAATTAAAAATGTGCTTTATATTTATGTTTCAAAAAATTAAAAATCTTCGTTTTTGTCAAAAAGAAAGAAAGAAAAAAAAACTTTCAGATCCAATCTGGGAGACATAAATATTTTTCATTTGCACTACAAATTTGTTTGATAAATATGTGAGCATAGTGGCAAGTTTTTATCGAATTGAAATTTTGAATTTCCAAAAAAAAAAAAAATTCGATACCCCTAATACACGTAAGCAAAGATTATTCCTTTATAAAACTTTCACAGAAAGCGTCTATCATACATCTTTAATCGAAACGATAGCATAATTAATTAAATTTTACAGTTCTCAGATTGCATACCAGCTACTTCAAGTCAAATAACATACTAACTCCAATGTTCACCAGTTAGTACATTTGTTAGTAAAATAATTATATCAATGGTATCTCGCATCGAGTGTGGATGAAGCAATATAGACATTTTAATGTATAACCAAACCGAATTCAAATGACGCCTATAGCAGAACATTGAATTTATGTGTCTCAATTTTAAATTTATATCGGAATAAAAGAAAAGAAAGGTCTTCGTAAGAAAAATGTAATAAAGATAATTTGACTTGCTACCGTATAACAACCGAAGCGATTTTGATAGCATGCCGAAAAGTCTCCCAACCCGAACATTAAGATGCAGCTTTGTCTCTCATATGACAACTTATCGCATTTGGCAATTATTTTCAAAAGCAATTTAGTTTGAAGTTCAAAGGGACGTTGGACTAAATCACAATAGAGACTTTCCAGTCTCAAACCATTTTAAACTCCGTGACTGTACTACCTTTGAGAGCATTTATCTCCAGCAAAACTGTTTTCGGTCGTTGGGCCTCCGCCAAAAACGAGGCACGTTCGTTGTACTCCTCCAGTGCACTCGGAGGACAGAAAATCCATAAAACTGGAGAGATAAAAATGATCTATTAGTTTAGTAGAAAAGTATAATTAGCTCCTCGGAAAACTATGAAAATGTGTCACATCCTTTCCGGCAATGAAATGCGGGGCACATTTATTGCAGTAACTAGGTTTAAACGCATGGCTTGAAACAAAGAGTTAATTCAAAAATAAATATGTGGTTGGTTTTAATTATAAGTAGTATGCACTCAAGGAAATATGTTAGAACTGTAATTTTGAAAAAAGTTTCCATGATTGTTATAATTGTAAAACAGTTATAAAGATATCTTTAATTTTTAAGTGCATATAGTATATTTCATTTAAGCAGATATGGACACATTCATAATTGCACTTGAGGGAATTAAATGGGACACAATAAATGAAAGCTATAAAATCTGAATGGCGGGATACATGTAAATAGTAAAAGGTTTTATATGTTAAAAGAGAATTTACTTTTTACACAATTTTTTGTTTATTAACTGTTATAATCCACCTTTTAATAAATCTCATGGAATTTGAGTTTTACCCATACCTTCTTAAATGAAAAAACTTAAGAAATTTATTGAATACTAGCTGTGGGGCCCCGCTCTGCTGAGGACGAAATGAAAGGCATACGAGTTTACATTTAAGAAAAAGGGGGAGAAATGTAGTAAAGGGCATTTTGCGATTTTTTTTTTTTTTTTTTTTTTTCATTTAGCGATCAGAAAAATCGCAAAAATCAAAAACACGGTAACTAAAAGAAATTTAAGACTTAAATAAAAATAAAAGTAAGTTAAAATATAAATATTAAGTGTACTCTTCCGTTAGGCGTTACCGGTTTATAAAATATATCTCCAATTCTAAATATGGAAATTATAAATTAGTTGAGAGTTGTTAGTTTAGATTATTTATGCCTTCTTTTTGGCGATTTTTTTGGATGGTACCCTGCAAACGGATTAGTACCAAATTAAGTTAAAATGTAAATAATTATAAAATTAAAATATAACTGAAAATAAAAATCGTTGCGAGAAACCGCATTTATCTGTAAAAAAGCACCAAACAAAATCGCATCAAAGAAATGTCTTATAGTACATCTAAACCAAAAAAGTTTTGTATTCTTTGAAAATTTTTTGTCCAGAGTAGTTCCATGCCCGGCCACTTAACAACTGCTTTATAATCCTGATCAAAATAGTCTGGTGTTAATAATAAAACAATTATGATACAAAAAATGTATTCAAATCTAGATTAAATAAATGGAATTTGGATACACACTTCAAAAACACTATACAAAAAAGAAATGCAATCAAAAGAAGGAATTTTGATATTCTGTTTAAAGAAAACGAATAAATATTTACTTGGAAAAAAAATAACAAATGTTGTAATGACTTGAAAGTTTTCAATGAATTTCAATAATTTGTTTACATTCAGATTATTAGCATTACACTAAAACCACGTATGCGCAAAGCGTCGAATTACAGTAAATATATGGAAAATCATAATAATAATCGAACTCTTTGTCGTACAAACAATTGCAATACATAAAAGTAATCAGAAAAATAAGGGGGATATATTAAAATTACTTTTGGTTTTATTCTGATGTAATAAAAAAAATATCATTGCCATTTCAATAATTTTTTTTTCATGTCTTTAATTTAATAAAAGCAACTTTTAATCGAATTTAATAGTTGTTCTCTACAATCCCCATGTACTAAAACTTCTATGTACCGAATTTTATACCTCTAGGTGCAAAACTGTGGATTTGTATAAGGTTCAGTTGTACAGATGTGTATAGGTTCAGACAACTCACTTTAATATATATATAGATTAGCATAAGGTACAGAAAACCCCAACTTTTTTTGAAATCTATATTAGGCTTGGCAAGATGTTAAAACTATCTCTCAGAAAACATGTAAAATTTTTAAATTTTTTAATATCTATTGATCAATATAGCTATTTGATCAATAATTTTCATTATTTTTTTTACTGTCAAAGGAGCTGCTTCATATCAACCATAATTAAAAATTGTGTGGGTTATATTAAAAATTTCTGCAATTCATATATGTTATACCAACACAAATAATTCACCCCAAAATATTCCAAAAATATTTCCCTATATTTTTCTTATTTCAAAAGAGGTAGGTATTGAACGAAATTAATAAAAGTTTTGATGAAATTTGTCCAAAACTAATATAATATTTTTTGAGTAAATAAACTTTCCAATACACTTAAAACGTTCATCCATAAAGCTTTCATTTGTTAAACAAGATGATAATGACAAGAAAGTAATTTTTAAAAAGATTTCAAAAATAAGTTATGGAAAATAATTATTTGGATCTATTTAGTTATTTTGAAATTTTCCACGATTTATTTATCTAGCATTCTTCGTATTATAAAGCTCAAATATTAAAAACACTTTTTTAATTACTACTTAACAAAAAAAAAAATAATAATAATACGTACATCATTTCTTGATTGAATTTCTTATAACTTTCTTCGAAATCGTAAGAAATTTTTCTAATTTTTTTTAATAATTTTGTCTGTAGATATTGCCATTATAAATTATTAACATTGTTTGTATTCTTTTTAGTAATCAAATCGTGTTTCTTAGTCTAAAAGTAAGCATAATTTTCTAATTATTCCACTCTTATTTATTCTGTTCAATTTTCTTGGTAACTAATATGCTACTAAAGTACACGTATATTCTATGACAAGGTAAATAGCAGCCGATCCATTCAATTAAAAAAAAAAAAAAAAATAGAAGGGGGAGGGGGAATAGAAGGGAGGGGGGAGAAGAAAAAAAAACCTTCATTTAATAACTGGAATATTGACCGAAGAGGGTAAAGCTTTTATCGTTTTTTTCTGTGATAATAGGAGGCAGCCTATAATCAAATCCGTTCAAAGTGGGAATACGTTGTTAGTTTTTATTTATGAGAAGCAAGTTATTCCACATAATATCACTTTATGTATGTAAAAATAAAATATGTGACAAAAGTGGATTTATACACAATTTGTCTCATTCTTAAGTTCCTTGTAAATATATACTGAAATGGAAGTCATATGATATATATAAAGATCCTTTCAATTTTTACTAAACTTTTATCCATTTTAAATAATAAAATACCTTATTTTTTAGAATAATTAATTGGATAGAATTCATTGTGATACAACATTAGAAGCATAATTTTCATCTAATGAAGTTGGCGTCGCATCAAAAGTTTAATATTAACTTAATTTTAGAATTTTTTGTTCGTCCACATACAGACTCCTAACATATTTTCAGAGAAGTTGAAATGTATCTTATAATTACATTTTAATTCTTTTCTTGTATTTTTCTTGTATTTATCCAACTGTATTTTATGTCCCGAAAACATTTTCAAAACCTTATCATGTGTTACACAATAGTATTTATGTTGGCATCAGCCCTTAATGTTGTGAAGTCAATTACTTTTGGATATATTCCAGGCAATACAGAATTGTAAAACAAGTTCTTTAATACAATAAACCCTTAATAACTCTACTACACACCATTTAAAATAATGCATACCTTCACTTGGATAGAGAATTAAGTCATTTTAACACAATCCAACACACTTAGAGTTAACATAAAAGGATTCATTAGTTTAATATGTCATTTAACTACAAAAGTAGCAGATAATTATCTTTTCTTGAAAATGAACTAAATCATGTGAAACTTCCCAAATGAAATAGTTATATATATGCTAATGTAAATGCACGTAGGGACATTAGCTTTACGCTACAATGGTATCAATAAGGTCCACTATCTATTACTGACATGTATAATGGATTGAAGTCCATTAAATGTCTACTATACGATTACCAATTACTGGTCTTCCAGGCAATGTTCCTCGATTAACCATCTGATTATTTAATAACTTCCCGATAACGTACTAGTGATTAAATCACTAAATCAACGCTTCAAGGATTAATACGTGTTAGGAAAACCACTCAAACTAATTCCTAAACTCGCCTTTATTATTAGCAACTTACGCGTCGGTAATGATTCTAACAAGCACTTCCTAGCTCATGCTTTTCAAAATGGATTTCCAGCGCAGCTTAGGGAATATCAAAAGCATTAATAGTAGCTGCGACAAGCATTAGAATTCCACAGCTAACTTAGCAAAGAAGGTGGTACCAAGAATAATATGTTTGTCTAAGCTTCGGAACTTTAATATGATCGCGCTGTTTGACTAGCTACCATGAGCTTATGGATGGATGGATAAAGGTAACCATTAAATGTGATAGGGTTGGCATGAAAAATTCATAATGCTTCCCAAAGGCGTTATTTAATTTTCCAATGGATCACGTTAATTTTATTAGTCTTTTTTTTCTTAATTTTGTAAAGTTCAGTCAGCCTTGGAGGGATAATTTATTGTTTGCACTTCGCAATGGGGAGTGAATTGAAGATATGATTAATTGAGTAGAAACTGGGAAATTAAGGGCATAAATTGTGCGTCGTATATGTTACATAATAAAAGCCATTTTTCATCACAAAAATAATGTTAAGCTTATTGAAAACGTGTGCGATAAAATGGGGTATCATGTAGCAGATTAATAGAAATATTACTTAAAATATAACAAATTAAACTTCTACAAATGCCAAGTAAGTATGCCATGAAACTGATAGTAAGTGTCTTATATTGAAATATATATTTTTCAAACAAGGACAGCTTAAATATATAGCTATATTGATATGTAATAATGTTGTAATATTATGAACATGTGATATTTATTTAAAATATCCAATAATAAGTTGTGTAGAAATTAAATGCGATTGCTAAGATTTGAGAGCTTTAAATTACAATGTTAACTAATATTATGTTAAAATGTATTTCGCATATATTTAAGTATTCAACAAAATATTCTAATTGATTAGTTGAATCCAGTGATCCAAAAATTTTTATAGATAAGTTCTATACCTAATAAAGCCTCCGACATAAGTAGTGCAGACATTATTTTGGTCGTATAATTTACTTAAATCGTGTGAGCTGAAATTTACATTAACCAACATATTTAAGGATTCATTGCTTCAATAGAACAGTAACTGTAAAAATATGAGTATTTTAAAAGCAATGAATTCGAATTCTATTCATTCAAATTCCAAATCCATGTATCCTGAATAAAGATTTACTAAAATTTAACCATGAAAAATTGATGAGAAATATCCTTCCTATACTGAAATGAAGATTAGATAAATGTATATGAAATAATGTATGGATGAAATAATCCAATTGTATTATATATATATATTAAACATTTTATGACAAAAATGCATTCATAAAACCCTAAAAATCCATGGCATTCATCTAGATATTGTAATTTAGAAGACAAACGATTTAACTTGACTTCCAAATTTGTAGCTTGAAAGCACAATATGGAGTTGAATGGATTGGAAGCACTGCCAGTATAAATCTTTACTTGTTTGTTTTGTATTGAATTGAATTATATTTAATTTATTTTAATCCCGGTTTGTTTTCAATTTGATAATTTGTTTTTGTTTATTTTAACTCAAAAAGTGTTCTGTTAGATTTAAAAGTATTTTGCAAGTCAAGATTTGTAGGTGCATTTTTTTGTAGTTATGATACAATGACTTTGTTTATCTAGAAAATGTTCTTTTCATTTGATACAATAAGTAGATTCAGACTCAATTTCACTCAACATCCTAATAAAGTTGTCATTCAATTTGCAGCTCTTTGAAAAGTTTAAAAGTTAATGTGCATTTTTTCTCCACCATCCTATATACCTACCCCTTGGTTCAGATACCTATGTCCGGAGGTAGAATAAGGGTATTCTTCCTATGGACCATTTTAGACGTTAACAATTTAATTTTTTATTATTAACGTAAATTACTTAAGAAAACATAAAACGTATAATTGGATAGCCAGATAAATTCCCCTTCAAACAAAATTATAAACAAGCTTTTGTAAACAAAAGAAAAAAATGGAAAAATAACATTGTCCAAATGTACCTCTGGTAGAGCTCTCTTCCCTATTCCTGTATCAAATAGGTAGTTTAGATTTCTCTTAAAACATTCTTCATTTTGAGGCATACATAGGTAGAAGCTATTTTGTGATATCACAATCCAAGTTGTTTTATATAATCCTTCCCTACCCCATTCTCATTTATAATATTGTCCGAAACTGTTATAGGAGGCAATCACCGCCATCGGTTATGATAAAACTCTTTTTGTTAAGTACTGGTTTTAGGGGTCATGTTTCTCAATTCAGGTTGAACCATACATGTAGCTTTTCTAAGGTGTTAATTTTCGATAATTACAGGAGTTCCAATGTAGGTTAATCAATTTAAAATTTCTTGTTTATTGCTATGATAATTATTTCTTCTATTTATCTGTTTTCGAAATTAACTTGCATTAAATGATTGGTTATTAATTATCTTAGTCAAGTTGATATTATTCTTAATAATTTTTGTAGAGTAGAATAAATTCACAAAAAGCACATTTTCATTTAAAAAGGATACAAAAGAAACTTCAAGTCAATGCGTATTGAGTCCAATCTTTAATTTTAAATGAAAGAAAAATTACATTGCTCACATTAACATAGTTATCACATCATATGCTTCTTACGTGTTTACTTACGATTTATTATATGGATTTTTAAGGGATTTTTTTTTTTTCTTTTTGCGACTTTGGACGAAGCTTTTTGATTATTCAAAGTTAATATTTACAATTTCAAGCTAATTTTTTTAATAGTATATTTCAATTTGGCAACGTTAGGAGTTGTCCGACAAGGAGCTTAGCCATTCCCGATGAGGGGGGGGGAGGGGACTGAGAGGGTTAGAGTGGTCCGAAGAATTTTTTTAGACAAAAGTGTGTCCAATAATCATTCATTCAGTTTTCAAAAAGTAAAATGTATTTGCTTCAAGCTCTCCGTTGAAAGTATAAGAAAATTTTAAACTGTCGAAATTACTGAATTATTATTATTTTTTTTATTTATATATTTCATGATTTTAATCATTATACCAAATAAATATTAATAATCGGTGGCAAATTGTAACAAAAATGCATTCGAAACTTTGACAATATTGAAGCTAATTGATTCACTTATAAAAATATTCAACTAAAAAGGTATAGTTGTTATTATTTCTTCTTAAAAGATATATTTGTTGCTACTTCTTATACAGTGCCCTTAAGAATCCAAAAATCCTTTCTTCCCGAAAAAAAAACTTAGTTATATTATGATAGAACTTTTCTGTTATTATCTATAATAATAAAACAAAGAGTCAATCTGTGTGTGTCTGTCCATCTATAAAAATCTACTTTTAATAAGCGTAATGCTCTGAAACTTTTATTTCAAAATAATTTATTTCACATACAGAATCATCAAAGCCATATTGAAAAAAGATGCCCCCATCTATTGAGTAATTTTGAAAATGGTTAACTTTGGTTACACACTTGAGATTAACAGACATAATATTTCTCTCGGACAAAACAAAATAATTAATATATACCAGAAAATTAAAAGAAAATTCAAAGATATTTTATAGATTTATTACAATATAGATTTTTAAAAATACATAGGTTCTTCAAAGTCATTTTATGTATGGAAATTGGTAAAATATTAAAAAGAAATTTGACTTTGTAGTTTCGGACATCGTATTTTCTAGGTTTGCTCTTTCTTAAAAATTTATATAAAAAAGACTCAAGGCGTATTTTTGTAACATTATGCACCATAAATCTTAATAGTTTGTATTTGTAGAAAAGCAAACATATAAGCCCTCATGTTATTAAATTTCAAATTAAAAAGCAGTATTTTTTCAGACTGGAAAAATGTCTCAAATATAAAAATCACCCATATATCCAATGTGGGCCGAACGTGGGGATTTTTTTTTTTTAATTCGAAATCAATCTTGGCATAGTGCAGAAAAGTTGCCGGGTTAGATAGAGCACACTCCAATTTTCGTCAATTTCATTCTATATCTAGCCGCGCCTCTCTGGCAGTTATAAGTCAAACCGGCAGACATACAAGTGTATATTATGTTGACTGAGCTAAGGCTCGCTTTTGACAACTAACAGCTCAACTTATATTATAGACAGAGCATTGAACTTTTTGACATCGCATTGCCCTAGATGAGAAGGCAAAAAATAACAACATAAATTCTGCACTTGGTTCTTTTTCTTCTGATTGGGATCAAAACTTTAGTCAGGTTATACCCATTATCAATTTATACCCATCAAATTATGCAAAAGGCATTTGCTCTAATCAAGCTGAGCAGAATAAAAAAGAATGGCAAGTATCTGTACCACCCGGAAGCATTTAAGCATTCCTCACATTGATTCAAACCACTAAAGGAAATGAGAGCGCGCCATTGGTCAGTATTCCTGTCAGTCTGTGAAGAAGTAACGCCCACACAAATGCTGATTGGGAAGTTGATAGTTCTACTAGAGAATTCGTATTTTCTTCGTTTGTTTTTGAAAATATGATTATAAAAAAAAAAAAAAAAAAAAAGATATTGTCTTCATTACAGGCAACGTCAAATCTTTGCATGAAAAAAAAATCCTGGATGGACGATTTTTACAATATTACGACCAGCACTGAATTCGACGAAGTCATATTCTTATTAAATGGAAAAAGTTATGTTTGCTGGTATTTCTTATTGATGTAGCTTTTTTAATGAAGTCTGATGATTGTATAGTTGCACTAAGTTAGTTTTTGACTTCAAAATTGTAATATTTTTGTAAATAATCATAAAAACTGATTTTTAACACTAATTAATTGAAAATTTGAATAGTGGTGCCATCTGTATGAAAATTTAACAAATCCCAATTTAGCTTTTATGAAATATTTTTACCTTGTAAGAGTCGTGATAATTAATATTCAATGAAGACGTTTTATGTGAAAAAATATCACCTTTCTTTTTAATTTGTGGATTGAAAGAAAAATCGAACTATATTATATTTTATTTTTTACTTACAGTTAAATTATAGAATAGACATCTTTAAAATTTCTATAACTTCATTATCATAAAATGGATAAATATAAATTAATTGTCATAACTTATATTCACAATATTATAATCGAATATAATACTAGACTGCACATTAAAATATTTTTTATTAAATACTAGTCAATATTAAAATAGCTCAATATTTATAAACATTTATTATTATTATTAAAATGGAACAGATGTGGTATAGGAGATTTGGCGATGTTTTTTATTTGGTAATAGCAAAAAGGGTCAAAATCAAAATATAAATAATAATGGTATAAGGTTAAAATATTAATAACAATAATTTAATTAAATTACTAATAGTAATAAAATTAAAATAACACTTTAATTAAGTTAAAATGTAAATAATATAAAGTATCAAATTAAAACAAAACTTAAAATCTGTTTCCAGAAACCACATTTATCCGGGAAAAAAAACCACCTATATAAAATCATGTCGAAGAAATTTCATATTCTACATCTGTGCCATAAAAATTATTATTAACATGTTTAAAAACATTACAATTTAATAGATATTTATTTTGCTACAAAAAGTTGATTAAATTTTTCTGGGATTTTCGAAATGCTCTTAAAAAACATTTTATTTACTTCTTTATTATGACAACAAGTAAACAAATAATTTTTAATAAAATAAAAATAATTGATGTTTTTAGAATAGCATTCAAATTTTAGAGTTTTTGATAAACAGTAGTTTTTCTTTTACACTTTACACAGTTTTTACAGACGTTTTTTTTACTGTTACAAAAAGTGCCAAACGTGAATTTTCATTGTTTTCGATATTCACTCAACCTACAGAAGTTTTCTTTATAAATATAAAAAATTTGTACTTAGTCGTTCATTAGGTTAAATTGGAATAAGATATTGATTACAAACTTAATTATCATTTATAAAAAGTTCATAGTTGTAGGATCGCATTTCATTTTCCAGTCGTTTTCAAAAAGAACAAAACAACTAATTTATAGGGCTTTAATCATAACTATCGACGCTCTCTTAGCGAAAAATCTGGCCTATTAGTAGCATATTTAATTTTGAAAGGGAATATTCTTATCATATATATATAAAAAATTAATAAGTGTTTTTTTTTTTTTTTTTTCCCTATAAACACGTTATTATTTTATTTATTTTTTTGTGATTTTCAGAATTTTAAAAGTGAATACGTTAATCTTGCTTAAACTATTTCATTTTTACACTGACAACCTAAATGTGACCATATATACCATTTAAAAATATATACTATGAAAATAGCATGGTTATGCAGAAAGCAGGTAAATTAATATATTTTTAGAAATAAGTTTGAAAAATTACCTTAGAAATGTATAACAAAGGCTCTAAAAAATTTATGCGTCGCATTAATGCAGTCATTTATTCAGAAATATTTTAGTTTCTTCCTTATAATGACAAAAAACAAATGACTATTAATAAATAATAAGAATTGATAATTTCAAAAATAGCATTCGAGTTTCTGAATCACCAGAATTTTTCTTTTACGTCTAAATGTTTACAAAAGAAATAACAACAAAAAAAAATAATAATAGTAATAACAAACTTGGTTTCAAAAATATTTTCCAGCTACATAATTTTCCTTGATAAATATCCAAAATGTATATTTTGTTGTTAAAAGCAGTTAATTAGATTCAATTGGAGTAAAACATTAATCAGGAATACAATTTTCATTTATAAAACTATTGCAATTTTAAAATCAGTTCCTAAACTCAAGATTTAAAACATGCGTTTAATTATCGGTGTCAACACATTAAACGTTGTCAGGTGTTTAGCGGCTTCTATGAAAGCAACGGATCAGCCAATGGCGCGCTCTCATTCCCTTTAGTGGTTTGAATCAATGTGAGGAATTCTTAAATGCCACCCGGAAATGATAGCGATTCATGGGAATATTAGCCATGCTTACAGGTTAAACATATTCAGACAATTTTTTTTCCCTCTCAGCTTGATTAGCGAATATAATTTATTTGCGTTTTTTCTACACAACGAACTAAATTGGGATTATTGGATGGAATCCTCGAAAGGCAATCAGTACTCAGCAGGCTAGAGTTTGTATAAAATTTATTTCAATTCAGTGCAATGGGTAGAAAGTAGCCTAAGCATATGAAATGAGATTATTCCGAAATAACCCCAGCCTGCCAAGTTCTGATTCTCCAGATTAGATTTCATAACTTTTGCTGGCCGACCATTTTACTTGTCTGGTTTTTTACAATGTCTAGGTTTTTTTTTTGGTTTTTTTTAGAGATATTTCACTATGAACGAGAATCGATATTTCCAGGAAATGGCACTAGAAGTTGAAATTTTCAGCCATGGAATTGATGGACGAAAACGGTTGCCCCAATTTTAGATGGAGCTATTCAAAATGTCATCAATTCGCTTTTGACAAGGCAATTCGAAAGCTCAATATTTAAACAACTAACTATTCAAAAACATTTGTGTCATTATGATGAAATCGTCATTGTAAAAGTAAAGAAAGCATTTGCATTTCAAATGTACTAGCGTAAGTATATGGTAAACATTGACATTTTTATATGAAATGATATCCTTTGGAAGATTTTATAATGTAAGCAAAACATTTCTTGACAAGCAGTGTATTGTCTTTTTTAAAAAATTGTAGTTCTAGGGTTTAAAATTGCAATTATGTAGTCAAATTGTTTAAAATTTAGTGGCGGCTTCGTCCAATTACAATCCCTACCAGGTATACAGTCCTTACAACCTCTCAATTTTTACAGCTACTTCATAAATGGGTTGTATAAAATTATTATTTTTAAAAAAATTGCCCTAAACA
The DNA here is from genome assembly GCA_963978545.1 of Linyphia triangularis. NCBI lineage: Eukaryota > Metazoa > Arthropoda > Arachnida > Araneae > Linyphiidae > Linyphia > Linyphia triangularis. The sequence goes on along the minus strand of OZ021722.1, from coordinate 52,673,781 downwards.
CCGTCCTATCCAAATATACAATACATGTATTTCATTATATAAGTAACATTCTGAAACAACATTAACATTTTTGACCATGGACCGCCACTGGGGCATGGTATATTCCTATGGGAATTTATAGTACGACCTGGCCTCCATGACCTAGCTCGCGTGCTATATAAAATTTCATAAGAACGCTAATGTAGATTGCCAACTAAGGCAATTAAATACGACAACTGATGTTGTAAATTATTTTGACTTTTGCACTTTTTTTTAAAGTATCCACCAAAATTAAAGCTATTTTTTCTTGTAGTTTTCTTAAACATATTTTTAAATAATATCTCCCATTGTATGTCTACAGTTTTAAGCGTATATAATAGGTAACTCGTGATAGTAGGAAAAATATTAACACGATGAATATTTGAAATACAATAAGATAAGAAACAATAACTCTTACCTTGAGTTTCTGATATTTGTGAAGTTTTACTCTTGTCATTTATCAAGTTAACAAGCCAAAAGAAGACTTGTTGTATCTTTACTATTAAGAAGTGAAACATTTGCGGCTGTGGAAAAATATATACTCTCAATAAACTATCTCCTCTGGTCCAGTTGGCTTTCGAATTGCTTTGGGGTTCATTACTTGCTAGAAAATTAGTATCGCTTTTTCACAATTGAACCTCTAGCAGAAAGGTCTGCTCCTTTTTTTATCTGTTGTATTCTTTATCTCCCTGATCATATGTTGGGTAAAGAAAGAGGGAGAGAGAGAGAGAGAGAGAGAAGGGGAGATCTCTATGTGTCTACATTCCATTACTACTATAGTTGCTGAAAAAAGTATTGTGATAATTGCAATATTGTGGTAATATCTAGATTTGTGAAAACTCCATGATAATTATTGAAAAATAAAAACGTTGGTGGTATTGCACAAAATTTATAAAATCGAGCCCAAAATCATTATCTGCCGCAATCTGCATTTTGGGGTCTAACGTTTGAAATAATACAGTTCACTTTTAAATACTAGTTTATAAAATCCATAAATTCTATAAATTTCAAGTTATAGTTTGAAATTTAAAATTGTTAAATACATGATTGCTGATACTTTCTCCTTAATTTGAATCCATATTAGTGATATTGTGGTTAAAAATCACAAAACGTGCCAAAACGTTTGCATATGAAATTAAAGGAAATGCTCATGGAAAATAAAATAAATACAAACATAATATTCTTTTCATCAGAAAACTTGAAAAAACAAAGAAAAAAAGATAGGTGTAAATATAGTTTGATAAAAAATTATTTTGAAACTCGAATATGTCATTTTAGGCATTGTCCCCCGAGAACATCAGCGTAATCATTTGCATTGTATATGACAACTGTTTTCATTTTCTTTTCAAATTTTATTTAATTACTAACTTTGAATATTCTATAAAAGTAATAAACTAACTTTTCTGCAAAAACAAGTTTCGTTTTTTATTTATTGGGTCTCTTTTCTGTGTCCCTGACTTTTGCATCATTTCGATGACGTCACCGTTTTTCACGTCAAAACCGTAACCATCCAACGTAAACAGCTGAACTTCTCCCATTTTAGTGAAAATCTAGCAATTCACACGTGATCACTTTAAGAAAAGTAGACATAATTTTATTTTTTACATTAAATTCGATTGATATTTAGTGTTAACTTCATGCTTACATTTATTATACATAATTTCGGCGACGATCTATTTTTAATGTTTTAATATGCTGAACATTAAACTACTGGCATTAATCCTTTCCATTGACATGTGGCTTTTTTTATGACCGCACATGGTACTTGTATTCAGTTAAGCCTAATCGCTACACAATGTAGAAAGGATGATCATTTCGGGGACGTCTTCGGATAGAGCACCGTCACCGAAATCACGTTAAACTGGCGAAATGCAACTAATCTATTAATTTCTTATACTATTTCAAATTTTTGATGATTTTTAGAAAAAAGGAAAACTAAAAGAAAGAAAAGGCTGGAAAACTTTGAACAAAATCGATTAAATTAATAATTCGTTAGCCGCAATGGCGGATCCTGCCAGGGGGCACGGGGGGCGCGCGCCCCGTCCTCAGGTGGAGTCTTTTTTTACAATTTACAGAAGTAAATAATAATAATAATAATAAAAATATTTTTTTTCCAAGTTTTTTTCAATAAGTTCACACAACAATTATATTTTAATCTTCATCTAATTTCCGAAAAAAGTAACAAAAAAAAAGCTTATTTTTGGAACCAAGGTTCTATTTATAGCCTTCTCTCTTCCCATTCAAACGGATGTTGGAAGACTGTACAAGTATTTAAACCTTCACCATCTTGACCTTGAAGATATCTTGGACCCCTGATACCCGATCCCTTTTCTGTCAAGTGGGAGGAAGAGATTTTGACTCACATGCGTAATGTCCAACGCCAACCGGGGAAAAAATAAATAATGAGAGGTTGACTATTTGGGTTACCCCCGGAAATGGCCTCCCCCATTCAACTGGACATGGTAATAGGTTAAACTTAAAACTTTTGAAAGAAAGGAAGAGGAAGGTTATTTATTAATTGCATGAGAACTCGTCCAGCTCTAATTTCTGCTTCGGCTTGTAATAAGCGTCATATTTGAATTTCGATTAACAATTCTCTCTTGCACCACATTGGAAAGGTATGCCAATTGCTTTTTTACATAAAATAGACAATTTTGTAAGAAGTATTATCTGTGGAAAGTAGCACTACAGCAACAGAATTAATTATTTAAAAAAAAATATCGCTTTCAAACCCTGTACGAAATTAAACGAATGAATTAATAAAATAAATGTGTATGTTTTTTACGATAATTTGAAAAGTTTTGTACAAATATTCACCTGGACATGCTTTCAAATTCTGTTTTTTTTTTTTTATTTTTATTTTTTTTTTTTTTTTTTTTTTTTTTTTTTTTTTATTGAAGAAGTAATGCAAGACATATTTCACTTTATAAGTAATTATAACTCTTACGGCATAATATATACATACATACTTTTAGAGAAGGTTAAGATTACTCTAATTTTATTCTAAGCATATTCTTCCAAAACGAAACTTCTGATTCTTGTTGAAAAGTTTCGTGAAAGAAGTAAAATTATATTGCAACTCAAAATGAAGTTCCTAAATTTTTTTAAATACAATGATCCTCCTACAATCTCTCTCTTCCAGTTATAATTGAAGAATTGGAATAAAATATTTCAGTATGCGATGTTTTTTTAATTTGTCACGGATTGATATAATTTACCTATTTTGTTTTCATTACTTTAAAAAAATGCCCAGTTTGGCGATTATTTTAAAAAAACGCCTCTGAAACGGTGAAAATTGTGATATGATTTTCAATAAACACTGCATTATCCTTTCTTTTAAGTGCAACAGAGCAGAAACAGTTGTTGATGGGCGTTAAATTATCATTTCTACGGAGGTGGGAATGATTAGAACACCTTTAAAGGCATTTTTATAGCGATTTTAATCAAAATCGTTAAAACTATTTTTTGGTAATCGCTGAAAAACGTATTTTTTTCAATATCAGCTACTTAATGCACATGTGCAATTTTGACGAAAACAGTAATGCCAAGTCCCATGGCCATCAATAACCTGTGCATAAAAATTGAACATCGCAGGTCATTCCGTTTTGGAAGTTATGCTGATAACTAACAGGCACAAAAAAAATTTTTTAACTCATCACGTTCCAAAACGTGTAGAAATGCAATAAATCGATTTTTTTTTTTGCCGAATTCAATACTTTTATACCATACGGGTAATTGAAAGTAAAAAAAAAAAATATGGATGTATAAAATCGCACCAAATATATAATTAGTGCTGGTAAAATAGTAGCTAAGACCATAAGAAAAACAAAAAAATTGGTTCGTTGATCAAACTTGACAAAAATGTTCTATATTTGTCATGAAAATGAATATTCAAATGAGTCCATAAAAATATCTGGCAAAGAAGGGGGGGAGGGGAGGGGGTGTCAGGGGGTTTTGTGGCTGAAAAATTAATTTTGGAGCAATCTAGGCATGTGACACATGTTTTTAGAGTACTTTTTTTTATGCTGAATCGAATGAAAAAAAAAAGCAAAACGATATAACTAATCTAAAAAAGTTACAGTTCTTTTTTATAAATGAAAACACATGTAAAATCCAAGGAAAGGTAAAATACGACATTAAAAAATAAAAAATTGGTTCGTTCATGAAACTTTGCAAAAACGTTTTATTTGTCATGAGTATAAAGAAACAAAGGAGTTCATAAAAATATCTAGCATAGAAGGGTGCTTTTAAAGGAGTGGGATGTATTTTTTTTTTTTTTTTTTTCTTTTTTAAACTGAAAAGTAATTTTGGTATAACCTAGGCATTTCGCCTTACACTAAGATAGCGAATCAGAAATGTGACTAGAAGGGGGGGGGGGATGGTCAATCAATGGATACGGATTATCTTGAAGTATATTTCTAGAACACTGCATAGATTTTTTTATTTTTTTAAAACTTTTTTTAAATATTCGATTTCATCCTGGCTAAGGCACAGGTGTTGCGCCCCCCCCCCCCCTCAGGAAAATCCCCGATCCGCCACTGGTTAGCCGTTTATTAAGTGTTTAAAATTGTACTAATAAAAATACAAAAGACAAAAGAAATATTGTCTTACTCGTTAAATGATGTTATAATACTATTAAAATCTTGAAATAAAAAATAGTAATAAGAAATAAAAGTAAAGGAATTTCCTTATGGAGCAAATATTTATTTTCATCGCGTCACTTTTAACAGGATTACAAAAAAAAAAAAAAAAAAAAAAAAAAAAAAAAAAAAAACAAGTATTAGAATTTAGCGCGCAAACTTTGAATTCCTAGAGAAAATAAGTTTATTGAAAGAAATAAGGAATACAAACTTGTTTGCATTATGTTTCAAAATCAAAGTCTTGATTAGCCATATTTTTTCGTTTCGTGATTTTGACCCTTATCAAATATTGGAAAAATGTAGATTTAATAATCCTAATTGTAATGCCTTTTTACTAAGAGAAGTTAAATGTTTACTCAGTATAAAGTAACACTGAATGAAGCTTTTCTTTCAACTGAGTTTTAATTTCACTGAGGAGCATTTATTATTCTGCATTTGGCAAATCAAGGTGACTTACAAACTAAAATATTCATTTTCATATTTTTACTATTGGTAGCTTATAGGAAAAGTGCAACAACCCATATTTTGCTCCTTCTTATTCTTTACAGATGTTTGTAAGTTTAAAATAATAAATTCCATTTTAATACAATGACTTATAAATCTTGTGGTTTTCTAATTTAAAAATATATTTCTTTGTTGTTTTAACAATAGTGTGTTTTTTATTTAAAACTCTTATTTTCTTATCATCGAAGCAGTTTTACAGTATTTCAAAGAACTAGTAACGAGGCTATGTAATAGATGGCGCTACTAAATGCGGAGTATGTGTCAAACTGTGAAATGAAGTATATTATTTTCTTGTTTTTAGTGCGCATTCATTTAAGTGGGCGATATACTCAACAATATAAAAGTTACAAATTCAAAGTTATGTTCCGCACAGAAGAAGCAAGATGTAGTCCTTCCCAATATTTTTGCCTCGGAAAGATTTGAAACAAACGACGGACAAGGGGTATGAGATCTTTTGTCTATTTTCATAAATTAAATTACGAATCCGCAAATCGGTGACAGTGAACCCTCCCTTCCCTCCCCCCCCCCCCTCCCAGCCCTTTCCCTTTTAAAAAAAATAAATAATAATAGTAAATACTTTCTACAGTTCAGCCTGACATGCAGACAGATAAATAAGACCTCTGAATGTGCTGCCATCTATGTGCTTTATTCGGTAATAATTAGACGTGGGAACTTCCATTTTGTACACATATATTCTCCTACAAATTTTAATATAAGAATTAAAATTTTCCTTTCTGAGGTTATAAATAAAAGAACATTTTCATGTTTGAGAGTCTCTCATTTTCAATAATGTTGTGAAAAAATGATTTTTAGATGAAATTTTATCATAAAGACATTTATGTTTTTCTTATAGAATGTTTAGAGGTAATGCCGGGATATCTTTCGTGACATTACCTCTAAACTTTCTTTACCTCTAAGGATTCTTTTGTAAAAGACTATACTTTTGAAATTTAAAAGATTAATCAATTATTTTACCACCATTCAAATATGTAAATAGGCAAATTTTTTATTTTTTGCCCTACATCTTTTATTTTTAGATTCTTATGTCATATTAATTAGTATTTAATTTAGTATATAGTGATTCAAACTTTAATTGATTATGTAGCACTGTGAATACAATTAATTTAATAATTATAATCAAGAGCCGTTTATACGCGTGTGCAAGATTTCGGTTGCTTTTGCTCCAGATAGCTCTCAACCAACCAACCAGCCAACACGTGTGCAAGGTTTTTATTGCCTCTATGGAAAGATTAATAAAACCAGGGTCGTCGACAGGATTTTCGGGCCCCTATGCAACTGTTCCTCGGGCCCCATTACCCCCCTCACATATTGGCGGAGATTTAACCTAAGAATAAGCTGAAGCAATAAATAATAAAAAAAATTTCATTGTTTGGGTAAACAAATAATAAACTTACTACGTAATCTCAAATCAGAAAAATAGAGAAAACGTGAAAAAACAAAGAAATAAGATTAACTGATAAAACTGTTCTAATATACCAACTTAAAGTTAGTGATCCCTTGGTACCTTTCCATTCAAAATACAGAACAATCAAAAAGCGCTAAATGAGTGCGCCCACAATGCGTTCCAGTTGTATCGAGCTTTTGTTGACGTTCGTTGTTCTCTTGTCTCCGACTGAGGTAGACGGCAACTTTTGCTGTGAACTTTTTCACGTTTATGTGTGCTGTTAAAACGACCTTTGATACACTTGATTGGAAAAACATGAGTTCGATTTCATCCACAACGAAGAAAAAAAATTGATGAGAAAAATCGAGAATTTAAGAAAGAATGGACTGAATCGTATGTGTCAATTAAAACCAAATTTGGTCAACTGACTTGTCTCATCTGCCATGATTTTTATACTATAAAAATTGTAGTATTGTCGTTGTTAAAAACTCGTATTTCTGCTCTTTAAATGTATTACGATTCTGATTATTGAAAGTTTGGCACTTTGCGCAGAAACGTCTGCAGTACCCTGGTAAATGTAATAAAGGTTTTGGTAATATAAATATTACATCACCGTTAATTGGGTACTCGCATGATTGTTCTGGCTTTATAAAAAACTGTAATACAGCCTCTAAAAATTTTATTTCAATAATAAAAGTTAAGATGTCCCTATGTGTAATGATTTTTAAGAAAATAGTTTGTTAAAACATCTTGTGAAATGCCTATCGGCTGTCATTTATTCCTAGTAAGAGGTTACATTTTTCGAAAGTTATTTTATTGGCTTATTTAGGTAGAAAAATAAAGAGGCAAACTCCCATAAGCCAGAAAATATTTCCAACGAGTAGTTTGTTGTAAGAAAAAAAAAAAAAAAAAGCTACGACCAGACATTTTGGAAACTTTTTTGAAAACAGCATTTTAGAATATGTGACCTTTATTTAGACAGTTTAAAGTCTCAATTCATTTCATGGTATTCGAGGTAATTGCATATTTAACGTAATAGGCCAAGAAATGCACACAAATATATAAATCAGCATACTAAAATATCGTATTTTCCTGACAAACTAGAAAGAATAAGACAAAAAACTATATAAAGATTTTTTTTTTTTAATTTATAAAATAAAAATTCAATTCTAAATGTTTGCTGTCGATGTATTACAATTTTACAATTTTATTATTACAATTTTACATAATTTTCTGATATTTTAGAAAAACTTATTAAATAACTAATGATTATTAGATATTTTTTATTTCAAACAAATCAATGTATTGGATTTCAAAATAATTACGTATTTAATATTTTAACAATTTTACGGACATTAAAAAAAAAAGTATTTTTCTTTTTTTAACAGTATTTCTGAAGGGTAAAATAATCAAAGGGACCTAACATTTTGCAAAACGTTGCCTGCAAATTGAACTTGGTAGTTCTCAAACATTAAAAAACCTCTACATAAATTACAAACATACTGAATTGATAATCATTTTAGATATGCAATATTTCATATGCTTATATTTCTGGACATACGTACATTTATCATTTCCTTTCAAAATCCATGTAAAATATAAATACCATTTACCCAAATAACAAATGCTTTTCAGAATGTAAACTTGGCATTTAGAAAAATAATTATTTAAAATAAATAAATATTTAAAGATTTTACTTTTATTGGTATCGATAGCTAGTTTTTGAAATTAGTTTTTATAAAATTCAATTTTAACTGTATAAATTCTGAATTTTGACTCTCATACTAAAATTAAATGCTATTCCAAACTTATACAAGTCCTTTGAAACACATGAGCATATCGTGCAAATGAATTGAACGATGTACTCACGTGAGCTTTTGTAGTGGACACTGGACACTCCTATTAACACAATGTTTATGGCGTTTTCTGTCTGGAAAAAGTGGAAAGCCTCTTTCGCAATTCTTTAAAAAAAAAGGTAGGAGGTCACCCCTTATCAATCGTATATTGCAAGCTCATTTTGAAGGACACTATTTCCGGTGCATCCCCAAGGCATGTCTGGTCTTTTGTCAATGAGTAGACATGCACCATATGTGGCCAATTAACCAATTTCCCAAGGCTATAACTCTATTATATGGGAGTGACGGATAGGCCGATCCCAACTGCTTCTTATCAGTCTTCATGATCCACAAAGATTTACAAGGGGGAATACAGATAGCGGATGGGGTTTCTTCTAGGGAAGGGTTTTGAGACGATTGTGTGTTAGCTCTTTTCTCCATCTCAAATAAGAAGAAAAGAAAAAGAAAAAAAGAAGAAGGAAAAAAAAATCGATTTTTTTTTTTTTTTTTTTTTTTTTTGTCTTTTTGTTTTGTAGTATGGATCCAATAAATTTAAAAAATTTATTTTTAAGAAATCCCTGGCCCTTCTTGACAAGACGGGCCCCTATAATGTGCATTTTTTTGCCCCCCCCCCCCCTCTTGTCGGCAGCCCTGAATACAACAAGAATGGAAGTTAGGAAAAACAATGGTAAGTGAAATTGTAAACCTAAAAGACATTGAAAAGCAAAAGCAACGAAATCTTATTGGAAATATTTTTTCTTCCATCTGATTCTTTTTATCAATACAGTATATTGCTAATAAAGAGGAATTTATTTGCACTTTTAATGACACTTAAAAATTATAAATACATTTTTAAATCGTATCAAAAGGAATGCAGAATATTTAGTAGGGAAATAATAGCATGTCCATAAAAGCAATTTAGAAAAAGCCGTTAGCAGTAACAGGGTTTTAGTGGTGATTTATCGGAATTTCATAAGTATTTATAACTGAAATGGCCTGGGGGAGGAAACCCTAAAAAGGCCTTATGATATTTTAAAAAAGTACAGGACGAAAGTTAAAAACGTAACAATTTATTTTTCTATACATCAACTGCATAGAAAAGTCTTTTTGCAGACCTTTTCTCACTTGAAAGGGCCAATGAAAACTCTTCCAGAAACGCTGTATATTTTGATTAGATTGAATCAAAAACAGGTGCGCACTACGCTGGAATTCCCCAGTCGGTACAAAAACTAACCAAACTCAAGTCCAAACAGAATTCAATTTGGTAAAAAAGAGCTTATTTTGTTAAACTGTTCCATGCAACTAAAAAACCGTTCAATGAAATCTAAAATATCACCCACCTTGAAATAGCTAGATTTGAAGAGAAACAATAAGCACACTTCATATTCAAGTCTTAATATTAATAAATAATTATCAGTTTATCAGCTGGGTGGAAAATAAAATAGTCCTTTGTTCACTAACGGGAAGACGATAAAGTTTTCCCACATGTCATTTGAAAGTCCCTTCTATGGTCTACTGAGGCGACTCGAACAAGAACATCAGTCCCTGAAAATTAGTCGACCACTTGTCTCATACACTATTTTAAAGGAGGGAGCTTATCATCCTTTATGAGAACCAAGTATCTTCTTTAAATATTTTGAAAAAATGTGTTAGTCTTTGGATCGCTGATGTAGGCTCGTCGGGTATTCCGTTCTCCAGCGATTCCAACCTGTGTCAGTTTTCATTTAGAGAGGCGGCTAGGCTTGGGGGTTCTCATAGGGTTGCGAGGGAACTTTGACGAGGAAATCTCCTGGAGCGCGCACTGAAAGGTCATTGGAATCGGTAGACAATGAACATAAAAGTTGTGAATTGAGGCAAGCTTCTTCCTGAACAACGACTGTGTATAACTCTTCGAAAGTTAGTATAACACAGGAAACTATTCGTTTTAGGTGAAATTTAACGGATTTTATTAATGATTCGTAAAACCCGCCCATGTGTGGAGCTGCATCTGGGATGAAAAACCAATTAATGCCTTCGTTTGCTAAAATATTTGAAATTTCTTCACTTTCTAAAATATTTTTTGCACCAACGAAGTTTGTCCCGCAATCGCTTCTGATGGAATTCGGTTTACTTCTGCGAACAAGAAGGTGTTTAAGAACAGTAATAAATGTCACCGCCGATAGGTCACTAGTAATGGCTCTAGTTGAAAAGCATATACACAATGCGAGATATGCCTTGCAGACCTATGCGGGAGATGCTTTAGACATCATGATATTAAAAGGGCCTGCAAAATCTACTACGTTCTCAGAAAAAAGACGAGAAATATTTACCCTTACTGGAATCACCCATTGTTTGTTTAAGAAGTTGTCCCTGATGTCTGACGCAAGTTATGCATTTTCCTAAAAGACGGAGAATAACAATTCTTGCAAAGATTATGCACTGGCTTGAAACGATTGTGGGCCTACATGGAGAAGAAAAATATGAAAATGCCTTACAATTAAATGCGAAAAATTATGCGTTTTGGGCCATAGATCTGGGTGTTGATGCGCCTCAAGTAGACTTGAATTATTTAATTTACCACCCACCTTGAGAATTCCATCTGAGTCTATAAGAATGGGTAGCAGGAAGTATTCTGTCTTTTGTAGACACGCTATTTGAATTCTTTAATGAGTTCATTTCATCACAAAAACTTTCCGCTAGTAATTGTTTTGTCTAGAAATCGAGCGTTTCCTTCAATTCTTCAAGATAAGAAAGCCACCTTTGCTCTTTTCGAGTGATTGTCGGATATTTCTGGAAAATCTTAAGATGTATGCTTTGACACGCTTTAGTTTGGTGAGGGTCGAGAATCTATCTAGAATGTCCTTGCAAAACGACGGTCGATCGCTATTTATAGGTTGATCTTACCCTTTTTCTTATGTTAAAACGCAGCGTTCTCATCTCACACGAGCTGTTCGAGAATATTTCCAGATGTAAATAAGAACGAAGTGCTATGACACCATAACTCAAAGTTCTTCTTCTCTACTTCGCAAAGTGACTCCACTTAATACCTGGAAGAAGACTATGAATGATATTTACCCTATAAGCAACAAACGTCTTCCAGTGACTAGGGTGAGAAGACAGCTATGCCAATACAATTGTTGAGTCAGTCCAGCAATTCACTTTGGAAGAATCACAACACAAAATCTTTTGAATTAAACTTATTAAGCTTGCAAGTAGCACAGCAACGCAGAGCGAGGTAGTGTAGCTAATTTAATGGCTCGACTCTCGTCTTGCCTGCCATTAGCTGCACTTCGACTTTACTAGCACTGGTCACTACGAGCGTATACTGTGGGAAAATATGTATTTTCAGAGGCATCACTAAATTCGAGAAGTTCTATGATTTCGGGATTTACTTGTAGCATGTACCCAGGAATACGCAATTATTTCAAATGCTTATGATCCTCATGCATATTCCCCCATCTTTGTCATATGGATTCAGGGACAGGTTGATCTGAATTTAATTGAACCTTTTAAAGTTTTTGCAATAAGATTTTGTTTAGTCGTTGTAAATGAATATAGGTGGCAGCATGTGTATGCCAGATAACAACTTGGATATAAAAACAACCTGTGGCTTGTGTCACGTTTGATTGTGGGTTTGGATCTGGTGTATGATCCACTAAAGTTTTTAACCCTTTTAACAATGTTTTAGATGAAAGTTTTACAGTCCATTACGATTAATAAAAAGATTATTACGGATGAATCTGGTGTGCTTTGTTGGCCTTTAAGGAACACTGCACAGACCGAACATAAACAACCACACAAATTACATGGTCCGTCGAGCCGGAGTATGAGAATACCGATCTTGGATAAACCCGTTCTGGATAGGACGGAAACAGTTGAATCGGCAGGGGCTATATTGAATGTTGTTGATATAACGAACGAATGTGTACGCGCTCTCGAGGTATTAGACCAAACAATTTATGGATTTTCCGGTACCATGCTTGCCTATATTTTAGTTCAAAAATTGGATGCAAATACTAAAATGTGGTGGGAACGGTATTTGAAAAAAGGAAACTTGCCAACCTTAATAGATCTGTTGGAATTCTTGAAAGATCATGCTAGAACACTTTCTAATTTTAAAGGTAACCTATCGGCAAAACGGGTTAATAATATAAGGATAGATTCTATGTTATCGGGATTAAATCAAAAAAGTGATTGAAGTTGTCAGATATGTGATTCGAATCATGGAGTTTTCAAATGTTCATGGTTTCTTAAATTGAATGTAAACGAACGGGTGGACTTGGTTAATAAATATAAATTATGCTTTTTATGTCTTAACCTTTTTTCCAAAAATCATAGTTGTAAGGGTACTAGTTTTGTCTGTTCTCTTAAAGATTGTACCTATGAGAAAAAACATTCGTATCTTTTATGCAAAGAACGTGAAAGAAAAAGCAGTCAAAATGCTTCTTCCCCACTGAACGCTATGAAAAATGAACAAACTCGATCAACTCTTTCTGAAGATCTTTTGCAGATTATAGGTCTTCACTACCCGTTAGAACGTCGTCCATATAAAATTAATTCTGGACCACCTGGGCTGCAGCTGGATATTTCTTTTCGCCGTCTATCCCGAGCTGTTTTAAGCACCTCATTGCCAAGTAGGGAGCACTTGTCGTTCCATAAGTTACGGTACAAAGTCTGTACGTTTTGACTTCTTCGTCCTTGTTGTTCTTCCACAAAATTCTCTGAAGATCGTGTTGTGACTCGTCGAGGGAGATCATTCTGTACATCATTTTCACATCAGCCGTAAAGGCAAACCGATGTGTTCTGAATTTCAAAATAATCGAAAACAAATCATCCTGAATCACACCTCCATTAATTTGTAAGGAGTTCAAAGATTCTCCAGTTGAGGTTGCCTGGCTAGCGTTGAACATGACCCTCAATTTCGTTGATTGCCGGTCGGTATACAGCGTGATGGGGGAGATAGTTCGTAATGGTCCATTAACCAGTCTAATGGGTCGAAAATCTTTGAAATATTAAACAAGATAGACCTTTTTGTAACTTGAGCTGCATACTTAATCTCAAATGCAACGTGGAAAAAGAATGTGTCCTCACTTGGATTCTATTGTACTCCAAAAGCTTTGAGGACGGTCTTAACTTAAATAAGAGGATCAGTTGCACAAATATCTGCCGGAATGCTTTGAAGAAGAGAATGATCAGTGGACGCCCATTTCAATGTCGAAACCACCTCTCAATAGAAGTTGACGAACTTCCTGGAAAATTTGAAGAGCCTTCTCAGAAGAGTCAACTCGAGTCATTAAATCATCGACGTAAAAGGAATTTTGAACAATACTTGATCCAACTGGGAAGTCTTAGCAGTCATCTTCTGCAAGTTGTTAGATAAATTTCGTTGCTAGATAAGACGCTGAAGCTTTTCCGTATATGACTGTAGCCAGACAATATTCCAAGATTGGTTTGGTTTCACCGTCCATCCATAGAATTCGCTGATAGTAGTGATCTCCAGGATAAATCAGTAGTTGATGATACATCTTCTCAATATCCGCCCTCAACGTAATCTTAATCATTCACAACTTAGCCAAAAGTGTCACAATGTCAGGTAGTAGAGTGAGACCAACCATAAATTTGTCGTTTAATGTCAGACAATTCGATGACTTCGCAAACACATAAAAAACGATTGGTCTTAGAAAGTCTACCCGTGGATTTAAGTACCGCATCATGTAGAAGGTCGAAAACTTTTTCCCACAGCTTGGGCAGTAAAGCTTCTATACTGCGTCTAAAATGTTCGTATTCTTCCATAATCCTTGCTTTTCAGTTTGGGTTCTAAACCTTTTCTCATTTTGCAAAAGACGCATTTCAGCCACCATGCGTGATGCACCAAAAAGTTTTCCATCACGAAAGGGTAATTTTGCAACAAATCGACCTTCTTTGTTGTGATAGTAAGAGGAAAGGAAGTTATTTTCGTAATCCTGTTCTAAATATTTCCAAATATAATCCATCCAATGACGGTATCAAAAGCAATCAGTGAATTATTTGACGAGCCTTACATCATTCCAACAGTATACTGCCACATATATCCACTCCTAGGGCCTGATTCTCACCTACTCTCGAATCGGAATTGCAATCGGAAAGGGAGGTGTCACGTGACTTTCCGATTATTTGAGATTCTCACGTCAAAATCTCGTTTAACGAGATGTCCAATCTCTCGGAATGCGTCTCGGTTGCTCTGGAGCTCTTGGGATGCCATGACGATTATCGAGATTTCGGAGAAGTTTATTCTGATTGGTTGTTCTAGTTGTATGTTGAAGTGTCTATTGTTGCTGCTATTTTAAAACAACAAACATCAAAATGGATCCTGCAAGAATATTATATTTTATGAATTTTACCCAGTATTTAGTGAACAGGGAATTGAGAAGACAAAGAGTATTTAGAGATAAAACAAATCCCTTTGACTCTCACGATATTCATTTTATTAAAATTTTTCGGTTTTCGAAACCTGCAGCATGGCTGGTAATTGAGAAATTAGAAGTGTACTTGCCACACAGTGCCAGAAAAAAAGAAATATGAGCCATGAACTACTTTATTTTTTCTTTTGTTAAGACTTATTTCTCCTAAGTTTTACATAAAGCTACGGAGCCAATACAGGAAGGAAAAAGTAATCATGATATATTCTTATATGTTCACTACATTTACGGAAAAAAACCTGATTTTTCCAAACGGTATAGTGGTTAGCGTGCTAGCTTCTAGACCGCGAGGTTGCGGGTTCGAGTCCCGTGTTAGGCATGGATGTTTGTAAATGTATGTTGACTTGTCTAATGACGAACGTTTCGGCGCATTATAGCCCTCGTGTTGCTGACGGCGCCAGATAATCTGAGAACAACCAACCTGATTTTTCCTTTGACTACCAAATAGTTTTGGTGGTATCAGGCAAGAACGTGATTCATGTAATTCAGACGGCAGCCAACTGTTAGCAAATTAGTATTTGCATGTTGCTATTCTTATCAATATTCTAATTAAAACTGTTGCATATATTTATCTCCTGTTGGGTGCCTGCTATTAATTTTTACCAATTATTAATTATTAATTTACCAGTAATTTTTATCACTATGTTCTAAATCATAAACAAAACATTGTGTTCATCACAAAGAGTTAAAATGCACAATAAAAGCCATAAATACCACCTAGCTTGTGTTTGATAAAAGTTTTACTATTTCTTTTCTTTTCTTTTTTTTTTTTTTGAGTCATTCATTCTCAAAACCTGCTGTCTTGTGATTTAGAGGGACCAAAGGTATTCCTCTGTTATCATCAGAAAAGTTAATAAATGTTTTAATGCATTTTAGTATCTGTTCAACTTTCATGGGAGCCATTTCTTGCAACACCACGAGGAGAGGAGGAGTTCCTCAAAAAAATTATGAACATTGAATTGAAGTCAAAACAGCACATGGTTCTGAATACTCTACTGCGCATTCCTAACCGCGCAGTTTTCATCGGAGGAAGTGCATCATTCTTCGATTTCGGGAAAAACTGAGGTCAGAATCACTCCTTATCTACTGAACGAGAAATCGAACGATTCCGAGAGAGCCGGTCACGATTTTTTTTCCGATTCGATCGGAGGTGAGAATCAGGCTCCTAGTAAAATGTTTATGCATCCGTGTTTAATGCAGTGCTCGAAGGCGAGTGTAAAGTTGTGGAAGTACACTAAAGGTTTAGAATCAATTTCGACTTGAGGCCAATATTCCGGTCACCTTCGACAACACCACAGCCACGATCGAAGCAACGTAACTCCTTTTGCACTGAGAGAACACTTTCAACTTTACTTTCCCTCAAGCTGTTGCAGTAGTAGTCTATTCTAATCCAGAAATAGGAATATTCATTTTTTTGTCTCCGCAGACAAAACCACTGAGCGCAACTTTCAGCAATGAAGCTTGTTTGACTCGCCGAATCCAATATTGCTCAACAGGGTTGTTTCTGGCCGCATACATCGTAGGCTTCAAGGATAGCAGTTGGAAACAGTAATCTTTGGATTGGGAGGATCGTTTAAGTAGTGGCAGGCTGAGAAGGCTTGATTTGTAGTTGGATGTTGCAAGTCCTTGTAGAGAAGCGTGTTATGCATCTGGTTGAATTTTTTGCAGGCTATACTTGTAAATGGGTGCGTTGGATGACTCTTTAAGCAGTTTTTTCAAAGGATAATTTTCTTTGATATATTCCTTTTGGTCGGTACAGATACATTTAAAAACTTAAAACATTTAAAGTGGGTGTGTTTATAACCATCGCAAAACTCCAACCTATTATCCGCCTTATGAAATGTTGAGGGGGTTTAGAGTTGCTCTGAAAGCTTGACCCTCCCACGCTGCTTTACCAATTTGGCAGATTGGAGCTGCTTTGCTCGGGATGCGGTGGATACAGTTGTAATAGCTCGTGCACGACCTTCCATTAAAGTGTTCAAATCCTTTAGTGTCGGGGACGTCTTTTCTTTATTCGAAATTACCCATTGCCTTTGGGTTTTGTAGTCCAGTTTCTTTCTAAGTACATGAACCAGAATAATGTTCCAGCATTCTACTGGCTGGTGTGGCGACTTAAAAGCCTGGATGCATTGGCTTGGAACATCCATCTATCTCCGCAGACCACGACCACTTGCCGATTCTTGCGTCAAGTTTGGTTGAGAGGAAAATCCGTCCAGTGTGGCAGAAATTATTTCAACTTTCGTTATCGTATCTACCATAGAGTAACTTCCAGGCAGTTTGATAGTATTCTCAGATAATCTGTACGGAATCCAATAGCACAGATGCTTGATGCTAAATTTGAGATATTGAAGTTTCTGAATATTTAGAATTCAACCGTTTTTATGCATTGTTGAGGTGGAATAGATCACGAAACGGTAGCCAACTTGTTAAATCAATGGAAAATATCGGCAATTCAATTATCGGGAGTCTCACCGATAGGGGTTCTATCTGTGTGCAATATAAATTCGTTGAATTGGCTTCGGTCGTATTCTTCGAAGTAGATTTCTTAGCTTCAATGACTCTTGAAAGCGATATTTTCAGTTCTTCAAGATGTACAATGGTTTCGTTGTAGTTATTCTCTTGGTCAAGGAGATATGTTTCCTCACTTAACTGCAGCATAATAAATTAGTGCACTTGGTCCATTTCCTTCTAAATAGATATACACGGATTCTTATAGACTTCTAGTTGTTAAGAGTCCGTGTATCCCTGGAACCTTGCTCTAACTATATTAGCAAGTCTAGTCACTTTGTCCTTTAACATTTCATCTGCGGATAGATAAGGCTTCTACAATAGAGCTCAAACGGTATGAAAATGTCCTATCGGTTTTCGGTGCCAATGTTTTCGGCGGAGAGGAAACCCTAAAAGGCTTTATAATATTTTTATAAAGTGTAGGGCAAAAGTTAAAAACGTAGCAACATTTTTTTAAATATTTATCAACTGCGTAGACTAGACTTTGCCAATCGAAACTCCTCTAGAAAATTAGCATATTTTCATTAGATTGAATAAAAAATCGGTGAGCACTGCGCTGGATTCCCCTAGACGGCACTGAAACATAACTTAAACCATACCCAAGTCCAAGTAGAATTCAAGTAGTCAAAAGGAGGATATTTTGTTAAACCATTCCATGCAACTAAAAAACAGTTCAGTGAAATCCAACCGGAAGGATTTTGAATTCAAATACCTTTACAACTATGCCTTAATTATGTTTTATATTATTGACGAATTATGTAATTAGTACAAAACAAATGTTGCATTTATAACTAAATTTGAAAAGAGCAATAATGTAATACATTATAATAATAAAATAGAAATAATAATATCCAAATAACAAAAACATAATATTTCATAGAATATTATTAAAAAGTATTAATGTACATTATTATTACGTACGCAATTAAAACTATAATACATTTTACACAAAAGTTTTATAGAGCTATAAAATTATTTTTTTATCCTAATCAATCTTTGTCATATTTACATAGTGATGACACTAAAAATAATTTAAAATATATATTTCCCCATAGTTAAATATATTATTTCCTTATTGAGAATAATTTAAAATATATATTTCGCCATAATTGAAAATATTAATCCATATTAAAAATAGTTTTTTTTTTTTTTTTTTTTTAAATATGTTTTGCATTTTGATGACATTAGAAAAATATTCAACAGTTAATGTTTTAACAATAAATCGCTTATGTTGGATTAATAGATTACAAAACAGTCAGAGCTATGAATCCTCAAAATTCGAAAATAATTTAACGGACCCTTTATTCCCTTTCCTGTTTCAGAAAACAGATATTTTGAGCTTTTTTACTGTAATGAGCAATTTATTTTTGTCTTGCTAGTGAATTCCGCAAATTTTTCATTTTTGGAAGAAGCATCGAATGTATAATACACTCAATCAAGTATTTTTAATGGCAAAATTAAATTCCAATTTTAAAGTAAAAAAAAATTGAAGCGTGGTGAATTGATTGATTATTGATTGATTTAATTAATGTAGTAGATAAAGAAATTGAAAAGGATTGGGAAATCAGCAGATACGCAACCGAATTAAATAAACTTAAATCCTTCTTCCACGTACGGTGATGTTTTAGTCTTCTAAACAAACAATGAAAATACTCGTTTCATGAATTGTGAGTTTTAATAGTTAGTTTGTTTCGTAATCTTGCCTTCTTTATTCAAATAAGTCGTATACATAATCACTCATTACAAGTAACTTGAAGTACTAAATTTAAATTCCGAAATATGATTTTCTTTGTAGAAAGAGATCAGTTTTGTCCATTATAAATCGATCTTGCCTCTTAAGTTCTCATTTTAACTATTCACATTACGATACCAGCTATTGTGTGAAAAGTGAAATTGCACTAAACGTTATTTAAGGATGTTGTTATTCAAATTAAAAAAGTTTTAGCCAATTTCTTTGAACAACCTAATAGTTTCCTTTCTTTTATCATCCTAATTTTAAAGTAAGTTTCTTAATTCAATTTTTGCTGTTAAATCCATTTAAATTTTTTGTGACAGTTAAATAATAAATTTTTACATTTAATTTTATAGCTTTTAACATGCATTTACTATCTTAAACTATTTAATTTTTTAAAGCCGCGATACATCGTTTCCTCTCTTGTTTAAATAATTTTCAAATTATAATTACAAATAAACTCAAACTGGGAATAAGGTAGCCAAACATTTCTACAAATTTGCTACTATTATGGATTAATTTATTGATGTTCTTGCACCGTTATTGATACTCTTGCACCATGTAATTTGAAACTAAACTCTCATTACAAACCCTAAACTTACTAGAAAAGTATAGTCCCGATCTATTAAACTTTATTGAGAGAGAACGTGTATTTCGAAAAATATAAGTCTAGGTACTCACTTACACCAAATAACTGCTGAATTCACAGAAATGATATGGTGCACTATGGGTGAGAAAACATTAGATGTCTTGCCCTGTCAGGTACATTAATCTGAAATAGAAGTTAATTTTTTTTTTCTTTCATCAACCACATATACTTACTTGCATATCTCTATTGTTTTATGAGGAGAATCGGTGTTATATGTGCTTGTAATTCTGTTGAACATCACTGCATGTTTAATTGTTGATTCACCAACCATTTCATTTCTGTTAGCCCTCATTCGAAAATCATATAGCTTGTCACTCTTAAGAAAAACACGGCTTCCTTTGGCAATATTAAAGAATGGCTCATTATCTCCTTGTATGTATTTGTTGTTTTGACTTGTTTCTCTTTGGGAAATTCTAACTGGTACAAATACTAATAACATCCTACTATTTACTTTCCATTTTACCATTTCTCACCAAAATTTACGATTCTTCCAATTACTCCCAAGAGAATAATTAACACATTTACCTTCACCCAATTGACCTAAAGCTTGGCAGATAGATTAGATGTCGATTATAATGTAATCTATTGACTTTTAGAGGCTATTTCTATCACTGAAAAGCCGCTTTTACACACACTTCTAATGGCGCTTCGTATTAATAATAAACCTATTTAGCGCCATCCAATCAAGTTGAAAATCGCGTAGAAAGATTTTATATTAATAACTTTGTTTTTATGGATTATATTATAAGCCTACTTTTGTCATTTTTGGTTCACCATGACATTTGCAAAAATTATCTTTATTTATCGTCCCTTTAGTTGCATAGTTTCCCTAATATGATAATTTTTTGTCAGACGTTTCTAGTATATAGGTGCCTTTTGAGTAACTCACAATATTTGATTTTTACAACGTGATTTCCATTTTCATTGTTTTACTCCCACTGTGTCTTAATTGTTCAACTTTTTAACACAGTAACTGAAAAGCTTTATCTGCAGTCGTGTAACTCAACTATATATCGATAAGAATATGTTCTTCTATCAAAAGAAAGTAAAGCTGCAGCATAACCTGAGAGAAGCAGATTCGTACTAATAAATTAATCATTGAAATATATTTTGGATGTAATAAGTTGTAGGCCTATGTACCTTATAGGACTTTAGAACCACCTCCCATTCCCAAATATAAAATTTATAAAATCACAGAATGAAAAAACAATCATAAACCTATAAAATATCATAATAAGGCAAAGAAAGATCGTAAGTTTTTAAAGTTATTGCTATTTGATAAAAGAAAAAAAAAAAAAAAAAAAAATTAAGTAAGAAACAGATGTTCACTTTACCAACTAAAGATCTTATTTTGACATATTTGGAATATATATTTATTTGTGATAAGAAGATTTTTATTTTGAAAAAATACGGAGGTCAGATAGAAAATTTAAGTTAGGGAGAAAGCTGAACAAATTAAAAATGAAGCATTACAGTTCCCTATATCCTTTATTAATGTGTTACTAAATAAACATACATTAACGTTTTCTTTTTCAATATATATAATAAAAATATCTTCACAAATTGTGCTTCTAAAGAGAGTTAAAGCTATGCAGTTTTTAATACGTATACTTATTATTTCACCTTTTATAACCTATTGGGTGTTGACGAAAAGACAATTGATGAGGAAAGTAAAGGAAACGCTTTTCTAGACTTTCTTAAGAATATTTTATGCAAAATATCAGTCGTTTTCCCTGGTCCAGCAAGTACAAATATGAATATAGACATCAGTTCAGTATGTTTTCTTTTGTCAGAAACAAGAAGTGACATCATACATTTCTTCTTTCTTCCATCGGACAACTTATTCTATGACAGTAGATGACATACATAGAGTACGTCAAGTAATGGATCTAATAAGTAACATATGCTTGTTTCTCATTCGTAATATCGAACCACCGCCACCTTTGGGGTTTAGCCAGTATCTATGTCGTGCTGCCATCTTTATTGTAAAGGAAGAATGTTCTGTCGTGAGTTGTATTTTATATAAATTTTGAGTTCAAACAAAAGTAGTACATTAAATTTTAATTTGCAAAATACCAATTTCTAATACACAAAAAATCGCAATGTAAAATAACAAATATTAGTAACAGTAGCGTAGTGTTTTGTGGGTAATATAAATGGAGGAATATTCATGGACGTCGCCAGGAATATTTGCAGGGGGTTGCAAGACAAGATTTTTATAAAAATCATTAATATTTTAGCGATTTTAATTAATAATTATGCATTATAACTATTTTTTGAGAATAGTTAAAAATATTTATGGTATATATTTTAATGTAATAATAATTATTTTAATAAATGTAAACTAGCGAATGAACTCAAGAAAGTATAGTATTCTTTGTTTTAAGTTGTTACATGTAACATTGATTTCGAATTGAAAAAAAAAAGTTAATTTTCTGAAGGATCTAAGATCATATATGAGGCAATTCAATTGTCTCGATACCTCCCTGAATATTTACTAGAAATTTTAAACTAAATTATTAAACGAAATGCTTACTTCCCTCTCCCGAAAAATTTGATTTCGGAAATGATTTCATACAAAAGGAGATATGTAAAAGAACTGAGGCGTCGGGTTCTGAAATCTCGAGAGCTTTTTCAGAGAAAGATAATCAGGCAATTCAAGGCAACAAAACTTAACTTTATTGCTGTTGATTGCGTGGACATAATTAATTGGAATGTTTGTAATAGAAATCCTCCTTTGTTAAGGAGAGTAACAAACGAACATTTGTTAGTAAAGACTGGTGTATCCGAGGTAGCACAGCTGTATTGGAGGAAACAGGGGAAGATTGGCTAGTCTGGCCGAGAATAGTTCCAAAATACACGATTTTTCAACAAGCATGGCAAAACCGCCACATAGTTTTGTTTCTCATAAACGCAATACCCCAATTTTACAACTGTGCATCGCCGTTTCAAAACATCTTCTATACTTTATCCAGAATTGGGCGAAATTGACTAATATTGTTTCCAATGACCGATTCACAACGTTCCACATCGGGATTGGCCTATGTCTGTCGAAATTGGCCAGTATTTCTGTGCTGCTAGGGATCACTGAAATCAGTCTTCAACTCGTTTCCTTGTCTCTCACAAGCTGTGGAACGCTCGCGTAAAGAGACAAAACAAAAAGGGATTGGCGCTGACTCCAAACACGTTTGGACAACACCTTTTTTTAAAGATCCATAATGCCCGGCTTTTCTACAAAAGTTTCCTTCAAAGTACATTACTGTAATAGAAAGCTCGAAAAAAGTGAACCAAATGAATAAACATGTTGTTTTTTTTTAATGTAAAAAATAACGTTAGTCCCCATTTTTCAGAAAAAATCATTAATTTTGTACAAAAATTTTTACTTTTGAGTATTTTTAATTATTGATATAAGTTTTAAAAATGCATAAAATAGTGTTTTCCTGTGTTATACCACTCTTTCACTACACAATTACAATTTAATGAATATCATTTACATAACGTTTAGAAATTTAAAAAAAAATTATGAAAAATATTTATTTTTTTGTATTTTCTCCAAACTTTGAGATGAATGCGCGATCGGAAGATAATATATATTTATTTTATTTTTTTAAATTTTTTTTTACAGTTTTTCTTATTAAGATACGTAACAACGTTTTTCACCACACGCGTTTTAAAAATAAAAACATATTTTTTTTTTGGAACCGCCCTAACTAACAGTTCAATTTTATGAAGAAAAAAAAAAAATACTACATATTTGTTTCTCATATACCTTATAAATGTCAGGAACTTAAGGATAATCATATGTGAAGCGTTTTAGGTGCACATTTTATTAAATTGTGAAATGTAAGGCTATAGTTTTATATTTCAATTCAACCAAAAAATTGCTACCTTTAATTAAAAATTCATAATAAATTAGCAGAAAATATTAAAAAATATTTTTTTACAAATCTTGTGTGGTAAGAGTCAAGTGCTGAGGCTTGTACCATGCAACCACGTGTTATAATAAGTTTCCTCTTTTTAGTGGAATCTTAAAGATTATTTATTAGCGGGACATAAGTACATCTGACTCCATAGTTTTCAAAATTAAATTTCCAAATATAATTTTTCAAGTTTCGTATCACACAGATTGAATTACAATATTTTTGTAATTTTGACATGCAATAGTGTAAAGTTAAAACGCATAACAGCGATTTACACAATACTGCTTCAATGCTTTAATGTGTGACTATACACCTGGTTTTTCTATTTGTTGTGTTTAGGAATGACGTGTTTATGTTCTATTTTCAGAACATTTAAAACAGTAAATTAACACATAATAACTTAATATTTATAAAATATAAATTCAATATCTACAAGTCTGTCTGTTTGGTATCAATAAAGGTTCAAACATTTTTAGCTCGTGGTGTGAAATGTACACATTGTTCTATTTGAAATTAGTGAGTCAGAGTTCTTTATTTTCAGAGCAAATCACAAGCTCTTTTGGTCGTCTTAATAAATGAAAGAAATGTAATCCTATGATTGTCAAAATCTCAAAAAAAAAAAAAATTATTGAAAATAAAAATTATTATGAATGTATAAATACTCCAAGAATTGATGGCTTTCGGATGTTAAAGAATGATGCCAAGAACGCATTGAAAGCCTTCGATTGGAATTGTATAATAAGATTTAGATTTAAGATTCGAATATATCATAATACTATTTTAGATTTACAATTTAAATAGCATTATAAGATTTTAAAGTTAAGTAATTGCATCTTTTCGCGATCACCACGGCAAACTAATCAAAATATAAAATTTCTAACATTCTACGAATATGCAAATCATTTCTTGAAAGAATCGAGAAATGAAAACCAGAAATATTAAGGATTTGTTCTAACCTGAAAAAAATAGTTTGGCGAAAATTATTCGAATTGAAACTGATTGCCAATTATAAAGGACTTATATTAATCTTAAATTTACAGATAAACTGAGAAGCGTGTTTTACCAATAAGTTGTTTTGATAATTTTTTATCTTCATTATTTCAGATTAGTTGCTGAATTAGAATTTGGAAATGCACAATGTTTAGTGTTTATTTTTGCCGTATGTTTTGAGTTCTCTGGCTGGAAAAGGGTGGTTTGTTTGCAATCAATGCTTTTCTCAGGATGTATAATTTCTCTATATATAAGGCAAAGCCCTCACTCACTGACTTGATTCACTCAATTACTCACTCATCACTAATTCCCCCACTTCCCGTAGAGTTACTTGTCTGAAATTTGGAATAAATATCAATTAGAACAAACATAGAAAAAAAAAGTAATTCCGATCTCTATCAACCAAATTTAAGGGGTCGAAAACAGACCAAACGTTCGAAAAATGGGATTTTCAAATTAAATACTTTTCATATAGTCGAAACTATATGGGAAACTATATAGTCGAAACGTTCTAAAAGAGGAATATTCCAATGTTCCACTTCGAACGTAGTCGCAATAGTGAATTTTCGTTCAAATATCAGTGAAACTAAACAGAGTAAAAGTAAACTCTTCCAATCTCGATTAACTAATTTCAAAGGGTCGAAATGGGGTCGAAACGTTTAATATGCAAGGAATATCCTACTTCCAGCATAGTCATAATTATAAAATTTGATGCAAATGTCAACAAGAGCAAGCGTATAACCTGCTTTAAAATTAAATCTTATGAGTCGATGAGTTTGATTTCTTTTGTTAGCGCTATGCAATTTTTGATTTCCAAAACAGACACGACAGCATATCGAGACACTCTTGCGTCGATTGTCGAGCTGCCGTCGGAGTTTTCTGGATTTCTTCCTAATCAAGGCACAAATGTGAGGCAGCTTCTCTTTAAAAGTCCACCCAGAAGGCATCTGTCCTAGATTCTTGGAAATGTCTATTGTTTGAACACGATAGTTTCAAATATATTAAGTATTGTAAATTGTGGTTTTAATTTTTTAAATATTTTTTTTAACATTCACGATTTCTTATAAAATATTATTTCATGCAGGAAATATTGTTGTTTAAGCTTAAGGTGGCTATTTTGAAATTTGTTTTTCCTTAATTCAATTTCTATTTCACCATAATTTCAGCCATATAAAAACTAAATGAGTAATTCTTGCTGCTTAGTCTGCATACAAAGACACTCAGCTGAATTGCTTTTTTTGTCTACAAGAACAAGCATCCATAGCATATCATGAGAAGGTATGGATAAAGCGAGGTATACTGATTGAATTGGCTATTTGAAACAATGTGTAAGTAAAAACTTTTGTAGATGAGATATTCTTTATCATTCTAAAACTCTGTTCATGGAAAAGCAACCAATTTCTAAAAAATTAAAATGAATTTAATTTACTTCGTAATATTCTTAGAAAGTTTTGTAAAAATTTCATTGAATTATAAACATATAACTTGTTTATTTACGCACTAAATTATATAAACTATGTTTGGCTT
This sequence comes from Linyphia triangularis, assembly GCA_963978545.1. Lineage (NCBI taxonomy): Eukaryota > Metazoa > Arthropoda > Arachnida > Araneae > Linyphiidae > Linyphia > Linyphia triangularis. The sequence goes on along the minus strand of OZ021722.1, from coordinate 52,647,616 downwards.
TAAATCTAGATAAGAGAAGTTTCTTAAATATCAAAATATATTTTTATATAATTAGTCTCTTAAAATTAAGAATTTGTGGGGAAATGTTCAATTTCTTCGTAAAGAAATTTCTGGTTTTAAGTAAAATATTATTTAAATCATTTTTTTAAATAATATTTTTTTGTATATTAGTTTTTAAGAAAATTAAACAAATTATTTCAGTGTAACCACCAACCAGTTTTTAAATAACAAGCTATTGAATAAATTAATTTTTAAAAAATTAATTTTTTAAATTTATTCCCTAAAAGTATATGAATTTTAAATTTATTCATATACTTTAATTTAGAATAGATTATGTAGTTAGGTATTATAAATATTCCAACTTTGATGCTTATTCATCCATCTTTGTATACAATCTTACCTAAGTAGTGATTTGTGATGGGTTTGCGCTGTGACGTCACGATCTGGTTGTTTCGGGCCTGATACAACTACGTGAAACTGAGCATCTAGCAAAATACTTAGTTTTTCGCTCACGGCCTCGGTTGCATCTAAAATTGTTCTAGTTTACGTTATTTAGATAGTAGCTGACATCAGTCTTTATTTTTTTTCTTGAAATGTTTTTTTGCTATAAAGTGAATTAAATATTATACCTAAAAAAATAAAAAAAAAATAAAAATAAAAACAGATTGAGCTTTTTTTTAGTTCTTTTACCTTAACCTTTTCCAGCGAGTTGGTTCTCTCACATATGTACGCGGAGGCAGGTGCTAATTCACAAAGTCCTTCCATTCCACTCCCAGCCGGGAGTTCAACCAACCAACCAAAACATATTGATACTCTAAAGCAGGAATTTGAGAACTTTCAAATAATATTTGAAAATTATTTAAGTATTGTACATTGCTGCCATCTAAATATTTTTTTTTTTTTTTTTTTTTTTTGCAAATTACACTGTTATATAATTAAAATATACAAAACATGCTGATATGAATTAAAAAAAAAAAACCTGTAAATTGATCTAAAACGCGTTAAGCAATAAATAGAAATTCCATTTTTCATAAGTACATTTTGTTGAATATTACATCTGATAAAATTGTCAAATTATACTGACTTTAAATTAACTACATATAAAGCTGAAATATTCAAGAAAAATTGGTTTAGGTAACTAAAAAAAAAGTCTGTCAATGGTCTTTTTTGAATAGAAGCAATATCCTATATTTCATTTAACTTTGATACTGCTGTTTTCCTGAATACGTTTATTACTGCTTTTATTCACATTTCAAATTTACACAACTAATATACCATTGTAACTTCTTGAAAATCATTTTTTTTAAAATAACTACACACGAATAATAAGGGGCGGATTTAAGGAATGCGTCATTCACTGTCTTTCCTTCGATCTAAATCTCACAAATCCTTGATGGATTTCGGCAGAGGAAATGTTAGAAAATGAGAATTGCTGTCACGGATTGAAATAGATTTTTCTGAAAATTTCCCAAGGCAAGAATTCTTTTTGAAACATTTATTTTTAAATTGGATGATTTATTATGTAACATCTCTTTGCCAAGATGTTAAAGGCAGCTACCATCTGAAAGAACTATTTTTCTCAAATACAAGAAATAAAAATTCTGAGCTTATCTCGTTTTGAACGAATTACGTGAAAACGATTTTAGGACTTGTACTAGACATAGGAATTAGAAAACGTGAGGCACACATTAGGTATGATCATTCAAATTAAGAATTGTAACAGTTTTCAAAACATACAAAAGTAAGTTTTCTTTCATAAGATTTAAAAATTGCTGAACATTTGATACGCATAGTAATCTTGCATTTCGAGCTTTATTAATTGATTTAAAATTAAATATTTTATAATTCTATACTTTCACTTCTAGCCCTAAATTTTAACATTGGTAAATTAGGGTGCTATGTAAGCCTAAGGTGTTATGAATGAAATACGCAAGCGTGATCGGTTGATTGTAGTTAGAAATTGCTTGCGCAAAAGCACCACATAGGATGTACTGGACCATGAGCATACACTCACTTCCAAAAGTTAAGCACGGCGAGGAACATTTTAATTCCCTTAAGCCAATTTGAGTTAAAGAAACTGAAATGTGTGGAAAAGGTAGCAGGAAGTGTCACAGTTTCGCGTCGAGAAATATGCAAAACAGGCTGTCGTATCAGAAGCCGGCATTGTGAAGTGTAACAGAAGTTGCATGTAAGTGCTGATGAAAGGTGTTTAGAACATTCGTACGATTTGTTTTCAAGCTAGACGCGTTTCTATCACTTCTAGAAGACGAATGAAATATTTTAAGAGCTGGCGGACTGTCGGACGCATTGAAGCAGGACAGTCTATCACTTGTGTTGCTCTTTTCTTCGGCGTTCATTATTCAATCATTTCATAATAATGGAAACAATTCCAAAGCAGCCAAACAGTTGTCTGAAGACCTGTAGTACAAGGTTTACGACCCCAATGGAAGATATTGCTTGTAGCCAAGCGTAATCAAAGGGCGCCCTCCACATGTGCGACATCTATGGTTGCAGCGGCCATTGGTAAGACGATATCTGCCAATACTGTTCGTCGAAGGCTACACATGAATGGTCTGTACGCCCGGGTACCACAAATTTGTGTTCCTTTTCCCGTCCATTCCTAATGGGCACGATTAAAGTGGTGCCGCCAGCATGTGAATTAGACTGCGTTTTATTGGGGCAACGTTATGCTCACAGATGAATCCAGATTTACCCTACAAACCGTTGATTAGCGTGTAAGGGTCTGGAGGGAACAAGACACTCGTAATTGGCCCCAGAACATCACCGAACATCATGCTTTTTGCGTTGGAAGCATTATCGTCTGGGCAGGGATTTCATTGGAATATCGCACCAACCTGCACATCTTCAGGCGAGGTTCTCTGACGGCTGTACGGGATATAAATAAAGTCTTAGATTAACGTCGGTTTTTGTTGTTTGTTTTGAACGTAAACATTATTTTGTTAATGACGCAAATATGACGTCATTTTATAATTTATGAAAATTCAATATATTTTTTTTATCTCTGTTAGAATTTTTTGTTTTGTTTCATGAATAAACATAGAGCTACTTACTAACAGCATTTCGTGTCAATCAAAGCAGTACATGTCCATTATTTTTGCATCTTACTCTCGGCTTTTGAAAGTGAGTGTCATTTTGAAGAAAAATAAAGCAGATGCTTTATCGAAACGATATTCCGAAAAAAACTATTGAAGAGAAGCTACAACTTATCACGTCGTCATTTCTAGCCCTGACTGAATAAAGGCAGTTAATTTTTTGTATAAACAGCTGCCATGAAAAAAAATCTTCTACTGCAAGCAATAATGAAAATGTTACGAACCTCATATTAGTTATTTATGCAACTAGTTAGGAGAGCAATACTTTTTCAAACGAGGTAAAATGCTTATTTGGCGAGTGCGATAGCACGAGTCAAGTTATTTTCCGAGTTTCAAACAGTATTTTCCCACGTGTTGCATGCAATATTTCTTATAATCACGCTTAAAAAATATTTTTAATACATATATAAACTAAAGTTGTCCGGTCTATGAATTTATTCTAAAAATGTCGTATCCATACCAAAACTATATAAAAATTTGAGCACGAGGTGTGCAAGAAAGTACTTTTTAGCATTAGTGCGAGAAAGTTACTTTTCTGAACTCCTAGGGGTAAAGTGCTCTTTCGCTGCGATTTCTGATTCAAAATGATTTAATAAAGCTTAATTTTGTACGTGTTGTTATAAAAAAATAATTTTCTCCCCTGCTCAAATTGGTGATACCGTTTGAATGCAAGTCTCTGAAGTCGACGGTGGTCGTGCAGATGCCGGAAATGTTTTGTCAGTTGTTTGAATAGAAGACTCCCACTTTTATAAATTAGTAAGCAAATATGGTACCCTCACGCAGTCTACACCCAATAATCAGTTTGTAATTTGTAAAGTTACTTTCCATGGAAGAGATTTCTTCTCAAGAAATGTCTTTGAAAGAAACAGCTACAATTAATTAGAGAAGGGGAGGGCACGGCTTTACAAGCTGCCATTGCAAAAAGAAGTGTTCCACGACTAAATGCATTTGTAAAAGAAATAGACTTTGGTGCAATTCTTATACATGTCAGTTTAATTTGTTGCTATAAATAAGATAGTATAACATCAATCACGTAATATTAATTACGTAAGTTTATTATTGGTGTTATTTTCTTTTTTCATTTAAAATGTACTACTCATTTTAAGTTCTTCAACAGTTTGTCTACATGTTATGTTACTTACACTTTCTCCTATTTTAAGATATTTCATATGTTTTACTAATAAAATATGATTTAAAAACGTCGCAAAATATTTTTATTTAAAATTCATGCATAGTCAATGTCAACATTTGTCTATGTAAGTGAGAAATAAGGATCTTTTGCAAATATTTCGGACATACACCAAGCGTCTAAGTGGATGTAACATTCATCAAAATTTGTTTTTTGACAGTAACATACATATTTTATGTTTAAATTTATTCTGAAAATACGCGTGTATGGTAAAAAAGTAATGGGAGCATAAAACAGTCAATCAAATCCAAAAGTCACCAGCCAATCTCCCTGTGGATAATGGTCAAGATCTACACGAGAGTAAAGTATTTACAAAAAGTCCTACTTAAAATTGGCTGGAGTTTAATATATTCACAACCTATACTTTGGAGAAAAATATAAGTTTTCATCAGTAGTTTATTTTCATTGGTTTCAATCAGTGCACTGTTAATTTGATTTTTTTTTTCTGTTAAAAAAGTATTCTTTTTTCTCAGCCACATAGTAACGATCTTACACCCTAAGAATTAAGGTTTTATTGATTAATGGAAATGTCAAAGACATAATTATGTGAATAAGTTACTGTTTAATAGTGAGGTGTATATGATATTGTTATACTTACTAACATAAATAATTAACATAGATAAATTTAATGATTAAATCAGTGGCTTAAAAAGGACAAGATTAATTCTGAAAATTGTTAAGAAAACAAGATAAAATGTATAATTCATTAGTGTTATGACTAATGGATTTTAAAGTATGTTTTTTTCTAATTAAATAGAGGTGATATGTTGATACCCATAGTGTATTTGTGTAAATATTAAAGACTGAGTCCACCTGGATATTCCAAGTATTTTATAAATTTATTTGTAAGTTTACTAGTGATAAATTCAATTTAAAAAAAAAATGAAATAAAAGGCAACATTGATATGTATCAGTATTCTAAAATAACTTATTCGAAAATATATCTTTAACAAGTTCCAAAACTGAAAAAAATCAATAAAATATATCATTAGAGATAAATAAACGTTTTTAGTTCAACTGAATGTAAAAAAAATACTTTATTTTCACACCAGCTTCAATAAAATCGCATCAACTTTCAAACCAATTTTCCCACTCCCCTTCACCATTCCAATAAATTATCCCAATCACACAAACGGTAGATCGAGCCACGGGTCGAATTTTTGCCTTCGAGATAGATACATTCCTGCAAATTTAGAGTCAATTTAATTCCGAATTTATTTACTCTGAACTAGAAGACATTTTCCCCCCATGGAAATGTAGATCTCATCTGCAAGAAAATTTGCATCCGCTAACGAGCATGCCATTTTAAATTCGCTGGGATTTTGCTGAGATCAAAAGACTTTCAAAGCTGAACGTCATGTCACGTTTAGTGATAAATGACTTATTAAAAGGCAGACAGGTGTGAATACGTCATGAGAGTACGCAGGCAATTAGCGGAAATACTCTGGGCTCTGTGTTAAGGGTGTTAACAACCCAGTAGGAAATTATGTGGTATGTTGAGACAATGGAACCGAGCGTAGTGTTACACGTAAAGTTTATAGTTGGCTTTTATTCTTCTTAATGTGCCCCCTGTGAGTTAATTTTAAAACGCTAGAGCATCAGCATCCAAGATTTAAATTGCGCTTTCGAACATCTCGTGCTTATTAATAACCGTTATGTTTCAAAATGTGTGTGTATGTTTATTACTATTTATATAAAGTGTAGCACTGTTGTGGAATATGTTAAACCGGCCAGAAATTATACTACAATGTTAAAAATTATTCCATGAGGGGAAAAAAAGAAAATGTATTGGCGTAGGAGAGACCGGGGTTGGTTGAAACACTTTTCAAAGTTATTTTTTTTCTCGTAAAAAAATAGCACTAGAAGCTAAATTTTAGTGGTATTGGTAAGTTAAACTTTTGGTCTATTAGTCTGAATTTTAATATACGATATTTAGAGCTCTAAAGTATTTTAAACAAATTTCTAAGAAACCTTGACGCATGTTTCACCCAACCCCTAGAAAGGGGTTGGTTGAAACACTCGTTGGGGTAGGTTGAAGCATAATTATTTGACTACTGCAAACATAATTAATTGACTACTATAAATCCAATTATTTGATTACCATAAACATAATTATTTGACTGTTTCATTTGTCCAATACCGAAATTTCATCAAAAATCCCGTTTTTTTTCTTCTGATTTTAAAAAATAGTTCATACATTCCTGAAGAGAATGATGTTTTTATATTATTCCTCCGGTAATTAGAATGCCACAAAATTACCTGTTATTTAAACGTCACTAATGGGCGTAACGCCTTGAAGCGTCTGCTTAAAGTGCGTTTTTCGAACACTAGTGTTTTTCACAGATGTTGCATATTCAAATCAACATATCTCTAGAACCATTAACAATTGGATATTCAAATTTTTGGAGCATTTAATTTATATAATTTTAAACATTTCGTCTTCAAAGAAATTTATTTTTTTAATTCGGTTTTAAAATATAATATTTAGCGTAAAGGAAAACATAAAAAAAGCAAAAATTTCAATATTTTAACTTTGAGATTTTTTTGAATTTTTTCTAATTCCCCTATCAAAATTCTGTGACGAGAAAATTTTCTTTGTATTATTATTTTGTATTACAGAAAGTTTTCACTTTGAAACCAAAAATAATTTTTCTTGACTTATACAAAAATACGCAAACGTCAATTATTATGGTTTTCTCTTGGTTTTTAATTCTTTAAAAAATAATTAAACCCAATATTTAAAAAAAATATTATCTTAAGATATATAAATAGTATCTCATACATAAGATAAATTTTTGACATAAAAATATACATAAATAAAGTTTTTATTTTTATTTTCGGTACCAGACCCCCTTAATATAAACAATGCTGTGCTGATTACTTTGTTAGAAAAATTATATTTTTATGCTAGCAATGTGCTTAAGAGTACAATACCGTTTTCTTTGCACAAGTATATGATATTGATAGAAAGGTAGGATTCGTGATTATCAAGAATCACTAAAGCAGGCTTCTCTGGTGTGTATCGTGGTATTTGAAATGGAATGTTTCTAAAAATACAGTCGGTGTCCTTAATCCAACATGAAGGATTGGTTAACCCTTCACATTCTGGTTCTCCACTTAAAATAAAATGATCTCGAAATATAACCCCTGGAAACAAGAATATCGATGGCACTGTATTTCCTGTAGCAGAAACAGTTATAGCGATGGTCACTAGAGTCCCACGTTCGGCTGAGGTAATAAATACCACTTGCTTGATACCTTTTACAGTAATAATTCTGTTTGGACGATAGTCTAGCTATTTCTGTCTCATTTGTGTTTTATGTGTCAGCAGTTGAAAATTATGTTTTCTAAGACACAAGAATAATTTTTGAAAAACAATTTGGCATCGTGCTGATTAAAGCTGGTATTTTGAGCTAAGCTAGTTACTTGGGGAGTTCTAATGAACAAAGTTATGTGTCTTTTTCTAAGGTATCCGGTAAATAATTTCAGCTCCATCAGCTTCAGCAACAGTCCATGATGAAAGAAACCAGCACATTGTTTGTTTTTGCATATTGGTATACCAGATTTCTAACCTTAAGTGGGCATAAGCCTTGATAGAGGACACATAGAGGGAATGAAGCACAGATTTAATCAGCCCCGTCCTTTGTTTAAATGCAGTAGTTCCACCTGCCCTAATACGCCATTTAACTAAACAAGAAGAGCTAAGTACAAGTAGTAATGCACGTGTGATTTTAAAAACAGGTGAACAGTTAGCCATAACTATGAACTATAAACACTATAAATCACAAACTTCAACTAGTCTTCGCTACTAAAAATGCGATATCTTATGAAGCTTTGTAAATTTACTCGTCCTTCTTAAAAACAGTTTTTTCCTTTTAAAACACACAGCTGTAATTAGAAACTTTCCATTCGTACATATAATGTTGATTTAATGTTTTTCATATCCTCTATGAAATAAATCCATCTATGAATAAAATTAAACGTTAAAATGCAGTTTCAAACAGCCCCGGTCTCCCCTACTGACTAACTATAAATTTTTAGTGTTTTTTTTTAATTAAAATTTAGCTTCTTAATCAGGATTTTGTAGTATAGACTTTTGTTATTTACTAAAAATCATGTTTGATTATCAAAAAAATAATTTCAAGTGAATTATTTGACTTTAAGTTGCATTGTTCGTAAAAATCAGGCAAGTATTAGCCATCACCGACTCAAAACTTTATAATTTATTTTTTTGTATTACTTTACACTAGGAAAGCATAATTATGATATATTTTGGATGCGTCAATGTTCGGGGTCAAAGTGTGACATACGTGTGTCGTAGAAATATTTTTTTAATAGTTTTTGTGTTTTGTTATTGAGTTTATGACTGGGTTTGAAGGGCTTCAGTCAATTTTTTTTTTGTCTCACAAAAATGCAATAAATCTTGACTAAGACATGATTCAAAGGAACCTTCAAAAAATGTTCTTTCATAATGTGGAACTATTATGTTGAGACAACAATGCCATATAAGCCATACATATGTAGGATGTCGGATCAAGTAGAAACAATGCTATGAAATAACACAAAAAACGCACCTATCATGTTTGAGCTCCCGTACCCTGGGACTCCGAGCTCTTTTAATGAATATTAACCCATTAACCGCCAAAACACGAAATCCTTAAAAAACATGGTCAGTATTTATACCATTTGTGATTTTAGGATCATATATAACATATTTAAAGAGAAAGTTGGAATATTTTACTTATCTTTAGAGAAAATGACTGTTGCGTTGGCGCAACGTCAGCGTAAAACCGAGTCAAAATCGGCGGTTTTCAAGAATTTCATATTCCATTAATGTTGAATATTCAACGACTGTAATTAACCGTTGGCGATATTTTAAAGCTTCTTTTCAAAAACTATAAACTTTTCGTACTAATGTACGTATATACATTTATTTAATATGACTTATTTTGTATGAAAATATTGACTACATTATTGATGTAAAGCCACTTCACAACCATTACAGTGATACATAATTTGACTGTTACAATGTTTACTGCGAAGTCTTTTATTGTCCATCATGTGATTCAAGGGTCCAAGTTTTATAACCGAATCATACAGGTTTTCCTTTTAGGAACATTTTTGCAGAATGTTTTCCTTTATAAGGAATCATGTGTTCGTCTATACTTAGGTCGTGGGCAAATTTTTGAAACTATTAAAATTTCTTATTTAACAAATTTCACTCTTGTACTCTCACTTTGTACAATTTGTCATTTTTGTCAATATTGATGTTATCTGCCATATGCAAATTTTGTTTTATATTCCTGTACTGAATACGTGACATTGACTCCCTAACAAACGGGACCGATACATCTTTATTTAATGACCAATACATTACTTCTTGTGGCAATGTATGGTATCCAGTAAGAAGAAGCAAACCAATACACCTTTTTAGGTAACTCTCAGAAACAAAAAAGTCAGTCCGATTATTTTGCTGAGAATATATATTAGTTTGATTAATGAGCAATGCATAAATTTCAGAGTCAAAAAACTTAACGAAAATTTTCTCACAACTAAAATTTTCTAATTCTCTTTTCAGTTTTTCAACTTGGTGATGTTTCTTCATTTTTTGGTATCGATTTATAAATAAGATCTATTTTCTTCCATTTTAAAGGCTCAATTTTTTTCTCGGTCTTTGTATTATCCATATTATTTTGGTCCGTATCTTTCCTATTTGAATGTAATTCAACCTCACCAGAAATGTCATTTGGTAAAACGTTCGAGTCGCTTATTACTGTATTGTCCCTTCCTTCCTTGTTAGTAACTTTGCCAAATTCTGGTGAAATAATAACAATGTCCGTTTCATTGTCATCTGAATCAATGGTGTAAAAAGTATTCAGAGTTTCACTAAGCGTAAGATAGTGCTTTCGAGATATTTCAAATCAAAATGAAGCAGTAGTAATAACACGCGGTGAGAAAAAAATTGACCCTCTTTTCCGCTGACGATGCGCAAGCGCAACACTAGTATTTCCAACATCGTAGCTCGAAGATGAATTCATCAAAACATTTTTTATTTGCTTGTGACCTTCAAGTGAACTAAGGAGATATGAAATGTTATGTCTAATACAAATTATTTCTCTTTCTTTTATTTTTCGGAATCGAATTAGCAATGTCAGTCTAACTTAGCGAATTTTGGAAAAGTTTAAGTTATTACTACGAGAAAACAATAAGGTTTAGAATAATTTGTATTTTCGAAATTAAAGTGTTTAACCTTACCAATGAACATAAACCTCCAAATATTAGTTTAAAATTGATTAAATATTTTTTATAGTTATGTTTTCTAAGCGTTGCGTGAACGCAACGCCAGCGGTTAATGGGTTAACCTAAGATTCACTTTAAATGGAGATGTTTAATGGTTATGGAAAAAAATTCCTTTGAATTGTGTCGGATTCAAGATTTATTGAATTTTTTTACGAAAAAGCACCGTTTTTTAGGGGAGGGGGAAGGTCTGTGGCTCCTACTATCTAGTGAATGTTCTCTTTGATAGGCTAATATGCAAGTTATATAAGTTATTCAAAAATAAATTATATGAAGCCTCTGAAAACCTAGTTATGTATATATATAATTACAAAACATCAAAAATTGCGAATAATTATTTCTACGACGCACGCATGTCACACTCCCCCCCCCCCCCCATTCCTTCTCCATAAACGGAGGCAGCGAAAATATCTCGGATTTATTCTTTCCAAGGGTGGAGTAATATATCGGAAAATGCAAACAACAAAACAAAACCATGAAGTTCTGAATCGGTGATGATTACAATTTGGCTCCTTTTGCCTAAATTTTACGTGCAATGGCACTTGAATAAAATAATTTAAATGTGCCTTGTTACTTACAGTTCACTGTAGTTTGATGCTTCTTAAAAATGTCTCCCAAGTCACACAGGCTTTTTTCTAAGCACTTACCGCAAAATTATTATTTGGAAGGGACATGCAATGTTTTATCTGAGAAAATATTTAGACAACATTTACAATGAAGACAATATATCATTTGGATATTGAAATGGATATTCAAAAATTGTGCTTTTAACAACTGATATATCGTTGTGTAGATTACAGTAGTGAGGCTATTACGTATAGTTTGATCAAAGAAATAAAATAAACTGTGTGAGAATGATCTTTTATCCGTAAAAAATGTTTCCAAGAGATCAACTTTCATTTTGCATATAAATGAAAAGATAACTGAAATAAAACATTTTCATTTGAATAGCTACCACGATTTCCTTTTATCGTTTGTTAAAAAAAGTAATACAAAACTTCAAAATATTTGCCAAAAGATTTTTTGCGCATTGTATATTGTGAATCGGTTATAAGTTTCTATTGAAAGATCTTTTATGGTTCAGATGAAGACATGGATATAAAATCTCGAAATTTTATAATTAAAACAATGTTATAAGAGTTGGTTGTATTATATATTCATATATTGTTCGTGTATTAGAACTGTTTTACCTCAATAAGTAATTATTGTATTTTATTGATTGCAGTATATAGTGCCAAATGGCTAAAACTATAATAAATGTCATAGTACTGAGCAAATCAGAAATGATATGCATAAATTCTTCATTATACACGGAGGAAAATATTATTCTGATAAAGGTTGTTTATATACAAGAGATATATAGAGTTTGATTTGTGAAAGCATTTTCCTTCAGTTTTCTTATCTTAGTTGTAAATATATGGCTTACTTAGGATAGTATGCTTTTCGTAAATTATTTATTTTGTTTGTGCTTCAGATGCAATTTCTTATCAAGGCTCGTTTGAATGTGTTTTCTATTTATTATGATTCATGTATTGCATACAAACACAATTTTCTCTAGGAAGATGCTACAATTTTTTTTAATGTTAAAATCTAATTTATATATGAATTAGACATATTACTATCATTTATATTCTTTTAATCATTGCTATAGCATTTTTTTTTTTTAATAAAGCTTTTTAATGGATAATTTATAGATATTTAAACTATGATATATTCTTACTTTAGCGTACAGTGTTTATTTTATTCTCAAATTAAAAACACTGGAAATTTGTTCTGTGTATTTGAGCATCATTACATACAACTGTGCAATCCCACTTTTTAAAAACTTTCATCGACATTTTGCATTATTTTCTGTCAATTATTATAATAACAGGCCTATAACACATCTTCCTTTGAAAAAGTATTTATTAAAATTTTCTAAATAATATATTCAAATTCTACTGCAATTGCTCGTTTTTAAATATTTCGGAATTAACAAGATGTAAATTACTTAAATCTTGTAATACACTGCAAATGCTTCTCAAATTCTGGAGTATTTTTATTACACTGATTTAAAGAAAAATGATATAACTCTAAAATTAAAAGTGTTTCAGTGTTTTTATTTTTTGATTTTCTATTATTTGTAGATGAGCTGGAGGAATTTTTGTGTAATAAATTAACATTTTTAGGTTTAGAGTTAATAGTGGTGTTTATTATATAAGTAATATGAGGTTTTTTTTTCTTCTTTTTTATCTTTTTCTGCGAACTAACCGTTTCCTTCTGAACTACAACGTAACCAAGGCTTGTAATCCAGCCATTGACAACTTTTTAAACTGTTATTTATGAATATTAGTTCAGGACGTCTCTTTGCACCGAAGTGATTAAGTTTCAGATTAATACTAATTTAGCAAAATATACAATTTTGTTCAATATTTGAAAAAAAAAAAAAAAAGATTAGTTAAAATTTTGAAGGACAAAATTCTTTTCAAAATATAAGTAATTATTTTGAATAACTTAATTTTTATATAATAAATGCATTTCATTAACTTAGCCAAAGCTCTTACTTCAGACTATATTTTTACGTAAATGAAAAAATTTCTCTTTGTAAAAAGTGATATAGGTACGATATTGTTTGCAAATAAAATACATGTATTTATCATTTTAAAAATTATTCGTAATACTAATACAATTTTATTTATAAATAAAAAATTAAAATTCGTTTTTATACTCATTTTATAACTTGTTTAGTATTTCAATATATGTAAATTTACAAAATTTTAAAGTATTGCATTGTTAAAAGGCGTACTTAATAAAAGAGAAACCTTTAATTGATAATCCACAGTTCTTCCAAAATTAATTTGCAGTATCTTAATTGATTTTGTAATGCTGTAAGATTTTAACTGTAACTACAACAAAAACACATTTTTCGATATATTATTCGTCATTTTTAGATATTTTTTTTTTTTATTTCCGATCAAGTTTTCAAATATTTCAACGCAATAAATCAATTAAGATTTTATTAAATAAATTTGGAATATACTTCCCTAAGCACATGCATTTCAATTCAATTATCTTTGATAATTTTTTTGCATATATTTTCTTAAAAAAAACACAGTATCAGCAGAAAATGATATTGATTTTTCATTAAAACTCTATTAGTGCCGCACTTATCTCTTCTGTAAGATATTCTCAAACTAGCCTTTTCATACCTGAGTATTGATGAGCCTACGAAATGGAAATGACTGAACACAATTCTCTCTAATAATCAGTAATTCATATTTAATTGTGAAGGCGTTATTTTTACATTGATATCTTATCAACACCATTATATTATTTGTAAATCCGTAATCTACTTTTATACCATTCAAAAGAAAATGATTGATTTTAAAGGGCAGCCTATTATTTCAAAATAAAAATTCAGATCTTGGTCTTTTGCACCCAAATACATTTATGTTAAAAATATGCATTTGTGATGTTTAAATATTAAATTTACATTTTATTGAGGTAACTAAGCATTATAAAGATGCCTGTTTTAATGTTTGCAAAGAAAATTATTGTATTAATCAGATTTTTACTTTGATAGTTTTTAATTTTGTAAACTTATCAAGCACTAAATCTTAATTTTAAATAAAGTTTTCAAAATCATGTCATTATATAACTTTAAATAAAATTTCTTTGTAATATAAAGTTTTAATTAGTCAAAGATTTTTATATCTACATAAAATTCTCTAAAATCACACACAATGAAATGTATGGTACAAACAGTTATTTTCAAACTAATTGGATGTTTTTAAATGTGGATTTAATTTATTCACAATGAATTCATTCATCAATGAAATGTTTAGTATGAACAGGTATTTTTAATTGTTATAAGCTTCCAATGGTTGGAAGCTGGTTTGTTTAAGTAAGTTTATGTGAAAAATTATACATTATTGCCATATTTTTAAAAAATTATCTTATAATTTTAACTTGTATACATCTGTAATATAAGTGACAAAAATACAATTATTTACACGTATTGAATATAATTTTTTAACATAATATGTATCAGTCATAAAAGGAAATCAAAGAGATTCAAATAAGTTGTATAGCTTGTAAAAAAGCTCCAACTTTCATTAAATATCTATTTCCATACACTATTAATTAACTATAATTAGCATTTAGATCCAATTAACAAATGTTCACCAAAGCTTACAAATACATAAATGTTTTTTGCGTTTCAATCGTACTATTTGATAGAAGATATAAATTAAAGTGAGTTAATAAATGAAAGCTCTTGAAAACACACGAAAACCACTGCGGAAAATTGTAAATAGTTTCAAATTATATAATCCTGTTCCATTCAGCTCTATTTAAATAACTCATTCTCTTATCTAATTCAATTATCTTTCAGAGTTCTTTCAAGGGAATCCAATCACATAATGAATGAAGAGGATAAAGATAAATTCGATTTTATTAATTTAGGTGTACATATCTCATTGTAACCCTGCAATTATAGTTGTTTGACATTTTATTTACAATAAATTCTCTTATTTGTATTCATAATTTGATCGATGTTAATAAATTAAATTTTCTGGTAACTAAATACATTTATGTTAGAAGAATTTATCAATTAAAGATAGTAACTTGAGGGTAAATGACACTGAAACACTAATAAAATGTTATCTAATTCTTTAAACAGAATAAATTAAATTACGATGTCTATATAAATATAATACCATTGAAATTGAAAAAAAAATTGAATTAAAATTAAAATGCATTTTTACTACAAACATTAAATAAAAGGTTTGAAGGATATTTATAATTACATGCAAAAAATGCAACAGATTGATTTTTTCATTAGATATAAAAAAAAACTTTCATAGGATTAACTGCTAGTATCTTTAACAGTTAATTACAAATCATTAATAAAACTATTAGGTGTAGTAATATCTGTTTGTTTAATGTATCTTTTTCAAGTCTCCATACAAGTATAAATCTAATGAAATTTCATTAATGAGTTGGTTGGTTGATTGGTTTATACGCTCAACGACATATTTTTATGCCCAATGACGGCTAATCAGGCCGACTTATAACTTAACGTGGATTCCGAACCACAGCGAACATCCATGCTTAATCCGGGATTCGAATCCGGCACCCATGGCATGCGTGGCCAGAGTGCTCCACATTGCCGTCAGAAGGGCAAGTATTGAGTTGGATTAATATGAATTTCAGTCCATAACTATTCACTTGTAATTATAACAAGAAACGTAGTTGTATTAGAATTTGTAGTGTACAAAAAGTATACCATTCCACAATAGGATGGTTAATATATATATATATATATATATATATATATATATATATATATATATATATATATATATATATATATATATATATATATATATATATATATATATATATATATATATATATATATATATATATATTTATGAAACGTATGAGGTGAAAAAAGTTATTACATATCTTGATAAGAAAAACTGTAAAAAAGTTTTGAAAACAAATAATATCTTCCGATCACGCATTCACCTCAAAGTTTGGAGAAAATACAAAAAATAACTATTTAGGCATTAGTTTGAAATGTGTAGTAAAAGGGTGGTATAACACAGAAAAACACAATCCTATGCATTTTTGGAACATATATTAATAATTAAAAGTACTCAAAAATAATTTTTTTTTAAAAATTATGATTTTTCTGTAAATGGATACTAACAATATTTCTTACATTTCTTAAAAAAAAAAAAAAAAAAAAAAAAAAAAAAAGGCTTTTATACATTTGGTTAACTTTTTTCTCGAGCTTTTTATACCAGTGATGCACTTTGAAGGAAACTTTTGTAGAATAGTCGGGCATTATGAATATTTTTTTTAAAAAAAGAGGTGTTGTCCTAATGTATTTGGCGTCAGCGCCGTCCACTTTTTTTTCTTTTTCTTGTCTCTCTACACAAGCGTTCCACAGCTTATGAGTGACAAGGAAACGAATGTTTCTGTGGTCACCATAAGCACAGACACGCTGGCCAATTTCGCCAGACATAGGCCAATCTTGATGTGGAACGTTGTGATTCGGTCGTTGAAAACAATATTAGCTAATAATGCCCAATTCTAGATAAAATATAGAAGAGGTTTTGAAATGTCAATGTACAGTTTTAAAATTGGGATATTGTATTTATGGGAAATAAAATTATGGGACGGTTTTGACATGTTTGTTGAAAAATCGTGTATTTTGGAACTATGCTCGTCCAGAATTAGCCATTCTTACAGTCTTCCCCTACTTCCTCCAATACAGCTGTCCAGCCTCGGAAGTGCCAGTCTTTACTAACAAATGTTAGTTAAGTTTCTTAACAAAGGAGGTGTCGTATTACAAGCATTCCAATAAATTTTGTCCATGTAATCAGTGGCAATAAAGTTAAGTTTGGTTGCCTTGAAATGCCTGATTATATTTCGCCAGGAAATTTCTCGATATTTCAGATCCCGGCAACTGAGTTCTCTTACATCTCTCCTTTCGTCCAAAATCATTGCCGAAATCCAATTTTTTGTGTGAGGGAAGTAAGCATTTCGTTCAATAACCGAATTTAAATTTCCAGTAAGTTTTCAGGGAGGTATCGAGACAATCGAATTGCCTCATATATGTTCTTAGGTCCTTCAGAAAACTAACTTTTTTGTTAATTCGAAATCAATGTGGCATGTGACAATTAAAAAAAAAAAAGAAGAAAAAAAAAAAAAAAGAAAAAAAAGAATACCACTTGCTTGAGTTCATCCGATGGTTTATATTCACTCATATATAGTCGGAGTACTCTGTTTTCTGTTGCTAGCCATCTGGAGTGTGAAAGGGGATTGGGTTTGAGAGCTGCCAAGATAGCGCTGCAAAAATATCAAGAAGGTATAACTGATCTCTGCTCAGTACTTTCATCTCAAATTGAAGAATTGAACATTCAATATGTAATAAATCAGTCTGGGGAAATTTTTCACAGTTCTTCAATTTTTTATCTATGTTCCCACTGAAAGATGTTGGTCCTGTTGTAATACTATCTACGTGTTTAAATAGCTATGCGACCCAGCATGGTCGGAAACAAAATTATAATTTTTTCTGAAAACAGGACTCTGGCTCTCAATGGTCCTAAGAGAGAGTTTTAAAGTCTAGGGAAGCTGGGAGTGAAGTGTTCGAAAATCTTAAAATCAGCACTCGTCTTGACTTAAAACTCTTGTATTGGTCATATCGCCGAGAGGTGTGTTCAGTCCTTACCATTGGTTACCTCTAAGGAGAGAAGGCTAGCGCAAACGCGTCCTGTAGTTGGTGAGGAGGTTAGTCTTTTTAGTGGCGGCGAGTGGTAGTCTTAAATTCTTAATCTGTCAAAAAGGTCCCAAAATGGCTCCAATGTCTAGCTATTTCTGGCTTCCCTGACAGCTGGATTTATGATACATTCTTATAAGGTGTGAAATTTTTGTTTGTCGGTCAGACACCACGTCTGCATGTCACAACTCTGAACTGACACATGGGGGGAAGGGACGGGAGGGGGATTGTCGTAATCTTTCTGTTGGAGTCTCCCTCCTTGAATTTTGAGTGTGATGAAACATAACTGCATCACAATAATGTTAATATCAATTTATAGAAAAATCATTTTTCAACCAAAAAAAAATGTATATTTGAATATTTTTAATTATTAATATATGTCTTAAAAATGCATAGAATAGTGTTTTTCTCTGTTATTTCACCCTTTCGCTACACATTGCAAACTAATGCCTTTTAAATATAAAACTTTTAGAAATGTAACCAAAATTTAAGAAAAATAGTTATGTTTTTGTATTTTCTTCAAGCTTTGAGGTGAATGCGAGATCAGAAGATATTATTATTAGTATTATTATTTATTTTTTTACAGTTTTTTTATCAAGATATGTAACAACTTTTTTCATCGCATGCGTTTCAAAAATAAAAAAATATTTATTTCGAACACACCCAATTTCACAACTCCGTAATGTCAATGCATGGCATACAAATGTCAGTCAAAATTCCGAAGTAGAACATCTTCCAGAAGGTCTTTAGTTTGAAGTTTTCCAATTGTGATTTTCAAATGAGGAGAAAAATTTAACTTTCATCAGACTGTGTCTAACAATTGGATAATATCCTATCTGGCGCAATCATCATCTTTCCTAATCACTTTCAAAATTAGAGAGTGTGAAGTCTCGTGTCTTGACATATACTAGACAAGCATTAAGTTTCCAGTCACAAGTTTGAGAACAGAAATTACAGATATAATTTCTGCAATATATCAGCCATTTAAAATACTCTTATTCATTTAGGTATTTATTAAATGTTATTTTTTTTGCTAAAAATACAATTTTATTGCTCCAGTATTGTTTTTGGGAGCGAGTATTAAACTTTATGAATTTTATTCTTGTTTACATTTAGAGCCTCTCAAATAATGGCTTTTGTTGTTGTTGTTGTTTCTTATTCCACTTGATCTAGAACAAGTCTAGACCAAGTCCAAGAGACCGTACGCCCAAAGAAAGTCTCGAAAGCGCAGGGTTATTAAAGAGATCGCTCTTCTCCAAATCCAAACAGGAAAGCAGATGGTCCGGTGAAGCTTGATGGGAAACACACTTGAGGCACACAGGGTACTCCTTTTGTCCCTGAACATATGCAAGTGTGCGAGTATGTCCGGTGATGAGTCTGGTGATGGTGGTTTGTAATTTCCTGTCGCCCTTCAGCTCCAGGACGTTTTTGTTCATACCAGTCATGAGTTGGTGGAATCCTCCATGTCTTGCTGTTGTCGGCTCTGACCTTCGAGAAAATTTCTCTAAACGTAAGATGACCACAATTTTCGGATGTTACAGCAGAGCCCTCCTTAGCCAATTTATCGGCCAAGTCATTGAAGAAGAGGTCTACATGGGATGGTATCCACTGCAGATGAAGGACATTATGCAAAGAGAAAATCTTTAGTTTGTTCACAATGTCCATGCCGTGTTTGTCGGTAATGTTTCGCCATTTGCTTAAGAATTGAATGGAGCTCTTACTGTCCGAGAAAATCCAGATATCGCAGGAGAAATTATTTGAAATCATATAATGTAGAGCTTCGTCGATGGCTATCAATTCAGATCTAAAGACTGAACAAAAATTTGGGTTTCGCTTGTTAAATTTTGTAACGCCCTCAAGCCTTTACCATGGCTAATATAATGGCTTTTAGTTTATATTAGTAAATAAAAATCTGTCTAAACTACAATGAACGACCACTACTTTGTTCAAACTCTTTAGGAGCCAACAAAAAACATCCCTTTGGGACAAGTTCAAAATTTGTTTTGCTCACGCAAACTCCGAGTTTGGTATCTATGCGTACTTTAATGCTTTTGGGGAAATTACAATCTTAATTTAACGCAAACTCACATTTTGAATCAAAAATGTTTTCCAGGTTAATTAACAATGCATTTAACTGTTATCATATATTTTTTGCATTATACTCCAACACCTTCTTCTAGGTTCGGACACATTAACAGAAGAACTCGTTTTGAGTAGTCCACTGGGCCACATGAAAAAAAAAAAAATACTTGTAACCTCCGAGAAGATCCATTGCTGCCAGTCCTGCAAAGCATACACCCATAGTATCTAAAAGAGAAAAACTCATTGGGGATAAAACGGAAAAAGCTAGGAAGGGGTCATTCTTTAAAACATGAAAAAAATTGACCAGAGCAGCAAACCAGTTAATTTACTTTAAAAACTTTGCCTAAACTTTGTAAAAACAAAAATGCTTTTTTAGATTGATTTGGTTCATTGTAACTGTTCATTAAAAGAACTGTAACTAATTTTTTTATCCAAGGACATTTTTTATAATATATCCACAAGAGATGATTTCAAAGATTATAACCATATTAACTTTGTTAGAAGTAGGAGTAAAATCTTCTTTCAGTTGGATTAGCAATACGAATTTTTTTTAAATGTATTTAAAAAAAAATGAATTTAAACATTTTGGCCTTGGGAATGACTAAAAGAATACAAAACTACTTATGTAAAACATTTCACAGCTTTCCGAACACCAGAAAGGTTTTTGTATTTGAATACAAACCCATACATACTTACTTTTTTTAATAGAGAAAAATACCGTGTTCCTCAATTTATTTTAATAATTATTTTTAAACAGGTTATAACCCTTTGGGGACAGTTGTTGACTCATGATAGCTGGCAGTGGTACGATACGTTTCCTATATTGGTAACACGTGTATCAACATTACTTAATTAAATCTACACTTTCAAGTTTTAGTCATACCAACTTATAAAAGTGTTAAAATAAAATATTTTTAAGTTACGACATTTTTGTTAGTTCTTATTATATTTCCAAAATCAATAGATGCTAAATAACATTGTAACAGAGCCTATGTTAAAAAGGGTTTTCTCCGGGGGGGGGGGAGGGGGATTGCGTTTCTCTCTGGTCAGGAACATTTAAACTGATGTTTAACATATTTAACTTTTATACGTTCCCAACTGAACGTGTACCAAATTTTCTGAACATTTGATAATTGAAATGCATTATAAATGATTTTATTTGTATAAAACCCCCCTGATAAATATATATTAATGCCTCAATGATGCAGTTTTTTTGCATAGTTTATCCCATTATAAACTGATTCTCAAAAACTCTTACAATATGAATTACCCGTTCAAACCACGTACATATTTACTTTCCTTCCTGAAGTTAAATAAACATTTCCTTCTTTAAAAAATATATATTCATTTATTTATGACTACAATTCAGTCAACTGATTAATTTCAGCGCATTCATCAACAACCCAGGCTTTGCACATAAATTCTCATCGCCCGAAGCAAACACAAAGATATGCCACTTCCTGATATTTACTTCTAGAAAAGCAACCTGAAAACAATTCCCCGGCATAATTTGCGGAATGGGCATCCAACGAAGAAAACCACGAAAATGCTTTCCCAGTGACTTTCCATGCTCCAGGAAATATTAACTACAGCCCCAAAACAAGCCCCTTTGTGTCTGCTAGAGAATAGACTTCCGTCCCCTTGCGGAAAGAACTTCTATTGTGTTAACAGCAACAAATAACTCCAGAACGGCGTTGAATCCTGGGGCTGAAATACTGGATTCGCTCTTGCTCTCATTTAGCCCGATTCATAAGGAAGAGGAGGACAAATCTATCTCACTTTTCCTTCAGGGCTCACGTGAATTGTTGTGGGGCGTGAATCAAAAAGTGTAGGTTTGTTGTAGAAGGATTCTTTTGTAAGAACTGGAAAAGGATGTAGGTACTGGGAATGTGTATTATTTATGTGAGAAAATGTAATTAGTTTTCTGTTATTTATTTTTGAATTCTTGCTTGATGTATTCAATAATTGACTTATTTCAAAAAGTGGGAGTGTATCCATGTATATGGACTTTTATTAATAAGAATGGAGATCAAAAAAATTATTGTTCCAATTACGAACGTGATTTTATTCTTCAAGTGTAGTGTACAGAAGACCTAGCATATGACAAGGCATATTAAAATGGTTTTTTATCTCATAATATTGTCTAGTAATTTATTGAAATAAATTAGAAAAATTATAGTTTTACAATACTACAGATATTTTCTAAAAGCAAAATAGTGAATCAACAACTTAGTTATGGTATTCTACAGTATAATTCTCCAAAACTTTTTGTTGCTTTTGCAAAAAATATAGAAAGAAAAACACACTGTGTTCTCAAAATAAAAACTGACGCATAATTCTAGGACATACCAAATGTCTTAAAATTCTGCATTTTGATGACCTTCATTTATTCTCTTTGCATTCATCAATAACTATAAATATCTATCCGTTAAGTGGATCCATAAAATTATAAAGTTGTTGACGTTAAAAACATCAATATAAGAAACATGTCCTTCATCAAGCATAAGCAATACTTTAAGAAGGAGTTTACTTAAAGTCAATGAAAACGAAAACTTTTCACAAAGCATTAACGAGAACATTTCAATGTATTGTTAAAAAGTACAAATTTTTCGAATGCAAGAAAAAGTTTATTTCGAAATGTCCTACAATTTTTATCGCTTTATTGAAGCTTTTAATTCCAAATTCATGTATCGAAGAAAAAATGTTGAGAAGGTTAAAAAGAATTGCAGTGCGTTAACGCCACCAAGTAAAATACATTTTAAGTGACTGAATGTTCTTGTAAAATGTCAGACGTAATTTAACGACCAAAAAACCTTCAATTTGTTATTTAAAAATGCAAAATAGAGCCACAAACTATACTCTTTTTCAAATAAATAAAGAAAACGGGAATTCACGTTCCATGTTCTTAATGTCATTCATTTAGAAGAACCCGTAAAAACAGCAAAATCAAGGTTCTCCCCTCCAAATAAAACAAGATAATTTTCACTTTGCTCCAGTGGAATGGATCCCCAGAGTGAAATCTTGAATGTTCCAATCACAGTTTCATTCCTACTCTTGTACATTAGTTTTTCATTCACTCGTGCTTTTCTGCAAATCTTTGGGTTGCACAAAATAAGACTTAGAAGATTTGTGGCTCATCTTCTGGGGAGCAGAAATGTTCGGCTCGTTAAACTAAATGACCGCAATTCCGAATCGCTCCAAACTGTCGCGATTTGTCAAGCACTGAATATGGAAGTGATTAGAATTTAATCGTTATGTTCTTGCTTGAGGTGTTTGATGATTTATTTTTATTTTTTCTTCTTATTTATAAAAATGAATATTTCTTGATATTGTTTAAAATTCATTTTCTATTTAAATGAACTATTAATTAAGATTCATAACATCAAAATTAATTACTTTAAACACACACTAATAGTACATTCAATAAACTTCTAGAAATTAGTACACATTAACATACTTTTAGTTATTATCCACTGTAAATTTTATATTCAATAGTGCTTAGGTTTCTCTTCCAATAGTTGTGCATTTTATGCAAATACAAGTACTAATTTATTTTAAGTGGCGTCTTGCTGTTTTTACTTATTATTCTAGACCAACACAAAAAGTAACTCTCTCCTCCATCAGAATCCCGCAGAATTTAACAATATTTTACTTACTTCGAATCAAAGAACATTTAATACATTATTAATGTATTATGAATATCATTTAATATCCTGCTATTCTGCTGTAAAAGTGAACAAAAGTGCAGTTTTGTGAAATTAGCACTTTAAAATGACAGAGCCTTTTTTTTTTTTTTTTTTTTTTTTTTTTTCTATGTTTTTAAAATGTAGAAAATTAAATTTCTTAAAATAAGTGTCCAATTTATTATTTTATTTAATGTGTCACATAAGTTTATTTCGAAGACGTTCAAAATCAAGGTAAAAATACTAAAGCTTTGAAGAACAAGTCTCATTAAGAATTCAATGCGGAGGGAACAGTGTTTTTTAATTTACTGCAAAATCACTTGAAGTCAAAGACAGATTTTCTAATTTATTTATTTAATCTATTATTGTAGTGGTTTATCTGTTTTAGAAATAAAA
This sequence comes from Linyphia triangularis, assembly GCA_963978545.1. Lineage (NCBI taxonomy): Eukaryota > Metazoa > Arthropoda > Arachnida > Araneae > Linyphiidae > Linyphia > Linyphia triangularis. Next base: position 52,623,586 of record OZ021722.1, on the reverse strand, counting down.
TAAAACATATAAAGTAATATTTACAAACATAAAAATTATGTTATTAATTTATTATCAGTCTTAATTTTATCCCTTTATTATTCACAAATGAAGTACAACTTTTGAATGCATACAATTTTTTTGAATACATAAAGATTTACAAAATATTAATTAACAACATTTTTATAGACTAACTAACTAGATCAAGCCTGTAAAGAAAAGTTTTTATCAATTACAGGATTTCATTGATAAGTACGTTGTTAAATTTAAAGTCTAGTTACAGTCCTTGTATATTATTTCATTCACATTTTTCTTTTATATGAGAATATTTTTCTTGATATAAAATTGTTTTCGTGTAAAATAATTTTTTTTTCATTTGAGATTTATTTTTAAAAAATTTTTTTGATTAGTAAATATAGTATATATCTTTGGTCTTCGAATACGCGCATTTTTTGAAAATTAAATACTTGAGTTGCCTAGTAGTAAATCAAACTGCATTTGTAATCTAAAATATAAATAGTACATTTAAATATGAAATTCTATTTTTAATGATATTACATACACTGTTAAAATAATCTACTAGTTTTATGTGACACTTGTAATTTTTGTTGACTATGGAGAAGGTAACGGAATTCACTATATTGGATTCTCTCTACTTCATATTTAATAATTTAATTTAATTTTAAACATAAACTTGCTTGAATCGCTGTAAGGACTTTTGAAATTTTTATATCAACAAATTTCATTAAATAAGGATCTAGCAGAGTGAAAAGAATGTACCGTTGTTGATATGAATACATATAATTTATTCATAATGTATTTAGACTCATATAGTTAATGTATTAACACAACATATTGTATTTAAAACTCACTTTATTTTGAGACCGATTCATATTTTTAGAGTCAATATTTTTAATGTAAAAGACAAACTCCATCATTCCCTTATTTTAATATGCTTTAAAGTACTTATTTCTGTTGTGATGTTAATCGTACATGAGGATCAAAAATTCAAATTAATGTGTTTTTTATGAAATATTAATTTTTAAATAATTAATCATTAAATTTTTCTAAATTGTTATTAAAGTAATAAAATTATAAATACAAAAATATTATTAAATTTGTATGCAATAACCTATAATCCATGTTCTTGAACAACTAAAACACATCTCATCAACCAGCTTCAAGGAATACTTTACATTTTTTCCCGCATTTTTTCTTATTTTCAAATCAGTAAAACTTTTATCTGCGGGTAATAAAAATCTGCTCAGAGCTGTTCCATCGAGCGTCGGCTGTTTCAAGCGGAGTTTGAAGAGCAAGAGACGCTTTTGCAGTAGAAAGTACAATATATCCTAACTACCTCGACAAGCTCTGGTGACGAGCTCCTAGAACCTCTTAATGATGGCGTGACGCAGTCATTAGCGAGTCGCTAATGACTTCGCCAGCTCGGCGTCTAGGAGTGTGTAAACACTTTTTCTCGCCGCGAGTGCTTATCGGGGAGGAGGGGAGGAAAAATTTCAGATTAAGGATATGAAATAGTTTTGATAGTCATCTAGGAGTTGAGACAATTACCAATCCAGGAATGCATATTAAAGCTGGTAATAACTACCTCTGTCATGAGATACTATGTTGGCGTTTGGGTGGTTTATAGTAGAAAATGGTGTGTAACCTCAGTTGAGGTGTAATGAATGTGAAATTTCACTTTAGGGTTGGTTTATGTAGATATTTGGCTCTTGTAACTGAGATAGTTTAATCTAGAAAAGAAAAATATTTGTATTGATTGCGGATTGATCGAATTAAAAAAAAATGTTTTTTTAAGAATGTTTTTTATTTTTTAGTTAATTTCTTAAAGTTATTTTAATTATATCTACAAAAATATTGATACTAAAATATATTATACAAAGAGAAATATTGATACAAAAATATAGATACTCTCAATAATAAATGCTCTGAATAATAAATATTTTTTCACAGTTTAGTGAAGAAAATAATTAAGTTTTCAAAAGCAGATAAAAAAAAAAACATTCACAAACAATAATGTGTTCATAGTTTGTGTCTGTCTAGATCATTTTTTAAGTCAAACTTTTTCAATTATAATAAGAAAAACCAATAACGTTTTTACCATATAGAAGTGACTTTTTGCATATGTAATGTTTAAATAAAAATAAATAATTACATTTGAAATTAAACGAAAATCTGTGTAATAGTAATGTGAATTTTATTGAAAGAATTGTCTTAATTTTACAGTATTTTTTTTTTTAATCTATCGTTTACCATCAGGGTTTCGGAATAAACTTCTGACAAGCAAAATCTTTTAAATAAAATAAAAGCATGGCGTTTTTTTTTTTTTTTTTTCCAATTAAAAAAAAATAATGAATGCATGAAAAAGCTCATCAAGCAAAAATAATATATGCTAAAAAAGTGTTTGTATTACAATAAACTTTTTCCAATTTGAGTTCATAAACCAATTAATTATACATCTGGCATATCACTTACCCAACTTTTTTCTCATAATTTTACATATAGTATAATATTGTGTGACTCATATTATAATTTGGAAAACCCATAAAATCAGTGCTCATACAAAGGTATACTAAAAGAAAAAATATCTAAAATTTTATTTTCCTTAATTAAATCATTTTTGTGATAAATATTGATAAGGATATTGAAAATTTATGGAAAAAAAAATATACATGAATTAATACGTATTAATGTTAAAAATACTTTTGAATTTAGTGACATAACTTGCAAAATAATCATATCAATGACGTAAAGCATAATCATTGAATGTTCACTTTTGCAAACTTTTGGAAAACGCAAGAAAATATTTTGAACTATTTTTAAAACTGTACAGAGAGAAAGAATTAGAAGCCAATCTAATAGTAACAACATAATAGTCATTGTGTAGTCAAACACTGATTTAAATTTATGATAATTTTTCTGCGTGCATTATTTATATTGAGCTCACTACGAGAGGAACATGCCTTTGTAAATTACTGTAAAAAAGGGATGCTATCGAAACTAATGAAACAACTAATAGCATAATTGTATCTTAGAAGAGGCCCAATTAGAATAAATTATTATCATTTATTTAACTTCAATAATCTACGAGCATAAAACATAAAATATACTTAAAGCAATCACAATAGAATATGTTTTTTCTTTTAGATTGCTCTAATATATCTTTCTAATTACCAGCATATAAAATCCAGAGCTTGCATTTCTTAAGATTTTAAACCACTAAATAACCAATCATCTGTGTATTTAAAAGTGAGAAAATACAAATTTAATTTTAAATGCAAACCCTTGATTTTAACATTCAAGGCCCAAATTTAACTCTACGTTAATGCAGTGAATGACAAAAATTCCTTAATGAAGAAGACATGAAAATAAATCAAATGAATCTTAAAAGTAATGTCGTAATTATAGAAACTATTTTAATACCGTACCAGTTGTTAAGAACAAATAATCATTTTGAGTGTCTGTCTGGAGAAGGTGAAGAAATTTTCAGAAAGCATATCCTTCACAGAGTGGAAAGATATGAGCTGGAATCTTGATAACTGGATCATTCCAGATATGCGTGGTCAAAAGAGGATATATTAATTTAGAAATGTAATTGTATGATATCGGAGTTGGAAATAAGCCGATCGGAAAATGTCGGTAATTGGAAAACTAAACTGACATATTGATTTCCGTTTAACTTCAGCAAAGATGTTCTAACATCATTAAAATTGTTAATTTATTAAATATATTAGTATTAACACTAAATTTGGTCAATATCAACTGACATTGGCCAATCCTAATATTGAAACTGTGTTTATCGGCCATGCTTACAGATGTTTGTCAATTTTGCCCAATGTTGGATAAAATTAACCCCATCTTTTGAAATGTTGAGAAGCACAGGCTTAAAATTGAAATATTTTATTGATAAGAAAGAACGGAGGATTAGAATATGTTTTGTGATGTTTTTGACATATTTAATTAAAAAAAAATAAAAAATAATAATAATCCTGTACATTGGAAGGACGCTAAATTTTCGTAGAGAATTGCCCTACCTTCCAGAACCCACGTTTCTGACATTGTCCAATATTTTTTCGCTACCTATGTAGATTTAAGATCATTTTTTTTTCTTCAATAAATACATTTTTGATAGATTTCCAAATAATCACTTCGAATACTTTTCAAGAGTATCGTTTTTTCTAAATATTTATATACATATACTTTCAATTGTAAAGTTACATAAAATAAAATTGTAAAACGATAATATACTAATTTATTCAAAAATATATTTTAAGTACTGATGAAATACTACTGAACGAGCTTTTAAATTCATTAATAAAATTGAGGTTTTGCTCAAGGGTCTTCCTTTAATACTAATTGAAGTTTCAGGTTTTGCACTGGGTCAAATAGCTGTGGATCAGTATTTTTAGGTAAAACTCGTTAAAATTGGCTCAGACGATTGTAAGTTATCAACATGCACTACTTTATAGCTTCTCCTTGATTTCAACATCTTAGTAACAAAATATCGAAATGAAACCATGTTCCTGACAATTTGAATTAGTCAAGAAATCTATAAAAAAAAAAAGTTTCCTATTCGTTCAGTAGATTCCAAATTGTGATTACACCCCTTTACACCCCCAATATATGCCACCCCCATTACACTGCCACCACAAAGCGGAAATTAGAATGTGTTCCTGGTTCCTGTCAATCTTTATTAATAATAGTCCGAGAGGCAACTGCAAATTCTGGACCTCATCGAACATCGCTCTGAAACTCATATGGAATGTAGAGTTATGCTAGCTGATTAGCAATCGCGTGGTCTGCCGAAGCGCATTTGGCAGGAAGTGTCCGAAAAGCGTGACCGCAAGTGCAATTTTTGGGGACCAAAATACCTCATCGAACATCACTCTGAAATTTACAGGTAATGAAGAGAATTACCTACCGAGTATGAATCACTTGGTCTGCCGAACCGCATTTGGCCGGAACTGTCTGGCAGACCAATCCGAAAGTGCTCTTTTTGGAGGCCAAAATACCTCATTGAACATCATTCTGAAATTCACAGGGAATGAAGAGAATTACCTACCGAGTAAGAATCACTTGGTCTGCCGAACCGCATTTGGCCGGAAGTGTCCGAAAAGCGTGACCGCAAGTGCAATTTTTGGGGCCCAAAATACCTCATCGAACATCACTCTGAAATTTACAGGTAATGAAGAGAATTACCTACCGAGTAAGAATCACTTGGTCTGCCGAACCGCATTTGGCCGGAACTGTCTGGCAGACCAATCCGAAAGTGCTCTTTTTGGAGGCCAAAATACCTCATTGAACATCACTTTGAAATTCACAGAGAATGAAGAGAATTACCTACCGAGTAAGAATCACTTGGTCTGCCGAACCGCATTTGGCCGGAACTGTCCGGCAGACCAATCCGAAAGTGCCCTTTTTGGGGGCCAAAATACCTCATTGAACATCATTCTGAAATTCACAGGGAATGAAGAGAATTACCTACCGAGTAAGAATCACTTGGTCTGCCGAACCGCATTTGGCCGGAAGTGTCCGAAAAGCGTGACCGCAAGTGCAATTTTTGGGGCCCAAAATACCTCATCGAACATCACTCTGAAAATTTACAGGTAATGAAGAGAATTACCTACCGAGTACGAATCACTTGGTCTGCCGAACCGCATTTGGCCGGAACTGTCTGGCAGACCAATCCGAAAGTGCTCTTTTTGGAGGCCAAAATACCTCATTGAACATCACTCTGAAATTCACAGAGAATGAAGAGAATTACCTACCGAGTAAGAATCACTTGGTCTGCCGAACCGCATTTGGCCGGAACTGTCTGGCAGACCAATCCGAAAGTGCTCTTTTTGGAGGCCAAAATACCTCATTGAACATCACTCTGAAATTCACAGAGAATGAAGAGAATTACCTACCGAGTAAGAATCACTTGGTCTGCCGAACCGCATTTGGCCGGAACTGTCTGGCAGACCAATCCGAAAGTGCTCTTTTTGGAGGCCAAAATACCTCATTGAACATCACTTTGAAATTCACAGAGAATGAAGAGAATTACCTACCGAGTAAGAATCACTTGGTCTGCCGAACCGCATTTGGCCGGAACTGTCCGGCAGACCAATCCGAAAGTGCCCTTTTTGGGGGCCAAAATACCTCATTGAACATCATTCTGAAATTCACAGGGAATGAAGAGAATTACCTACCGAGTAAGAATCACTTGGTCTGCCGAACCGCATTTGGCCGGAAGTGTCCGAAAAGCGTGACCGCAAGTGCAATTTTTGGGGCCCAAAATACCTCATCGAACATCACTCTGAAATTTACAGGTAATGAAGAGAATTACCTACCGAGTACGAATCACTTGGTCTGCCGAACCGCATTTGGCCGGAACTGTCTGGCAGACCAATCCGAAAGTGCTCTTTTTGGAGGCCAAAATACCTCATTGAACATCACTCTGAAATTCACAGAGAATGAAGAGAATTACCTACCGAGTAAGAATCACTTGGTCTGCCGAACCGCATTTGGCCGGAACTGTCTGGCAGACCAATCCGAAAGTGCTCTTTTTGGAGGCCAAAATACCTCATTGAACATCACTCTGAAATTCACAGAGAATGAAGAGAATTACCTACCGAGTAAGAATCACTTGGTCTGCCGAACCGCATTTGGCCGGAACTGTATGGCAGACCAATCCGAAAGTGCCCTTTTTGGGGGCCAAAATACCTCATTGTTGAACATCATTCTGAAATTCACAGGGAATGAAGAGAATTACCTACCAAGTAAGAATCACTTGGTCTGCCGAACCGCATTTGGCCGGAAGTGTCCGAAAAGCGTGACCGCAAGTGCAATTTTTGGGGCCCAAAATACCTCATCGAACATCACTCTGAAATTTACAGGTAATGAAGAGAATTACCTACCGAGTAAGAATCACTTGGTCTGCCGAACCGCATTTGGCCGGAACTGTCTGGCAGACCAATCCGAAAGTGCTCTTTTTGGAGGCCAAAATACCTCATTGAACATCACTCTGAAATTCACAGAGAATGAAGAGAATTACCTACCGAGTAAGAATCACTTGGTCTGCCGAACCGCATTTGGCCGGAACTGTCTGGCAGACCAATCCGAAAGTGCTCTTTTTGGAGACCAAAATACCTCATTGAACATCACTTTGAAATTCACAGAGAATGAAGAGAATTACCTACCGAGTAAGAATCACTTGGTCTGCCGAACCGCATTTGGCCGGAACTGTCTGGCAGACCAATCCGAAAGTGCTCTTTTTGGAGGCCAAAATACCTCATTGAACATCACTCTGAAATTCACAGAGAATGAAGAGAATTACCTACCGAGTAAGAATCACTTGGTCTGCCGAACCGCATTTGGCCGGAACTGTCTGGCAGACCAATCCGAAAGTGCCCTTTTTGGGGGCCAAAATACCTCATTGAACATCACTCTGAAATTCACAGAGAATGAAGAGAATTACCTACCGAGTAAGAATCACTTGGTCTGCCGAACCGCATTTGGCCGGAACTGTCTGGCAGACCAATCCGAAAGTGCTCTTTTTGGAGGCCAAAATACCTCATTGAACATCACTTTGAAATTCACAGAGAATGAAGAGAATTACCTACCGAGTAAGAATCACTTGGTCTGCCGAACCGCATTTGGCCGGAAGTGTCCGAAAAGCGTGACCGCAAGTGCAATTTTTGGGGCCCAAAATACCTCATCGAACATCACTCTGAAATTTACAGGTAATGAAGAGAATTACCTACCGAGTACGAATCACTTGGTCTGCCGAACCGCATTTGGCCGGAACTGTCTGGCAGACCAATCCGAAAGTGCTCTTTTTGGAGGCCAAAATACCTCATTGAACATCACTCTGAAATTCACAGAGAATGAAGAGAATTACCTACCGAGTAAGAATCACTTGGTCTGCCGAACCGCATTTGGCTGGAACTGTCTGGCAGACCAATCCGAAAGTGCTCTTTTTGGAGGCCAAAATACCTCATTGAACATCACTCTGAAATTCACAGAGAATGAAGAGAATTATTTACCGAGTAAGAATCACTTGGTCTGCCGAACCGCATTTGGCCGGAACTGTCCGGCAGACCAATCCGAAAGTGCCCTTTTTGGGGGCCAAAATACCTCATTGTTGAACATCATTATGAAATTCACAGGGAATGAAGAGAATTACCTACCGAGTAAGAATCACTTGGTCTGCCGAACCGCATTTGGCCGGAAGTGTCCGAAAAGCGTGACCGCAAGTGCAATTTTTGGGGCCCAAAATACCTCATCGAACATCACTCTGAAATTTACAGGTGAATTACCTACCGAGTAAGAATCACTTGGTCTGCCGAACCGCATTTGGCCGGAACTGTCTGGCAGACCAATCCGAAAGTGCTCTTTTTGGAGGCCAAAATACCTCATTGAACATCACTCTGAAATTCACAGAGAATGAAGAGAATTACCTACCGAGTAAGAATCACTTGGTCTGCCGAACCGCATTTGGCCAGAACTGTCCGGCAGACCAATCCGAAAGTGCCCTTTTTGGGGGCCAAAATACCTCATTGAACATCATTCTGAAATTCACAGGGAATGAAGAGAATTACCTACCGAGTAAGAATCACTTGGTCTGCCGAACCGCATTTGGCCGGAACTGTCTGGCAGACCAATCCGAAAGTGCACTTTTTGGGGCCCAAAATACCTCATCGAACATCACTCTGAAATTTACAGGGAATGAAGAGAATTACCTACCGAGTAAGAATCACTTGGTCTGCTGAACCGCATTTGGCCGGAACTGTCCGGCAACAAAATAACAATTTTAGGAATAAATTAAAAATATCAATCAAACACGCTCCTTCGTGATCGATGCAAAGACAGCATGGAGTGTTGGATATGATATCATAAAGGATTATCACGGACGTCATATGATGAAGCTTATTAAACTAGGGGTGTGGAACATTGCACATCTTTCAGTTACACTATAATGCTGACATGGATTTGTGTCATTTACTCTTTTTATAATTTCATCCTTCATTTAGAATAAAGGGCCAGTTTGGCGATATTTCTGATATGGGTCTTGAAAAAAAAATCGCAAAAATGGTGAATTTGGCAATATACATTTCGATCAACGATCGTTGATGAGGTTTGCTCAAGGAAAGAGAGCTCTGTATTGAAGGCATACATTTAGCAACTCTTTAAGCCATTAAAACATTTTTAAGGGAATTTAGGAGGTGGGGTTGTTTAGAACACGTTAAGAGGCATTAGCACAGCGATTTTTATCAAAATCGTTAGAGCTGTTTTTTAGCAATCATTGAAAAACATGATTTTTTTAATGGCAACTACATTATGCGCATACGCGATTTTGACGAAAACCTTCATGGTAGGTCCCATGGCCGCCACTAACCCTCATACCAAATTTGAACATCACAGGTCAATTTTTTCGGGAGTCATGCTGACCACACACAAACACAGATATAAATTTTTTCTAGATAAGTTTTTTGAAATCAGGATGTTTCAAAACGTGGAGGAGAAATGCTTTTTTTTTTTTTTTTTTTTTTTTGCCGAATGCTAGACTTTTATCATCCTACGTATATATACATATGGGTAATTGAAAGTAAAAATATATACATATATCGTTTGGGCTAAAGATTACAAAATCATTTGCTGAAATGAAAGTCATATTCTAAAAATTTAATGATTGTTTGCCGATATTTCTGATCAGAACTTTCTACATTGTTATGTTAAGCAGTCGTCTTATTTTTCAATTTTAATTTCTTATTTCTTTTCAAATACAAATGAGTGTCTCAAAATGAGTGTTTGTTTTTTGTGCAAAAAAGAATACAAATTGTCGGAAATGAACGAAATGCGCAGAAGTAATAAAATATCAAGTATGGAAAGATTATCCTGTCTCCAGATCTTAGATATCATTTACGATGTTACCGAAAGGTATTGTTGAGTTGGTGGGTTCGAAAGATTTGAAGCCAAAGCAGATCAAAACTTGCAGAAATTTATTCCAATGCAACTCTTTACAGATTCCTTTACAACTCCAGAACTTCTCGTTCTAGTAGACTCAATACAGCTCTATACACAACAGTAGAGCATAAACAGCAGTTAAACTTGACACACGACTGCTAAATCACCGCAAAAGACAATGCAATACAGTTCGCTTTAGAACTACTCTGAATGCTCACTGAGACTCAGCATCTCAACTCAGTAATTCCAGTCAGCTAACGGACTCAACTCAGTCAACTACTTCAGTGACTCAAAATCCCGGACTCAATTCACGGCCGGCCTTATATAGGGAAGGCGACTATTCTTGAAATTTCTAGAGGTAGATATTTGGAGAACTTTCCAGATTGTAGTCGAAAAGTCCTATACATGTACATGGGGACCGAAAATGTCGCCAAATGGTCGCCAAGTTTGGCGACATTTGACGATTTCTCGCCACATTTGGTGAAAAAAATTAGTCGCCAATACCGTTTGGCGAGATTGCCATTACCATAATGTTAAATACCCTGCTCCTTGTAAAACTCGCTTCCCAATGTTATCTCTGTAAAACTCGTTATCTAGCATTAAAACATACATTGTGGGGAAGCAAACTAACCACGAACTATAGCAATGCCTTATGCGAAATGTACATACATTTTACTATTTACAAAATTAACACTAGGAAATATTTACAAATATACAAAAATTCGTAACAGTAGTCTTTCTTTAATGTCATAACATTAAAGAAAGAATATAAAGATGAATTGGACAACAGCATATCACCGAAAATTATAAGTAGAATTAGTATAATTAAGTGATATACGATACGTCTTTAGGTACCCAAAGCTGTGCTTGCGGATTGGTCTGCCGGACAGTTCCGGCCAAATGCGGTTTGGCTGACCAAGTGATTTTTACTCGGTAGGTAATTCTCTTCATTCTCTGTGAATTTCAGAGTGATGTTCGATAAGGTATTTTGGCTCCCAAAAAGTGCACCTTCGGATTGGTCTGCCGGACAGTTCCGGCCAAATGCGGTTCGGCAGACCTAGTGATTCTTACTCGGATGGTAATTCTCTTCATTCCCTATGAATTTCAGAGTGATGTTCGATGAGGTATTTTGGCCCCCAAAAAGGGCACTTTCGGATTGGTCTGCCGGACAGTTCCGGCCAAATGCGGTTCGGCAGACCAAGTGATTCTTACTCGGTAGGTAATTCTCTTCATTCTCTGTGAATTTCAAAGTGATGTTCAATGAGGTATTTTGGCCTCCAAAAAGAGCACTTTCGGATTGGTCTGCCAGACAGTTCCGGCCAAATGCGGTTCGGCAGACCAAGTGATTCTTACTCGGTAGGTAATTCTCTTCATTACCTGTAAATTTCAGAGTGATGTTCGATGAGGTATTTTGGGCCCCAAAAATTGCACTTGCGGTCACGCTTTTCGGACACTTCCGGCCAAATGCGGTTCGGCAGACCAAGTGATTCTTACTCGGTAGGTAATTCTCTTCATTCCCTGTGAATTTCAGAATGATGTTCAATGAGGTATTTTGGCCTCCAAAAAGAGCACTTTCGGATTGGTCTGCCAGACAGTTCCGGCCAAATGCGGTTCGGCAGACCAAGTGATTCTTACTCGGTAGGTAATTCTCTTCATTCCCTGTGAATTTCAGAGTGATGTTCGATGAGGTATTTTGGGCCCCAAAAATTGCACTTGCGGTCACGCTTTTCGGACACTTCCGGCCAAATGCGCTTCGGCAGACCACTCTATTGTTAATCAGCTAGCATAAAAAAAAAAAAAAAAAAAAAAAAAAAACTGTTTTGTCCTGTAAAAACTTTTCTTTATTATACCACTTTAGAGTTGAAAAAGGAGAAATGAGGTAATTTTTTTAACATGTCATACAACCAGTTACCTTCAAATTGGGCCGGAAACTTCAGCTTAACGTGGAATCCCAACCCCAACGAATACTCATGCCTAAACAAGGGTTCGAACTCGACACCTTTGGCGAGTGAGAATATTTATTTTTCAACATCTAACTTTTTATTTTTCTAGAATTGTAAAAGTAATTAATCGTTACATTTTATACCGTATTGATAATATCATTATTAATAATAATTTATTAATTTGCAGAGCCCCTTAAAATATTTTTATACGTTAAAGAATTAAAAATTGTATAATATTAGTAAGATTTATCATATAAGAGTAAAGGGAATTGGATATAAAATAAAGGTTTGGAAAACTAATATTCTGAAACACTTTTGGCACACGAAAGTCAATAATTTTCAAAAAGGTGGTACTTCAAAGCCAAATGTCATCCCCTTTTCCCCTTTATAAGTCGAGGTAAGGTATTGGGGACAGGTAGGTAACAAAAGACTATTACATGATTTTTCTCCTCGTAAAGGCGTGAAAATGGCATTCAGAATCGAACTCTTTTCTCCAAATTTGTTGCCATTCGACTTGTGATAAATAAGGGAATTTTATTTTGATGTCGAATAAATCCGCTTCGGTGAAAACAAAGCGAAATATTTTCGAAGAAATGTGTATTCTGAAAAAATAGTCTTCGGTCGTTGACGACAAAAAAGAACAAAAGAGTAGCGAAAACAGCGGAATTCTTTTCTTTGAAAACCTTTATTGTTTCGATAAGGAAAAGCGAAATAGGGAAAGGCCATAATAGGATTTCAGTCTGTGTTCTTCGAAATAGGAAACTAACACTTTTACTGAAAGGTTCCATTTTGCAATACATGATCTTAGCAGAAAAATAGGCTGTGGAGATTTACTCCGACAATTGGTACATAGACTCACAGCCAACTTGAAATTCACTGGAAACAGATCGTTTAAAATAAAGTGAAAGTTCCATACATTTTTTGAATGGATTTCCATTTCGGATTCTTTACAGCAAAATTCGGTATTTCTGGAGTATTTTTTATTCAGTAAAATTTTAGATTGTTTTCTTAAAAAAAAAAAAAAAGAAAAAAAAAAAAAAAAAAGATCTTTAAGCTTTTATGTCTTACTCATCTATATAGATATGAGATGTCGAGAATAGGCTTACAATAATTTGCATATTTTCCTGTTTTGAAAATATAAATTATACTGGTTTATTAAAAACTGTCAGTACATGTCAATGTCTTTACTTTTACAAATTACTGATTATTTTCCGAACATAAATTTGGAATTGATAATTTGAAACTTATCAATCTGAAACGTGTTGTCTCTTTACGCCGGATTCACTGTATTTTCTTATTGGAAAACTATACTTCTTTGACCGAGTAAATACTCGCCATCGCAGTGAAAAAAGTGTATGACACAAATTGGACTAATTTTCTTTTGATCTTTAATTTTCTATTTTCTATTATGTTTACAGCCATCTGAGTTCACGATTTGGAAAATATTTATTTTGCGGTAATCTAGTTTTAACAATAACATTAATAATAACGGTAAACTACTTTTAGCAATAATATTAATAATAATTTGCTAATGAGTAGTTTTTATAAAAAAAAAAATTTTATTTTCCCAAAAAGTTCATGATGTATTTATACATTTCATGTTGTATTTATACATTTACCCAAATTAAAATTATTATCATTTTTTTTTTTTAATTTGTATTTGAGATACGAAACATGTTTTGACAACAAAGAAGATTTTCAACATTGATCGGATCACGGAATGCTTTCAGATAATAAAATAATTGATTATTAATTACCTATGGATTGAAAGTAAAAAAATTATTTTAAAAATAGGGGCATGGAAGCAAGAATTATTAACATAATATACTGGGTGGATATCGAGAAACCTAAGCATAAAAAGTGAGAAAGTATATCGAGTCTCTTAAACAATCGCAGGGATAGATTAGCCCACACTTGGTTTAGCCCATTACAATTATTTTACCTCAAAAAAAAAAAAAAAAAAAAAAGAATCAGGAGAAAAAAAATAATATGTAATAACATTGTAAAAATACATTTAATAATAAAAACACTAACATTATTTACAATTAAAAAATCGTAAAACTAAAAATGAAAGTACGTTTGCATTTCATCACAACATTTTCAGTTTCAAAATATATTCTAAAATTGAATTGTAATAATGTAAAATACTTATTGGCTAGTAAAATTTAAGTGTGTTATATTTGTATTTAAGTATATATTGTATAGCATAAATAATAATTAGGCTATGTAGTAACTTAAACAGGATAGTTCTCAAATAAAAAACATCTTCATCAAAAATCAGATTGAAATTATAATAATTTCTAAAATCTAAGCACTTGTTTTCTCAATGTTAATAATTCTTTTCATATTCCTTAATCCCAATCTACTATACCCAATTAAAATACAATAAAAAGTTCAATACAATAAAAAGTTCAATACAATAAAAAGTTCAATACAATAAAAAGTTCAATACAATAAAAAGTTCAATACAATAAAAAGTTCAATACAACCTAAATTATATTTAACTGTTTACATTGTCATTCTCCTGCATATCTATTGTACTTTTCATACAATAAGGCGTTAATGTCTGATAATTTTTTATTTTTGTTAGTAATGTTGTCTGCTTCTTTGAAGTTTGAATTTAAAATCTTGAAATTGAAGATACTTAACTTTACTTCATGAAGTAAGGGATCACGAAAGAACATAGAGCTTTAGTAAACAGCTTCTCCCTTAAAAAAGCTAGAAGTTTATGTTTCCCCTCTCAAAGTATTACCAATAAGTTAACAGTTCGCTTCATCAAACACAATCTTAAAGCTATTCTAAAATAAACGAGAATATAAACTTAAAGGGTTCACTTAAGCGTCAGCTTTAAGAAGTAAATATATATAGCTTCAAGTTCTTTCAGTTTGTAAACGTTTAATAGCAGTAAGACGTTTCCTTCCCATTATTTACTTTATCCGGACTAAGTGATCGAATGGAGCATTTAAAAATGAAATTATTTTCAAATAAATCTGCTGGTCTTTATCAGAAAGTTGAACATGGACGTTTATTCAGAATTTAAAAATAAAAATCCTCTTTGTTAAATAAAAGAGAAAAAAAGTATAAGATAAAATGTCTTTGTAATGCCGTATAAAATTCTTCAATAAAATACTTATAAACCACTCTCAGTTTCTAAATTTATATTTACACTTTTTTTTGTACTGTTTAAATTTTCTATGTTGGGAAACATAAATGAATAATTTTTAATCCATACACACAATTTGAATTTGTAGAAATAAAACTTTCAAACTAATATATCAATTGAATAAATTAATTAACTTAGACTGATTATATTGTATTATTGATTACATTTAATTTGAAACTTTCATTGAATTTGAATAGTATAAATATACTGAATAGTTTTTCATATAATTACATAATAGTAGTGTCAATCATCCAGTAAATGAACTTTAGCGTTACGTCCTTCATGTGCCATAGTAAAAAAATTGGAATTTGAAGGCCTGGACATCTAACTCAAAATTAGATTTTGTTGCACAAAGAGCATAAACTTTCACTTACAGAACAGTAATTTCATTGGGAAATTATAATTTTTGTTAAATTGCCATGCCGATTTTGGTGAAAAGTGGATTAATTATCCTATTATATAATTTGTACTGTCGTATACATGATCATTAGTAACGTAATTAATGAACAAGTAATTTGATTCTAATTCTTATTATAATTAAGGATACATTTCAAAGAGAAAGTAAATAATTTAGTCACCTTTGTCATAGATAAATTATTTTTTCTATCATGGAGGAAGACACATTTTTGTCACCATAGGAAACATGGCTTTCACTTTAAAAAGTCTTATGTGGCAGTTCTTTGAAAATTTTATTACATTTCAGACGCATTTTGCAAGTTAGTTTTGGGTCAAAATTGATTTTTACCACTACCTTAATTTTTTACTGCTCTCATTTTTTTTTTTTTTTTTTATATTTTCTCCTAGCTTTATTAAAACTTTATATTCTTCCGCAATAAAGTTTCTGGAATCAATTACACAACAAACATAAAATAATTACATTAATGTTATACATTAATATAATAATTACATTGTCTTAATATTTATTATATATTCCAAATATTCCAATATTGTCTTTAATATTCACTATAATAATCCCAACACTTTAAATTTTAATCGAAATAATTCTGAAACTTTGTGCAACAAATATATGTAAATTTCTAAATGAATATTTCTTAATACTCTTTTTAATATCTCCTTCTGGCCGACAAACGGTATAGTGGTTAGCATACTAGATTCTTGACTGCGAGGTTTCGGGTTCGAGTCCCGTGTAAGGTATGGGTGTTTGTAAATGTATGTTGGCTTGTCAAATGACGAATGGATTTCGGCACATTATAGCCCTCGTGTTGCTGACGGCTCCAGATAATCTGAAAACAACCGACCAACCAATATCTCCTTCTGTGTTATCTATCCTTAAATTTCTAAAAATTTAAATTTTTTAATTTTTTGAATTATATGGGAAAAAAGAATAATAATAAGGTCATAGTTAATTTTTTTAAGACAAAAACTACTATTTCACATTTTTTTTTTTTTTTTTTCAAATTTTCAATCCAAAAACCACCATCTGACCACCATGATCAAACTTCAAAACTATGATTGTAATATTGTTTATTCTAGCATTTTGTGACTCTTTTCAATAGCAAATTCACCAAGTAAGAGTACTAAAAGCATATCTAAACATAGAATCACGTCAGCTTTAGTCAAATCAACAAATAATTAAATTCACCGTATTAAATTCATAGTTCTTTATTTAAATTTTTTTAAATTTTATCAAACCAAAAGTTTAACACGTGGATTTCTTAACTTTTTGGTGTCTACTTTTGGGCATTCATATGTTACCTCTATGCATGTTTTTCATTCAGATCGTGATTTATTCCTAAATGAAACAACTTAAATAGCTTATTAACAAAATTTTATTATAAATTGTAACTTAAAAATATAAATCGTCAAATATGTCAAAATGTAACCTAACCGCGTCTTTCTATGTAAACATTCAGACTGTTTCTTCCAGAAAACTTAAGCTATATCATTAGTTGAAATCAATTGTAGCAATAAAATTAAAAATGTATAAATATTAATTTTGAAATTTAAAGACTACTGCATAAATTTCATGGCAAATCATTACCTACATAGAAAATATATTTGATAATTCATTATCAAATTCAGTACGTTTAATTCTTTTTCATAATTCTCATGCTTGCTTACAATTGCGTAAATTAAACAATGTTATTATGAAAGGAAATCAAATATATGTGTTTAATAAACACTTAGATTATTCATTTTTATAATAAATATTTTAGTAAAGTCAGATATTCATGAATTTCTGTAGGCTATTATTCTTATAAGAACATTTCATTTCTGGTAAAGATGAAGTATCTTTATTCCGGGGAAATCTTATTGGAAAGAACCGTTATGAATACTTCAGATGAAAGGGACCGAATGTGCAAAAGAATTTTCTCTCTTCGGCTGCAGGACTAGGATTACGAATTTAGTCGAGAAAGAAAATTCTAGATCAAAGATTCTAGATTCTCTTTTATATTGGGAGGAATATATGAAATGCGATTGTATAGAAAAATAGAAAATTCACTTTTTGTCGGTGTAGGATACATTTTAAACTAATCAAAACGCATCGGAGATCGAATTTTATTTTTCTACATAAAGTGTAATTGAGATGGTTTGAAAAATTACAATTTGTTATTTTTTGTAAAATAATAAACTAAATTAGGCTATCCTCAAAATATACTTTTATCCTTTTGTGTTAATATACATTAAATATTTCCAAGCAAACAATTTTTGCAAAATGCATATTTTAACTTAATAAAGATTGTCAACATTAAGAAATGAAAAATTACGTTCAAATTCATTTAATTTCTTATTGCTTACAAATAGAATTCTATCAATTTGTTTAATTCATAAGAATCATATTTCAAGCGCCAGAAATAAAAACACTTCAACAATAGTAAAAGTTCTTGACACTAAATTTTATAAAACTTGGGATTTATTTTTGTTAATAAATTTCTTTTGAAGCAAACTCTTTGAAAAACTTATTTTATTTTCAAAACTTTTATATTGTAATCCTTGTAATAATTTTATATAAGAAATATTTGAAACTTCAAGTAAGTAAATAAAAACAATAAAATCTATATATTCCCCAGTATATTGTTTACGATTTCCAATCATTATTCTATTTAAAGAAACCCTTAAAATGACATTTACAAGGTTAGTTTTAACTCAATTGTGAAACTCTTAATGTTGAATCTGTGTTCAATGTGTTTCTCAGTGTGTTAATAGCATAGAAAGTAGCTCAGATAATAGAATGGTATTTGATTTTGTTTAAAATAGGGTTTTGGAAAGATTGTTCAATCCATGCCTAATCTCGAGCATCGTTACAAAATAGACGGTTTTTAAAAAAAATAAGTATGTCGACAAACCATATTCTTCATCCCACTGCCCTTTTTTATAACATATTTCAATTTTAAAACTCTGCATCAACATTTAAAAAAATTTAGGATATTTTACCTATCAAAAGGCGAGATTGGTCAAGATGCGTAGCAACGACCAGATTAAAAGGGTCCACCACATCGGGATTGACCATTGTCGAGCCGATATTGATCAGTGGATTTGTGCTACTAGGAAACCCATTAGTTGGTTAAACTGTATAAATATACTCATGTAGCCCTTTAATCCATTTCAATCATTATCTCACCCGTTATTTTTTTTATCGAAAACTGGCATTTATTACTTCAGTCAGGTTTTGAAAAAGACGTGACAGAATGAAAAAAAAAAAAATGCTTCTTTGGATTTTGAAGAAATTCCTTATTCATTACACACAAAAATGCCATCTTAATAAGTATTTGATGTTTAAAAATGATTTAATGCAAGTTATATATATTACATTTACATTTGGCCTTTAACTTACTATGATTTTCAACAAAATCTAATAAAACTAGATATTTTATTAAACATTTAAACAACTAAAACTTTATATTGTTTTGATAAAAGTCGATCACTGTTTGGTTATCTGTAAACTTCTAACTTCTAATTCAAATTTTCTGAAACTTGGCATTTCAGAAAGATTTATAATTTATATAAATTAAACCATGGAATAATATTACAGTTTTTACTTTGAGTCTTTTACATTTTTAGTATCTTCAAATCTCCTCATACTAAAAGAAAATTCGAGTGTATTTCCATTCTTTTGCATTAATACTTAAAAATATCTCCTCATCCCGCATCGCTGTTGGAAATGTGTCATGATTCGACTGATTCAGAAAAGCAGATTTATTTTGATCTCAAATTTATTACATTTGAGACGATGCTCTCAATGTTTAGACAACCCCTCTGGGATTTGATGCCACTTTAGTTTGTGTACATTTCTGCCTCACGGGGCACAACTTAAGGTTTTGTCTTAAATTTTAGACTTTGAATTTCTCTGACACTTAGAATTTAATATCATGGCAAACTTATGACACGTTAAGTGTTCAGTTTTTTTTTTTTTTGTCCATTATACAGAATGTAATGAAGAATACTTTTTTCTACAAATCTTGAAAATTCAGCAGTATTCCTGGAGCAAATATACTATTTTTCAGTACGATAAAGTTGCTCATATTGAAAGGATCCGTGGAAGTAATTGGTCATTTCAGTAATAAAAAATGTGTAGTGATTTGTAAATATGCTTTATAAATAAAATTTGCATTGTTTGTAGTGATTTTGTATTTTTTACATTTGTAAATTTCATAAATAAAATTTGAAAAAAAAAAAAAAAAATAACTGAAGCTATGTGATAAGTCGTATCTGAATTTGAATCAGGCATTAATAAATTATACTTAAAATGTTTACGCTGCATATTTTAAAATAAACGTTTTATTAGCACTGTAATTTCCGTTTTAGGTTTCAAAATATTGAAATTTTAAAGATTTATTTTAAGGTACTTTGGAATTTTTTTTTTATAAAACGGTATTTTTATAAGACTATGAAGGTTTATGAAACATATACATTTGTTTAAAAGCTAATTATGGTTTAACTTTAAATTGAGTAGAAATCATGTAAATTTTGCATTGTCATTATTTTGTTAAAATAATTATGAATAAATAAAGACAATTACGCCAGAAGTTAATTTTTCAAGTTAGTTTTTAAAATATAAAAAAATGTTTTTGTATAGCTGCAATTTTTATAAATGGAAAAACATATACATTTTTTCATACTTTACATAGAATTTAAGTTAATTTCTGAAAAATAATAATAAAGTTAATTCCTGAAGATATTGATAGAACAATAATCTAAAAGTCTATCAATGAATTATTCTATCAATAATACGTTTTTAAGGATATCTGAATTCTGGTATGATGGTAATAATATTTCTCCATATTTTAGCAATCGTAATGTAAAACATGATTGGATTTTTTAATTAATAATTTAGAATACAAGTTCAGACAAAAGAATATATAACATAATAACTCTAAATCAAAGTAATATTAATTATAATGAATATTAATTAATACAATCAATAGACTAATTGAGAAATCATTGAGATTAAGCATGGTAAATATACATCAATGAAAATGTTTTTACTAACCATCCGCTTCAGCAATTCTAACTAAGATATATAAAGACGTTTCTATGCAGTATTATTATTACAATCATAACCAAAAAATGGTTACTGCTCCCATAGTATGTCATTTGAATCAGTTGTGTTATTTAGCGGTCGAGAAAACCTAAAATCTATTGAATGATAACAACTCAAAATTCAAGTGAAACGTTAAAGAATTCACTGTAATATTTTTTGTAATAATGTTTAAGGAAAATTATCTTTATTTTTAAAATTGAAATATGTGTTGCATTATAAAAATGATGATTAATTAAGCATATAAAATTTTATACAGTATACAACGACCATAAAAAACCAAATTTGTGAAAAAAGGCAATGGAAAGTAATGCCATTTTGGTATTAATT
The DNA here is from genome assembly GCA_963978545.1 of Linyphia triangularis. Classification (NCBI taxonomy): domain Eukaryota; kingdom Metazoa; phylum Arthropoda; class Arachnida; order Araneae; family Linyphiidae; genus Linyphia; species Linyphia triangularis. The sequence goes on along the minus strand of OZ021722.1, from coordinate 52,602,705 downwards.
GTGTGATTTTCTGAAACAAGAACAATTACTAAATTAGAAGAAAAAATAATTACTTTGCATTTCATTTGTCTATAGGAAAATGCTAAAAACAAATTAAAAAATTATTCATTAAAATATATATTATTTTAGGTTTTGCAGACATGGGCCAGCAAAACAGATGTTTCAGGTGGTTGAATCGTGTATTTATAAATGCAGAAGAAATTACAAAAGAAAAAAAAAAAAAAAAAGAAAAAAAAAAAAAAAACACTAACATAAACGAAGCAAGTCAAGTGTTAGTTTTCAGTGTTATAGAAAACTCAATAATCAAGACTAATGCAATAAGACAATAAGACACATAAAAACATTTCATTTAGGTTTTAATAATATCATTTAAAACTGGAAGATTTTAACATGTTTATTGGGAAAATTCGCAGAGCTTATTCTGAAGCTGCGCATTCTAATTTTATCGATGGTAATTCAATATCTTCTCACTTAAGCACCAGAAGTGTTCATTTATGGATATTTATTGAAATTTATCAGAGTTCTTAATTTTGTATCAACAGATATTTACAACAATGTTCAATGTATAAAAAACACCTTTTCGTACGTGCACACATTGCAGTATAAAAAATGTCGGAACAACTGGGGTCATACTATTTTACTGTAAAAAGTTTTGTATTCCTAATTTCATATTCAACAAATACTTTTTTATATTCACTCCCACTGTTTTAATGTTAGTTTATTTCAATTCAACTTATCATTTTATATTAATGAATGTTATTTACTATTTTGCAATTTCAGAACTAATAATTTGTTTTAATCTATAATTGAAGACTAGAGATGGAAAACAATCTATAATTGAGGACAAAAAAGAAAAAATATTGCGAGAGCCGAAAAATGAAATACACTCACACTGGTACTTAAGGCTATGACACAGTATCAGATTGAATTTGAACTATTGCTACTGGAGTTCGCACTTTGGGCATTCTTCACTATGTTTAGCATGGTCTTTAGGACATTTTTAAGTAAAAAAAGATTTTCGATTTTTTTGGTACTTGGGTCATTTTCCATTTCTAGTTCTCAATTCACTGTAAATCATTGATATCATTACAAGAAGTGGTCGGGAATATCATTAAAGACTTGCTTAATCTGTTTCTAATGTCGCATATACTTTTACCTTTGAAATAGAATTTTTACAGAATGTATGAAAGCATGATACAATCTGTTTTTAAATTTTATTCTCTTGCCAGTTTGAATATGTATAAAAAACTAAATGTACTTCTTATTTTGTCATACTTATTTAGTCTATTATTTGTAACACATGTAATATGAATATTTGTGTACCTAAACAAAAATACTTTGTTATAATAAATATTCGAACCAAGTGAGAACTTTTTCAATGCTTAATTTTAAACACATGCTAGTGTTTACTTATTTAGATTACAGAAAATGTTTATTTCTTTGATTTTTTTTTTTTTTTTGAAGATAAGATAATTTTATTTTATGTATTTAAAGTATTTTGAGTATGATTATTAAGTACCTAAGCAAATTATGTTTTGGGAAGGAATATTTTAATAACGTTATGCATTCTTTGACACTTAATTTTAAATGTATGCTAAATTTTATTTATTTAGATTACCAATTTTTAGAGTTTATAATCATGGGATAGTTTTTCAATGTTGGTAAAGTATTTCATTTAAATTGTGTGAGGTACTCTTGTGTAGGTTTGTAATAGTATAGCTGTTGAAAATCCAGTGTCCATGATTATATTTATCTTCATATGCAGTAATGCAATCTTCTTCTCTCTTTTCCCAAGGCACAACATAGAGATAGATCACATTTGCTTCCAGTTCCATTCCATTTTATTTTAAAATTATCTGGTAAACATCATACTCTGAAATAAGGCAATTGTGTGATCATGAATTATTAATATAATTTATTAAGTTTCGTCCTTTTAATTTAATTCGTCTTCGCATCAAAATATTTATTTTTATGATACTACAATATTTTACGTCTGAACATAATGGGATTTTTATTTAATTATATAAAATACAAAAACTACAAAATAAAAATGTGCCTTCACGGTTTTCGTGACAGAAAATTACGATACCTTGAAGAATGTATTTTAGATTAAGTGCATCATAGTAAAACAAATATTTAATAATACTTAAACTGAGTTCATTTATATAATTTTAATAAATATGATGTACGACTTATTAATCAAAAATGCAGAACCCTAATTTTAACATAGTGCACCTTATATAATTGAAAAATATACTCTAGCGGCATCCAAAGAGTTGCATGCTTATTAATTTTTAACGTAGTTTTCTTACACCAATAGCTTTTAATATGATTAAAAACTGCTAATTGCGATGTAATTAAGTATGAATTGAAAGCAACTTATAAATTAATATGTTGTATTCTAAATACTTCGAAGTACTGTTTTAAACTAATTGAAAGAAAGTAAAGTTAGTTTTCTTTTTTTATTGTATGGAGAGTAATTAATCTAAGACAGCATTGTTTCAGAAACTAATACTCGCATTTAGGATCATTATCGAAAGAGAACTGGAAGCCAAATGTGACGGAAAACTGCAGCCTTGTATAAGCACATCTTTGGCTCTTCTTGTTGAAGTACATATCCTTCATTGTTGAAACTTTGGAATGGAAATATACATTCTTTCAACAAAGACAATTGATCCAAATTGTCTGAACTTGAGAATCTCGCTTGTGATAAGTTTCACATCAAACTGGCGTTGAAATTGTTGTTCTTCTACCCCGAGGGGGTGTATACACCTCCTGAAACAAAAACTGTTCATTTAAAAAGTATCATACAACGTATTCATAATTAAACAATATATAACCATCCTTAATGTTTAAATTTGCTAGTGAAGATACAATTATTATTGAAAAGTAAGCAGCAAATATTTGAAGTAATGATTGTAATAATTAAAACTACTGTTTAACTACTAAACGGCATTATACCATTTCCTGTTTTTTAATTTATTTAACTAAGTAAATATAGTGAATTAAACATTAGATTTTTTCCTAAGTAAATTGGATGTCTTTTAGTGATTCAAATCTTCATAAAATTGTGTCTACAAACTACTGATATTGCATGAAATAACAAGTTAGGAAAACATGTTCAAATATTGGCCATCAAATTGAATTGCTGCACTGAAATAAAATTGCCCTTTATAGACGACAATAAAGGTGAAGTTTTTTTTTCACAAAAAAAAAGACACCATTCAGTTAAATTTTAGTTCTTTGCATTTTAATTGTTATCATTAAAGAGGCATTTACCAAAAAAATATTATTTTTATGAATCATTTTATTATAATATTAGAAGTATGTGTATGTTTACCTTAATAAATTATGTTTACCTTGCCTTATATAACTTTATGTATCTACTCATGGTCGTGTAATAAGTATGATGTTTATAAGTTCAGTACATAATGTGTATCTCAACACTATACACTGTAGGGATATTAAAATTTGCTAACTATGCCGCTTTCTCAAAAAAACCTTAATATATATATATATATATATATATATATATATATATATATATATATATATATATATATATATATATGTATGTTTTTGTCACCCCAAAAATATAACAGCTGTAATATCTATTAATGAAAAGTATGTGAATGAATAAATATTTAACCACAAACTATTTTACTAAGGAGGACCATGTATAATAAATGCACTTTAATTGTTCACAACAATTCATTTGAAAAATATCCTGTGATTTTATTTATCTTAAATATTGACATCAGTTTCAACATTTGTTGACCCATTAAATGATGCATGCATGAAGACATTGGGAAGGGGGAGTTATGAATGGCACTCTAAATTTAAAAGAATAGCCTTAAAAATTATTTAATTTCAATAAAAATACAAGACAAAATAATTTTTTGTGAAGATTTATCGATGACATGTTTTTAAAATGCTTTTCTATAATTGATAAAACATCCATTATATAAATTTTCCATCTCAATGCAAATAACAATATATTACGAGGGAATATTACAACGGCATTCAAAAATTAGTTTACCTTACCCTATTCTAACTTTCGTATAATTTTTTTTTTATTTCTATAAAGACTTTAAATCAGTTTTTAGAAATATATATAAAAATTTAGTGAAATAAAACATAAAGGTGATTTAAGAAAAGTTTCTCTCACCATATGAATATATTTTCAACGTTAACATGCTGCTTTTTTATCCAACTTGTTTTCAACATAACTATGTTTTGGTGCTTTCCAGGTAAATTAAAATTTTACAAAGGATTTAAAAATATCATCTTAATATAAACTGACCTGGTAAGAGTCTTTCACTTGGAACTCATGGAAATTCCGTTTCGATATAATACTGAAAATATATTCAAATGATGAAAAAATAATTAGATAATTTCAAAAAGAAGACAGATGTTTGCAAAAATCAACTGAAAAAACAGCCAAAAATAGAAATAATTTTTAAAAAGCGAGGTTAAAAATAGCATAGTAAGCTAAGCAGGAGAAACGCGATTTCAAAAGGTCAAGCTGTGAGTCAATTCTTCTAAATGATGTTTAAACGGAGGTTTTACAAAAATGTACTACGTTTCTAATTATATATTTTTAGAGTTATTTTTTTAAGATGTTTACTTAACTAAAAAAAGTACGTAATGTGAAGAAAAATAGCTGACACAATATGTCAAGAAAAGTAGATTACTGTTGATCGAATTTGTATTAAATTATATTTAAAGCATATATGCTGCATATGGCAATGTTGAAATTCATTTATTCAAAAACAGCCCAATTGTACACGATAACATGGAATTTTAAATTTTGCAACGCTACTATAAATATATGACAGAAAATAAAAAAAAATAAAAAATTAAAATTAAATGCCATAACAATACTTACCTACAAATGCTATATAATATAAGTTTATTTTATAATATTCCATATCTTAAAAATTAAATTATAACTATTTAATTCCACAAAGGTGTATGTTAGAGGAGTTAAGAATTCCCCAAATTCTTATTGTCTCAACAGAATTGTAAATATAATAGGTTTTTGATTTGACCAATCACAAGTGATCTGCAAACGTAAGGTGTCAATATTTTAATACTAATAAAATATACATATAATTTATCTCGAAATAGATTTTAAGAACTAAATTAAAACGCTAAGCAATATATATATATATATATATATATATATATATATATATATATATATATATATATATATATATATATATATATATATATATATATATATATATATATATATATATATATATATATATATATATATTTTCATTCTGTTATACAAATTAAATTTGTATTCAAGTAGATTCTTTACAATGCATTTTCATTAAAACAACTGAAAGTTAGTATTAGTTAGACACATTGAAACATGCAATAGACACATTCTCTACTCACCCTGCTCCCGTGGAAGTTTTGATTGTGCATTGCCCTCCCTCTGGGCAGTGTCCTCCTTTCATCCTCCTGGTCTTGAGTCGGATGGGGCAACACCTGAACCCCCGCAATTATGCCCTGAGGAGGTCGTCTATGGTAATCCAGAGTGGCAAAGGGCTGTGGTTCATACTGGCACATGGTGGCAGGGACTACTGGCTGGTTGGGGCAGAATTCGATGTACGCCTCTTGACGGTGCTAGAAAATTTTAGTTACTATAGAATTTGACTAACTTTGGAATTTGTTAAATTACTTTTGAAGTGCAATAATCATAAAATATCCGTATGATATCGTTCCGCAGAGGAAATTATAAAGCGGTTTTCACTAAATATAAACTATAATGTATTCTTCCTACGAAGGCTCACAAAACTTATCGGAGCTGCAGAACAATTGATATAAAGCCTCCGTACAAGCTTCGGTAGTTGCAACTTCGAACACAGTGTAAATTCAGGCACAGGGAAAGTAAACAAAAGCACGAAATTATACAAATAACCTCCGATCACCACCGATACTCGACTGAACCATGGATTCTAGTTTTTGCTTCCCTTCATACTCTCACGGCAGAAATTTCTAGCAAGATCCAGTTAACCAATTACGTGATGAAAATACTTCGAAATTTTTCGATTGATTGTGATGTTGCTACTTATTCTAACCTGTTATATCGCTGTTATCAAATAAATAAAAATAAAATAGAACTTAAAAAGAAATATGTCACTATTTATAATTATATATAGAATGAAATAGGACAAAATAGAATGAAATTAATAGAAGATTATACTAGTAAAGACAACAGTGTGACACTCTATATAATATCCATTATATTGAGTATAAACATTGCGTATTGTGCAATGAAAAGTGATAAATAATAGTTCGGCAATATTCTCATTGTTGATAAAAAATAGTTCTTGTACTCCGGATCATTCAAGTGAATTGACTTCATAAGACGTCAGTCTTATGACCGGAAGATTATTAAATCAGCCATAACACTAGCGTGAATAAATAATGGTGGTAACTGAACGTAAAATCCAATCATAAGGCCCCTTTTTTGTGTGGCGTGAATGTGGAAAGAAAGGTGCTAGCTCTAAAGATATCGCTTCATTATCAGACAAAAATCAGGCGTTCTGACGTAGCGTCGTTCTTGGGACAGAAAATGTCAAGTAACCAATCTTATCATTTTATTTTGAAGACATTACACGCTTTTGATAAAATATTTCGGAAATTCAAGATTGTTAGTCGTAGTTTGTTACATACATCATGCTGTGTTATTTACTACATTAAATCACACTTTACTTTAAATATGTTGACTGAAATAGCAGAATATTTTTCATTTTGCATTGTAAAAAAAAATGAAAATGATCTGTTTAAATAAATAGTTTTTATAAATTTCATAAGGTCAAACTTTATTTTTCACACCGAATGAAATATTTAAAAACAGAAAATGAAACAAAAAGGAATTTTGAATGATATATTTCAACGCTACCATAATTCTTCCCAAAACATTTACAAAAACGTAGTTTTTTCATTATTAATATATATTTAAATTTAGAAACGTTTGCTCATTTTCTATTGCAAATTGCTCTTTCTTTCGTCATGAATACTCAAATTTTTTTTTTTTGTAGTGCTAAAATTGGTTTTAAACGTTGATATTAAAAAATATACATTCAAAGGACCATGATTATTAAATAAAACTAACCTGCTATTTTTAGATAAGCCATTCTTAATTCCTACAAATCGTCTCCTCTGAAGTCTAAACAAACTAACAATAGATTTTCCCTTACATCCGTTTGAGATAGCAAATGTATTCGAAATGGCTACCATTGACTTGAATAGAAAAGCAGTGGATGGAAGTAGCAAATACTGAAATGCTAATGCTTAATTTGCATGTATTGGAAACATTAGTGACACCTACAAATTCTTTCTAAGTAGGGTATTTTAAAGTAATTCCCTTGAATAGATTTGGTGATAATAGAGCTATGTATTCAATTTCAATTGTTTCCATTACGATGTTAGACACAGGAATTTTCTATTTGCAATTATAGATGCTGGTCTAAGTTCTATTGTTTAACAACTTGATTGAATACTTAAGTGTATGGAGCTAAAGGGTGTCAAGAATCATTGTACATTTCTACTTGTTCGATAGAACGCCAATTTTTATATTATTGGTTCTATTTACATATTTTAGAGCTATGTTTATCGATCTTTACTTAATAGATATATATTCTGCTTTCCTGACTTCGTTGTGAAGGGCAGTAAAAAGGTTATGAAATTATGTTTTGTAATTTTTAGCATTGTTATGTATAAAATAGTCATTAAAAGAAGCAATGCAATACAATTCAAATTAAATAAATGAATACATATCAATATAATCCATATTAATTAGTTTAGCCGTATATTATTTCTATAACAGGAGATTAGTATCACGAAATCGTTTATCATCGTAAAACAGTGTTTTGAAAATTACTGGCTACTGCACACTTTTAAACTTGATGTTTCTCACTTCGATCTGCTTTTCTTCCAAAACTATCTGACAAAAGTTGTTAAGGTTATTAAAAAAAAAAAAAAAAAAAAAAAAAAAAAAACACATTACATTTAAAAGAAAATTGACTGCTTCAGATTATAAACAGCAATTTTAAAGAAGTGCACAGATTTTGATAAAAAAACGTTTTCATACAAAAGCATTTTTTTATTTGGTGTAATGAGATTACTATTATGAACAACCTCCGTTAAATTACAGTCTGTAAATTCGTTCTGTCTTTTCCTCAATTTGAATTTAATATTTGAAGTAAAGGCCTTGTGATTCAAAATTTTATATTTCGGTTTGAAATCATGCCTTACTTTCCGTTCTAATATCAGTACAGTAAATTAATAAATAGTAAGTAAGTAAACTGATAGTAACTCCATAACTTAGTTTTACGAAATCGCAGCGATATCATGTTTACTGTCAGATAAAAAAAATACATGATTGCTTAAATACTTGTATTGTTTTAACACATGTGTGATATATAATTGTTCCTCAAAACCTTCACTGTCTTTACATTAAGGTTTATATTTAAAATACTAATTAAATACATAATTCCATGAATAATATTTGGTTGTGGGGGATAAATAATAATAGATTTAAGGTAAGTGACAAAGGGTAGTTTAGTTTAGAACACGCAACTGGACATGAACCCTGATAAATCCATTCCATCAGGCGGATTTGTCATCTTAAAACTCTGATGTATATACAATAAAACAGGCCTGTCAATAAAATTTTAGAACCTCCATCCATTATTCTTTAAATCTATTCTTAATTTCTATCAATGCCTATAATTTGTAATACGCCAATTCATTGGTGTCCATATCCAGGTCCCCTTCTCAATCATTAAATCTTACGTCCCAAGTTATGTGCCAGTACTCGGTTTGTGTCAAAACTGCACTTTTTTTTTCTCATATTAACTTTTCATTTGTAAATATCATATAACTATTATATCACTTAACAAAAATGTATGATACACAAATATATTTGTATAATCGAAAAGAGTGATGGAACGAAATGCAATATTGTCTATAAGCTTTAAGTTCCTTTTGTCTGGCTGGTAAACTATTTTACCTTTTGTACTTACTCGGGACCTACTGACGTTCCTTGTTTATCTTCCTAAGATAACCTAATATATTAATTTACCTATGGATATGCTTCTTAAAAAAAACTCACACCAGATAACTGCGACACCTAGCTGATATACCTATCCGATTTTCATAACACTTTTATCTTAGATCCTTCGAGATCAATGCGTTTTAAATATCCATCTGAAGCCTATGTGTTACTCTGAAATCGGTAATCATCTATGATTAATATCAACATTAGACAATTATCATTAATCATTGCTTTAGCAAATATCCATCATCATCATAGTTTATTGTTTTCGCATTATTGCATTTATGTATAATTTCAGATACTACAGTGGACATATTTATACAAAGTACAACTAGTACGAATTTGTGTGTCTTTTAATAAGCCCTTCGTATACCAATATTCCAGCAGAAGTTCAAAGAATGAAAAATACAATAACTTTAACAAAGAAACGATTTCGATTCTTGGCGCTATCGAAATCTTGAAAAATCTCATCCTTTTATCGGAGTTGATATAAAAGACACTTCTATCCTATTGAAGAATGCGCTAATAATATCTGTATCAAAGAGTTACTAATCACAAAATCAATCGTCTTCGAACTCGAGAGGACTCCATCTAACAAAGATCTTTTGTGCCATTTATTCTGGCAACTATTTGGGTCACATCATTGGAGAGCATCCATGCACTTTTTTTTTGCCAGAATGAGAAAATGATATGTTTATAAATAAGTGCGATTTCAGATGCTTTCATTAAAAATGAAACTTTCAATAAACAACTGATAATTATAACGGTTTTATTTTAAAACTATCCACGCTTTATTTAAAGTTTTCATATCCTTTGAGCAAAATTATATAAAGTTAAAAGATAAACACATATCCGTTACACTCTTTTTGATGTTTACTGGTTTTCTTGATGATTATTACTTTTTTGGGTATTACAACTTTTTTGATAACTTATTTTCTTGATATTAGTTATAGATGGTGTAGGTCAGACATGGTTAGTGAATACTTAATATTTTGTCTCATATACAGTAAATGTCTATACTTTATGCATATTTGGTTGCTGACATTCACTTTAAAACGTTATTTGCAATTATGCAATGGTGCATAAAACTGTTTACTTAAATTTAAATTTACACACATAAAAGTTTTTTACCCATATATATTTCTCAAAAGGATGTGGGTAGAAAAGTGTGGTGCACACTTCAAATTATTCGCTAAATGTAAAATACGATAACTAGCAGTTAAAATATTTAGGAGCATTTTGAGTAAATAAACTTACCAATTAAATAATACATTATATAAATTATAAAGCACAACATTTAACAGGATTAGAACTAATAATAAAAAAGTTTTAATTATACGTAATTATTGTTATTAATATTTTTACCTTTGGATTTCTTTGCAAACTTCCAGTAAACCCAGCTTCATACAGACCGCTCTTCTGAGGCACAGGATCAAAAGGCATTTCCTGAACTGCTTCCATCCGGTAATTAGCTCGTTCTTCCGGTCCTATGTAATCTGCGTTGAACGAGCAGCCTTGATTTTTTTCAAGAAAATTAAGTTTTATAACACACGCATTTCTGATGTATTTATTTGTTCACGATCATTTATTATCGATAATTATAGTAAAAACAAGTGAATTCACTAAAATGTGTTAAGTACGCAAGCACATTTATGTTAAAGCTGAAATATTTGCCATTAAAATGTATAATACGGGATATTATTAGGATATAATAAAGATTAGGATATAATTAAAGTTTAAGTTTTAAAAAGCTGTGAAAAAGATCCTCTGGTCAGAATGACTTAAAATATAGCCTGAGTATATACAAAGAAAAAGAAAATGGTTTGGTATAAGGAAAATAAATATTTTGAATTTTTTTTTTCTTATGTCATACTATTTAAATTAAATAACTTAATCCTTTTGGCGATCACATGTTGCCAAATGTCTTCAATCAAATTGTCAATTTTTAATTGATTAGACAGCCTTATGCATTTTTTAAGCAACCAAACATTTTTCGAAATTGATTTTTTGGCATATTTTTATTCAACCAGTATAAGTAATTATGTGGAACGATTTTTCTCTAATGCAATAATTATTTCAAAAATTATTTACAGAACAGTTAAGCAACTCTCCAAAGAAATATCCAATCTGAAAAATTAGAAGACTGTCGCATACCTGATATTTACATAAAACGAAAAATTGCTCCTTTCTAAATTAAAAAAAAAAAAAAAAAAAAAAAAAAAAACCCTTATGAATGATAGAAACCTAACTATTATACTGCATACGTTGTTATATTTCAACATACAGCAACATTCTCCTCACTTTAAAAATTGGTATTAATATAATTTTAGAAAAGGGGGGGGGGGTTATATATATGTTTATTCTTTATTATGTGATCCTTTAACTATTAGACTCTTTAGTTTCTGAATCATTATTATAAAACTATACTGTATACAGTATATTACCACTACATACGATATTATGTACTTCAACACATATTTTCAAATGAATCAACAATCTTAAATGAACAAGAAATGTATAAATCATTTTTTAAATTCTCCCTAAATTTAAAAATGCGGCAATTTCTTACAATATTTTAAATTTACTTTTCTAATTGTTTCTTGCATTTATAACTGGACATTGATACTAATTAAAATTATTATTCTATACATGCATTTTGTTATAAATGATGTTCTAACATTAATGGTTTACAAACAAGTAAAAAAAACATCTTGTCTTATGCTTAGTAATCATACATACCATTAGGGGGTAGAAGCATGTTCGGAATTCCACCAGCCTGCTCCATTTCAGCACAGTAAACATTTTGTGGTGGAATAACATCTGGATCCTTACCATCATGTTCCGCGGGATCCACTAAATTCTTTTTCAGAAGAATTTCGTCCCTGAAATCATATTCATTCCATTCTATTATGCTAATTTGATACACGCATTTTTCGTATCCTTCTTTCAAAACGCATACACGATGCTGGTAAATAGTAACGTTAAAGGGGATATGTATGCATACATATAAAACATTTATTGGCATAAAGCTTCACAAAACCGATTACAATGCGATAAAATATGAATGTTTCAGGACTGTTTTTATATATATGCATCTTTAAAACATACCATATTGATATTTGAATTTATTACTTATTTAAATTTCATTGGTTTTGCAATGCTATAAATCTGTGAATCAATAGTGATTAATACTTTATTCCAATACTATAATTTTTTTTAATAAATATTTATCCCTTTTTGTCTATAATTTTGAAAAAGATAAAGGAATAATTGAGCAGAACTAATTATTTTATTAAAGAATAATTGAGTTTTAAGCTATATATTACACAAACATAATGGTAACAAACTTTGATGTTTTTAAATATTCAATAAAAATTAAATCACAATATCTCTGAACATTTTCCGATTGAAAATAAATTTAAAAATATCATCGAAAAACCAGATGTACAGAATGGCGCGTTTCTTATTTTGTTTGTATATTAGTAAAATACTAAAATGGAAAATAATTTGAAATATTAAAGAAATGCACGAAATGACTGCTCCATTAAAAAAAAAAAATTAAAAAATACTCAACTAGCACACTAATAACACATCCCAGTTAATCAATAGCAGAAATGTCCCCGAGGATGAGAAACAGAAGCAAAACTTAAGAAGCGGTGTAATTAATGAAGAAGTTATCTACCTCCGCTTAACGAACCTTGGCACTCTAAACAGGTAGCTATATCTAAATATAGCTTGCAAACGTGATATTTTGAAGAATATCATGATGGTGGGAGAAGGTTTGTTTCAATTTCGTATTTTCTAAGTTTTCTGAATAATGCATTGAATAGTAACACGTCATGTATTGCAATACTCTCTTATTTAAATGTACAAATATTTATTGATTTGTAAGTTTATGTTTCATTAGATGATTTGCTATGTTAATTTTTCTATCAAAGAGCCTTCACAAAAACTTTGAAAAGTAGCCTTGTTAAAATTGTAACATAGCAATAGGGGTACAGTCTAGGAGTCCAAAGAGAAAAATCACCACGAAAGATTTATTGAGTAAAACTACATCAAGAGTAGTCTTGACAAGCAAAGCTAGAACGTCTGTCTTAAATTTCTATTCCGTCTCAGGTAATATAAACTCACAGGTTCTTTTAAGTATAAACAGTCTCTGAATGAGTATCCTTTAAAACAGAGGTTCCAAAATTTTCACAAGACTGGACCCATATTTTTAGAAAGGTTATTATCTTCGACCCACTTTTGCTATTACACCTCCTCACCCACTACAACCAAGTGTTTTAAATTGGTGTCTTAGTTTGTTTTATTAACCATTGAAAAACAATTATTTCAAATCATACTTTAAAAAATTGCTCAATGCCTTAATAGTATTTGTAAGTTTGTAAATTACTGAAAATAATTAAATTAGTTTTACCACTTTAAATCCAAATACCTAAGCAGGGATACAGAGATACAGCTATATCAGACATTTGACAGAACTAATACTTTTATATGGAAGCGAATGCTGGACAATGAATAAATAAGATGGAAATAAATTAATGGTCATTGAACAAAAAATCTTGAGGAGAATTTTTGGGGCAGTGAATGAATACGGATTATGGAGAGTAAGATATAATCAGGAATTACAATATAAATTTATCGAATCAAATATTGTTATTGTATTTAATTAACATAAATAATTGCAGTATTGGACATTGGTTACAACATTAACTTAGTTAGCATATTTTTTCTCCTTATCCTCTAATGTTGATGATCAGTGGAAAATGGCTCGGCTTTAAATAAAGGTATGCAGTGGAAAATCCGGTCACGAAAATAACATTCCATAGACCTGATGTGAAAAGAAAACGAGGTATGCCACGTATAATGTGATTGGATAATGGAGAAGGGGTTACTATGTATGGGCGTTAATAGATGGAGAACAATGGCTTCAGATGCGTCGAGATGATGGAAACTGTCTGAGATAGCCTTGGCCAAAAATTGACTGTAGAGCATAAGAAAAATAGGAATTAAATTAGTAAAAAACTATTATATGAATTGAGAGCTTGCCAATTCAATGGAAGTTTCTAAAACGCTTTTAAGCTTAAAAGTTTCAAATATTGTGAAAACAATTTATAATTTAAACTGGATGTCGCACAAAATCCCCAGCCACGCAACTGCTGGTTAATGTATTCTAATTTTTATTTTTTTGTTACACACTTTGGTATTTTCTATGACTTCTATTATTCATATGAGAGCCTCATGCATTTAAAGAAATTATTCATGAGCCATCAAAAATTAATTCATGACCCACAGTTTGAGAAATGCTACTCAAAATATCCAAATATTTAGTCATCAGTAACTACGTATTATTAGAGTAAGATGTTAAGAAACATGTAAACGTGAAAAAAAAAAAAAAACTGAACCCTTACATTATGCCAGGAGGAAGAATGTGTGGACATCTTATAAAAATTCTATCAAATGTTTGTAATATACAATGTGCAAAATTATCATTTCTATATATACTTTAGATTACTATTCATATTTTACGATTCATTAACATGGATAATAAAGAGGACATTTGTCCTTCAAAATAATTTTGCTTGATAGTTTGCTCGGGGCTCTTTTTTAAATTACACTTCTATTCTTTAATACATAACTATTCTATTTTACTTTAACTTTGCTTTCTATTGTAACGTTAGCAAAACGTATGTGACACTTTGTAGCGCATGAAGATTTTGATGGGTTTTTTTAAAAATTTAATGAGAACTTGACTTGACCATCGTTGCACCAAATACATTGACTAAATACCTGCTAGTAAATACAAGATTATTTGAAAAAAATTCTATGCAAGAGAAATATATTTTCGCAACTATCTCTAATGTAAATAGATTTATAAAGCAAATCAAAGGGACATTAAGTTTAATAGTATTAAATTTACAGGATCTAATGATTAAACGAGTTTAAAATGTATTAATGAAATATATATCAAATATATATACTAAATATATTAAGTAGTTAACTTTGACAAAAATGCTGCATGTTTATAAAAGGCTCTCAAGTAATTTCGCTAAAAATTTTACTCCTTAATTTGGCTCAAAATATTTCGAGATTTTCAAGTACAATCTATTATTCCCACTCAAAATATGTATAATAACCGAATGATTATAATTTAATAATTCCTATTCTTCGATTTCTAAATAAAATTAATGAAATTAATTAAATAACAACTGAAAACGGGATAATAACTTTGATGTTTATTAAGATACATTTACAACTTTTAAGTAATTTGAATCATCCCAAACTTATTCACCAAAATAAAATCCAGAATACTCAATCCATTATTTAATGCAAATATACTTTGTTACATCGCGGAGAAATGCAAATACGATTATAAACATAGCAAATCACTAATGAATACAAAGAATTTTGTAAATACTAATCTTCTCAGTCGAAGGCATCTTCAAACTTTTCTTTTGTAACAGCTTACCTTCCTAACTCTTCTATAAAGGATAATATTCTTAGGTATATTAAATTCCTCAACTCATTTAGTATGTCAACAAAAGCTGTGGAAAGCCAAAAATTGGATTAGGGCCATTTACAAACTCGCTTACAATTCAATTACTGTAGAGGTAAACACATTTTATGGGCGCCTTTACGATCACGCTTTGGATTACCCTTCATTATTTTCTAATCAGCGTTGGAAGAGCACTTTAAAGAACTCTTTCCTTAACAGACTTCTATTGCAAAGTGAGTAGTGACTCTGGATGTGATGCCGGGATGTCTGATTAGTGACATAAGTGAATGCAAGAAGTTTGCCTTAGGGATATAAATTGTCCGGCTGAGTTAATCGAATGTGGACGGTTGAATTGTGAATAGAGTTGTGTGTTAAGCTTTGTATACCGATAAGTTATTGTAATTAATTCAAAGAAACAATTGCGTGATTAAACAACTCTAATGATTTAAAATACTAGCGAATGTATTGGATTTATTACTTTATATAATGAAAGCGGCTTAAAAAATGATGATCAAATAATTTTCAATCAGTTTCAATAAATACAAAATAAAAACTAATGGATTGTAAATTCAAAAGGATTAACTTATTTCTATAGAAATATACATTTTTTTTAATTTGACTTGAAATTACTAATATAATCATAGTTTGAAAAATGGCTGTTAGAATTTATCCTTGTTAAGTTTGAAGTGCGGATTTATTATTATGGATATTCAAAAAGGTATGTACTAGGACGATGTTAGATTAAATTATAAGAACTAAAATATAAAATAGTTTTTAATAAATATTCATTCTATTTTAATATGATGTTTTTACATTTACAAATTTCAATTTTTTAAATTAGTTTATGTTAAATTTTCATAAGAAATTTATAATGTATACCATATTTTGAAAATAAATTGCGAGGAATAAAAATAATTTGAAGCAGAGTTTATCCTATGTGACTTCCTATTCCAGACATTTCTGTTTATTTTCTTGCGAAATCAAACATCAACTTTAGTCTAGACATTAATAACTTCCACCCACATTCAGTATAAATCTACATACAATTCAAAATAGCTTCGCAGAATAATATGAAAAGCCATTTGAAGGAACCACACTTGGAATCTAAGTTAAGAATGACAGACTGAACTTACTTTTCCCTTGCCGGTCCTTCCCTAGAACCTGCAAAGAGAAGATACAGCCATTTATGAGAAGCCCATAAAATATTTTTATCTGGAAAAGCCATCTAAACTTTCCTTCTCACACACCAGAGTAAATGCTACAAAAGCGATCTGCTTGGCTCTTAGCAAAAGAATGGGATAGAGGTGTAAGGTATAAAAATGATTTATACTCCTTAGGTTCTCGCCTCGAACTTACCACTTCTCAAAGCAAGAAAAAATAATTCTCTCTTGTGGTAATTTGGTTAGAGAAGAATTGCTTTTTTGTGTATATGTGAGTTGAGAGGTAACTGAAGATGCTAATTCTCTTCGTTTCTTTTGGTTTCAAAAGGAGGTTCTGTAATTACATAAAAGGTGATTATGTTCCAGGGAAAGAAAGTTGGGATGGTGTGATTATTTTTACGTATTTTGAAAGGAAAATGGCTGAAATAAAATATCCATTGATGTATATGTATTAATGTATTTTTCATTCAGATATTGTATAAAAGTTGAAGGATTTTGGAGAAGAAATTTATAATTTAATGATAAATATGACATTTAAAATAATAATACGAAAAGTTTACTGTAAAATAAAAAAAAATAATCTATATTTAAATCTAAATATTTCATGGTTTGCGTCTTTTAAAATGTTTACATACTATTTTTGCAATTTTAAATTTCCAATCTGAGTTTAAATTTCTACACATAATATGATTATTGATGTTATATTTTGTTATACGTAATAGAGAAAGTAAGTTGCGACATATATTTAGAGGAAAAAAGTTATCTAATACTATTTGTTCATTGCTTCAGAAAATTGTGAATTTAAAATCAGGATAATTATGTAACGTTATATAAGTACCTCTTAATAATACGTATTGTAGTCATACTATGAACATTCACTTTAATTCATACAATAAGCATAAGTAAAAAAATTATAAAACTTACACTGAAAAAAATTCAACAGTGTCAATAAGAATGCAATTATTTGTGGAACAAATATTTTTTAATGGCATTAATTTCATAAACCTATTTTTTATGACAAGTTTATTTACTAAATTTAAATAATCTAAATTTAATTAAAATTTATTCATCTAAAATTAACGATGTTTAAAATGTAATAAACGACTACATTTATTAAACATTTTAATAGTAAACATCATAGTCATTTTCAATTTACTATATATTTTTGGATTTGAAGTTAATACTACAAAATTAATACACAACATTGATACATAATAAATACCTGATTCTCTTTCCTCTTCTCGCATTCTTATTATGAATACTGCAATCCCAGCAACAAATACAAGAGCAGCAACAACTCCAATCATGACTCCAAGGATGATATTGATGGATTCGGAAGAAAATCCTAAAATGAAATAGACTTTTATTATAACAACAATTGATGACATGTTTGTCTGCCTGTTAATTTGTGTGTTATGCCTGTGAGTTGGAAGAGGAGTCATAGTGTTTTATAGAAAGGTGAATGAAAATCATCAATTTTCTATCTCTAATTTTAAGACTATAATGAACTTTTATTGTTTTTATGCATGCTATAATAATGTTTAAATACTAAATGTAAGGTGTTTCGATTGAAAACCTGTTTAACAAGTTTTATTGGAATGTAAGTAATTTTGAAAAAAATGCAATCAAAGAATTATGCAGTTATAATGGTTTCTTTTAAACACATAACAATTAGGTTTGAGTTTCGAATGCATTTCTAGGTGCATTATTTTTGTATTAATATTAATATTTATGAATGCTTTTACACAGACAAAACTATTCAGACGAACTACACAGACTCGAACTATTATTTTTATTTTCAATCGAGGTAGATAAAGGAAGTTCTCTTAACTAAAAAGTTTTTTAAAAAATCATATCTGATAACGAAGCATTTATTTCTTGTTAACTTATCCCATATCTTTATGGTTAGCTTAAATAATTAGGTAGTAACTAAACTAAACTATTTCATCGATCGATTATTTTAATATAAAGACGTATAAATAACTACATAACAACAGAGTTGAAATTTGTTATCGTTATAACTCTATTAACATAAGAAGGTAAATTTAAAATAGGGCAATACTCTTCAGACCTTGTTCGGAACGTGGTGCTGCCTCAGTTGACCCCTTGATGACCACTGAAGAGCTTCTACCTTTCATATTGGCAGCGTAGATAACTAGTATATACTCAGTAGATGGTGGTATGTCAGCAACATAGAAAACCGGCTCGATCCTCGTTAAGTTCTTTTCTAAGTATTCCTGAGCCTCGTTGTAAACTTCTAAGTAAAATTTCTGTTGGAGTCCCCCATCATAACCTTCTTCGCATTCAATTCGCAAAGAATCGGAAGTGTAGTTGGTGATGGAACAATTGCGGACTTGGTCTGGTGGTCCTGTGTTAAACAAAATCACATTTAAGTTGGTCACTGTTTAGATCAATGTAACACTGTGTTTCATAAATCTGAGATAACTATCTACGATAACTTACTTCTATATTCCAAATTATCTGTAAATACGAAGTAAAAAGGTGTATATTGATTTTAGAGATACATTTTCTTTCCCCGGTAGTTTGAAGTCAGTGACCAATATAAATGTATTTTGTTTATATTGCTTAAAATTTTAAGAGCGGAAGATAACCAAAATGTAGTCAAAATATTTAAAATCAAAATTGAAGAAATTTTAATACTAATTAATATCATGTACTGCTATAAAATTTAATGCTAGATAACTATAATATCAAATGTATGATGTGTTACGACATGGATTGTCTGGAACAAAGTATTCGTATTTTTTTAAAATTAGGATAATTTGTTTTAGAAATACTACTCCCCGCATCTGCCTTTTTACTTTCAATTTATTTACTTTTCCATAGGTATTATACATAGGGTAATAAAAGTATAGTATTCGATAAAAAAAAATGTAAAAAAAAAAAAAAAAAAAAAATAATCGATTTCTTTTTTTGCATTTCTCCACGTTTTGGAACACGCTGCTTTTAAAAAATGATCTAGAAATAATGTATGTCTGTATGTGTCCCTATGGTCAACATAACGACCGAATAAATTGACCTACGATGTTCAAATTTGGTGAGCAGGTTAGTGATGGCCCAAGGACCTACCATTAAGGTTTTCGTCAAAATGGCGCATGTGCATAAGGTAGCTGCCATTGAAAAAATCATGTTTTTCTATGATTGCTGATTTTGATTAAAATCGCTGAGCTAATGCCTCTTAAGGTGTTCTAAACATCCCCACCTGCGAAATTGCCGTAAAAATGGTTTAATGGTGTAAAAAATTGAAAAACGAATGCCTTCAACACTAGAGTTCTCTTTCCTTGAGCATACCTCAACTATCAACCATCGTTTTTTTTTCTTCCCTCAGTTTCACTTATAACAAAGGATAATATGAGGATTATTGTAAAGTACATCGCCAAAATCACAATTTTGGCGATTTTTTTTGTTTTGATGAAAACATAATAACGGTAAACGACGCAAATCCACGTCAGTATTATAGTGTAATTGAAAGTTGTGCGATGTTCCACACCCCTAGTTAAATATGCGAACAATCTGAAAGAACTACAAATTTAGTTCTGCTACTGTACATCAAATGTCATGAACTCAACTCGAATACATAAATTAATTAAAATATCATCAAATTCATGCCTCTATTTTGCTTTTCCTTAATTGATTTTCTTGTAGGATTCTAACATGAATTTTGGGATTAATTATTTAACCCTTTGCACTCCATGCCTTTTTCGCGCGGAGGAATCAGCAACTCGAGACATTTTAGGTTCGGCTGGTGTTTATGGATTTGCTTCATAGAAACTAAACACAGTCATTGGCCTTGCATTGAATTTCCGCATCACACCTAATGGTCCTCTCGTGGTTTGGCATCCAATCGTGTGGCGCCTGAGAGGCGCCACTGGAGTGCAAAGGGTTAAACTATTGGTTTATATAAGCGTTATATATATATATATATATATATATATATATATATATATATATATATATATATATATATATATATATATATATATATATACAATTTGAAGGGTCCTGTTAATTGTAAATTATTTCTAATAACTTTATAGAAAATATGAAGTTATCTGAAATAATATATATAAACTCTTTAATTTAAATTTCATTCGTATGCTAATATAAAACGGAAATAAAATTTATTGTATCACTGCATTAAAGTAGTAATAAAGTATTTACTATTTTCATAACAAATTTAACGTATATGTGTTTAAAAAACTACAAGCCTATTTAAAAATTAATGTATCACGAAGAGCAAAAATTAAATTTACCAGCTGGAATGACGTTGAATATGCAGGGTACTTGCTGATCACCTACACCATTCTTTGCCCAACAGTACAATTTTCCAAATTCTGGTCTCGTTCGGGGAATATAAGTAGCTATACTTGTAGGACCGGAACTTGTAAATGAAAGTACATCATGCTGATCATTAGAGTTATTAAAATTCCATCGGAAGCTGACGTCTGACGGTTCCGCATCCACGCTGCATTCGACTCTTGCAGGCTCTCCTTTAGCCACCCCGTATACTATTTTCTGGCCCATCTGACAGACCGGAGAATCTAAAAAATAATGAAAGTATTTGGCCCGATGCCGTAAGAAAACAAGTGCAAATACATAGCACGTTAATTAAAATAGTGTCTAATAGTAATAGTTAATTAAAACGTGCATGTTAATTAAATAGTTAATTCAAATAGTGTCAGAATTCAAAGGTTGTATTATTTGTTTTGAATATGGATAGACAATGTTAGATTATGCAGTGGTTTGAAAAAAAATAAAAAATATTGATATACTACTGATAATAGTGTAAGAAAATTTATTATATGATGTTTAAACTTACCAATTAAAAACATTTGTAGCAAAAGCATTCCGTCATTATTCTTAAATTTCAGTCATACAACTTTTTAACGTGAGATATGTTATGATATTTTAACTTGAACGATGTATTAGTAACGATCCATTGTCAAATCTCAAGATCAATATTTTAAAATTATTCGTCGGTGTTTAAAAAAATATTTGATTGTTGTAATTTCTTTCTTATTTTAGACTCTGTGTCACTCTATTTTTGTTCGTTTTGATTCTGAAAATGTATACGTAATCTCCTCATGCGAATATTGTGTATACTACAGCGATTAAGGTGAATGATAATCAAATAGTTATTCATTTCAACAACAAATGTTTCATTCAATTTTAAGTGAAATCAGGTTAACTTAACGTGCGCTTTTACCTATTGACCATTGCAGTTGATGTCGGCCTCGTTTTTTATGTTTAAGGGTTAAAGAGCAGACAGAAACTTGTTTAAAATTCAGAACATATCTTTGTTTTGCAAACTAACACGTACCTTGATGGAATTGAATCTGATGTCCTAAGTGAATAGCTTTTTTTTAACAACTTTTGGTATAGTTTTCGTATTTCCAAAAACTACATGCTGGAATTATGAGCTAAATTACTCACTGTGCGTGAGCCTTCTACTTACTTCTACAGGTAAATGACAACCGAATATATTATATACAAATTCACTAAGAAAACAAATTCTAACTAAAGGGAAAAAAGAGCCAACCATTCCGTTTGCTATTGTTATTTATTACTTTGTTGAACGTAAATCATTTCTTTGTTTGGGTCAATGCTCTTTCTTGAGAAAGACATGCAATTCAAACATTAGTTCCTAAGAAATTTAACGCATGAAGATATTTATTACAGATTTAACATGACAAATGCTATAGAAGAGCCTGATAAACTATATAGCAATTATTTATATGAATAAAATACATCCTCTCAGTGGGATTTCGTAAAAAAAAAAATAATGTAATTTAATTTGTTGTTTCTTAAAATTATATTTCTTTTCTTATATTTTGTAATAAAATAACAAGAACGAACAATTGGAATTCAGGACAGTAAAATAGAGTTACATTATTGAAAAGTAATTTTAATTTTACAAACAATTGTTAGCAAACATGATAATTTTTATTCTGGAGGGTTAACTTCACAAAACATGATTAAATCTGAAATTTAATAAGTGTATCTGTTATTTTAATTAGCATTCGAAAGAACGAAATTGTAATGAATGCAAAAGTTTTCAATAACTTTTTTTTAGTTCGGTGAAGGAAGTTTCTGCAAGAAAATAAAATGAATCTCAAGTATTTTCATTACAAAAGTGAGTAAAAGAAATGCCTCAAGCTGTTTTCATTTCGAATTAGACGGCACGTCTCTAATGAATTTTTTTTGTACTAAAACACGGATAATGAAATGACTACACTTCAATTTATTGAACAATCACAATAACGATTTTTTCAGACTTTCCATGAGGAAATAAATGAGTAAATTTAAACATAATTAATTTCATTCCATTAAAACGTAACTTTTTGAATCCATTTTGAAATATTATTTTTTTCTTGTATATGAATATTTTTCAAATTGTAAGTGGAAACAAACACAATTAATTTAACTCCAACTTATGAAGTAAAATAGTTTCACATGCATTAAAAGGCGAAATAGCATACATCAATTTCTCAGTTTATAAATTCCGCCTTGAATAATTCCAAATGTGTAGTTGTTTGATAAAAATAATGACTAAGTCTTGAGATGCATTCATGAATTCCATCTACATTTTTTACAATTTCTGTATTTTTTTCCCAATTTAAGAATTTTTAGTTTAACGATTTGTATACCTACACTAAGTATTATGTAAAACAATGTTAAAAATAGTACAGCATAAACCTCCAATATGTCTAAGCCCCTAGTGTAAACTAGAAAATTCTCAATTTTAGTTTGCACTTATTTCAAAGTTAAATCTTATTTGGAGATAAGTTAAATCCAAAGTTTAATTTTGAAAGATATTTACCATTTTACACTAAAACTACCTTCTACTTTAAGAACTATTTTTTCTTAAATATTGTTTAGTATAAATTTTTTCATAATTCCTGTTGTTGCATTTATAGCTTTAGAAACACCTTTTCTGCTAAGGTGTCAGAAAATCTTTTTCACACATTTAGTTTCGATATGATACTTATATAAATGTTAATTTCATCCATAACATTGTAAATATTCCACCAAGAAAAACTGGCTGCCATAAAGTTTATGAATTAAAAATAGAGATTTGCCTTCAATTCGGCTACTTTGCTACCACTGAACTGAACTGGAATAATTGTAGAAGTATTGCTACTATGCCCGATTTCTTCGTTAAGTTTTGTACATATATGAGGCAACGTGATATTAAAAAAAATGCTTTAAAAAAAATCAGCACCTAAGCTAAAGTAAGAACTTAGCTGTAGGATAGCGAAACCCGCCCTAAGCTAGGTCGATGTAATTCAGTTGCATGTTCTACCGTTTTGACATTGGGGATTTGGAATCTAGAAAATCCAATTTGTTCTAAGATTCTTGATTTTTTTTTTTTGTATTGCATACACCTGTTGTCTTATTACTCTATTTATGGTAATATAAAGTGGAGGGAAGGTCGAAACTCTAAACAGTTAATATAAAAATGATACAATTGCAAGAATAGGAAATCATATATGTAAATTAATAACTAATTCTTTTATGTTTTAAAATAAATGTATGTCACTTTAGTTTTATAAATCATTATAGCTCTTGCTTTTCAGTAAGTATAATATTTTTTTCAAGAGCATTTTCGTATAGTTGGTATTTCACTGGTTTTATATGTAATTCGGTAGGGTAACATTGCGTGACAATGTAGCACGTTCTTTGGTATTAACTGTTAAATATATACAGCGTGCCCCCGTATAACCTGGCCGACCTTTATTTTTGACACCGTTGGTCCTACATACATAGTCCCAATTGAAGAAATGTTTTAAATCGTTAAAATATTTTTACTGAATGGTTTTTAAGTTAGCAAAGGGGTAGGTATAAAAATTACTGATTGTAAATTTTTATACGGTCCCCAGTTTCCCCAACTCATATTTAGAAAAATGTAGCCCATGAAAAAACATTTAAAATAAAAAAAAAATGAAATTTGTTAGACCAATAGCAACGGTGTTATTCGAGTTTAAAGTTTTAACACTATTTGGGGTGCCGACCAAACGGTATAGTGGTTAGCGTGCTAGCTTCTAGACCGCGAGGTTGCGGGTTCGAGTCCCGTGCAGGCATGGGTGTTTGTAAATGTATGTTGGCTTGTCTAATGACGAAAGTTTCGGCGCATTATAGCCCTCGTGTTGCTGACGGCGCCAGATAATCTGAATACAACCAACCAACTATTTGGGGGGCCCGTACATAAATTGAAATGAGGAAATATCGTCTTATTGGAATAACAACGAGCTTCTAGACTAGGTTTGACTATGGCAAACTAGTTGTTGTTCATCACCTAAAACATTAATTTTTTACTAGAAACTGCTTTGAAAAAAAAAATACAAATTATACAAAGCAACAGCAAACAAACTTAGAAACAATTTTAATTAAGTAATTTTAAATAATAACATAATCAGAAAGCAGCGTTTTTTGTTACACAAACAAAAATAAAAGGTGAGGGAAATAAACAAAGTGAAAAGGATAAATAACCTCTTTCTTAATTACATATGCTCGAAGTGTTTTCCATTGACTAAAATACCTAAGCGCACACGTCATTCAAATTCATCTTCAATATTTTTCAGCATTAAAGGCGTAATACACTTGGCAGCGGATAAAATTCGATTCTGCATATCTAATAGACTCGTCGATTCTTTTTCATGTATCTTGCTTTTCAAAAATCCCCAAAAAAAGAATTCTAAAGGATTTAGATCTGGAAATCAAGGAGGCTACTCTACCGGACCTCCATAGCCGATAATGTTGTCTTGAAACTCACCCCACAAGGGGTGGTGCACCATCCTGTTGAAACCACATCACTTTAGGATCTGCTAACACGATATAGCCATCCAGAAAATCAGATAGAGGTCTCTGTAACAGGTTCGCATACTTTTTAACCTGTTAATGTATCCGCAAAAAAGAAAGGTCCTACTAACGCTCCCTTCAATATGCCATACAAACGGACCATCGCACTTGATGCTTGTTTGGTCGGATCACATGAGGATTTTGCAGGGACGAAAATGTGTGTTTTGCCTATTTACTACCCCAGTTCTTGAAAACGTACACTCATCAGAAAATGGAATGTTATTCACAAATGATGAATCCAATTCTAGTTTGTCCATGATGAAATTGCAGAAATCAAACCGTCTATTTTCATCCCCGGGCAAAAACTCTTGCACCAATCACGGGCGATAAGGATGTGCACCGTGTCGGTTTAAGACTCTCCACACATGGGCTTTTGAGTATCCACATGCTTCACTAATGTCACTGACACTAGACTGAGGGAAAGCAAGAGCATGGCCCAAAATTTCTTCGTCAGAGACAACCACTCTTGTATTTCCGGATCGAGGACGTCTTCCTATGCTACCTGTTTCTCGCAAACGCTTTACAATATTTAAAATCGTAGCTTTAGATGGAAGTATGCCATTTGGAAATAATTTAATTGCGTATTGTCTTGCAGATTCTCGACCATTTCGATTACACTGGCCGTACAGAAATAGCATTTCTGCGTACTGTTCCGCAGTGTGCATTTTAACAAGGAGGATTGTCAAATAGCTAAATACATCTGGCATCTGGTATTAGTATGACCTACTTGTATTCTTAAGTGATGAACATACATTATTGGTTTTCTACCTACCAATCAATAATCTGCCACTAAAATTTGCATAGGAACCTGTAAATCCCACAGTACTACATGCTAATTACACATAAGGGTCGGGAATTTTTTATTCCTTTTTTTTTTTTTTTTTTTTTTTTTTTTTTTTTTTTTTTTTACCACTAACGGAATTTTTTTTTTGCTATTTCTAAAATTTTAGGGATAGACGAAAAATGTAAGTACAATTTTAGGGAGAAACAAAAATTTAACGAATTATAGGAATTTTAGGATGAATGTGACCCCTGCACAACACAAGAGTGTGAATTTGTTATGCCTCGACAATTTTTTTTTTTTTTTTTTTTTTTTCATCCTACGTGGTCGAAAGATTTTTGTTAGTTTTAGGGAGTATGGCACCTATTATCTCTTGCAAACGAGTTCAGAATCCACAATTCACTATAGACATTGATAGATCGTATTCATGCATTTGATTACAGAATAATTTTCAGAACGCAATTCCTTTTTCTCTGTATTTCATTTTGTGTACATGCCCTTAAAATATGTTAATGCCACGGGTGTAAAGTGGTATAAGTCACTAAATTCCATTTTTCATATCTCCATGAATATTGGTCGTTCAAATTTCAATTTTTTTTTGTTTGAAATGTTTTTTCATGGGCAACATTTTTCTAAATATGAGTTGGGGGAACTGGGGACCATATAAAAATTTACAATCAGTAATTTTTATACCAACCCCTTTTCTAACTTAAAAACTATTCAGTAAAAATATTTTAACAATTTAAAACATTTCTTCGATTGGGACTAGGCATCTAGGACCAACGGTGTCGAAAATAAAGGTCGGCCAGGTTATACGGGGACACGCTGTATATTTATACATTGTGATGCAAAAGTTTAGAAAATGAAGTCATTCGGCTTTAAAATTTAGAATTGTGATAGTTGAATTACTAAATCCAAAAAATATATTCAAAAACAATTACAAAATATTATAATCAAAATAAAGTTGTTTGATTTGTTTGGTATTTTTGGATAAAAATAGAAATTTGCTGTTGCAAAAGTATTGACACAATCACGAGTTTCTGCAAATTTAAAAGAGATGACGTCACAGACTTCGAGTATTTAGGTTCTGCAAATGACAACACTCCGTAATAGAGATACCACAGACTAAAGAAATTCTAACGGATCAGCTTATGCAAATTTGGCAGTTGAAAGCTGAAGCTAAACTCATTTCGTAAATTTCAACTATCATTAATTGACCTAATACTTCTATTAATCGAGTTTTACCTAATGGATACAAATACAAAGAAAAACACAGATCTGACAGGGCGCGTGTGCCGAATAAACCCGATGATCGTATCAAAAGATTGTCGCAGTGTATTTAATGTTCTTGATTAATTCTTGATCGGTATCAAATCTTAAAGAAATTTAAAATGTTTTCTTCATAACTGTGGTGAAGTGGCATTTGGATGAGTGTTCTCACCCAAAACACTTCAACCCCTTTTAAGTGTTTTTGGATTAATTTGTGAGGTTTTGATTTTGTGAGGTTTAATTTTGTGTGGGTTTAATTGTGTTTGCACTGGTAGTTGATGACTCAGTTTAAAAGTAAAGGGTCTGGTACACCCTACTGTCCTCTGCCTCGTTAAAACCAGATGTTTTGGGGGAAAGAGTTGTGTTAGGGGATTTTTGTCGGTCTGGGCTGGCTTAGAACGGATGCAAGTTTGATATATTTCGATGCTGAATGTCAAGCGGGCTGTGTTTATATGACGGAGGTCAGAGAGGTGAATTTCGCAACGAAACCAATAATCGCCTGGCCGGGCAAAAAGGGTTCAGCCCTGATTGCTTGTAGGCGTAGGTTATGGTCCAATGAAGGGCGCAGAATCTATAGCAAAGCTGGTAGCGCACCAATTGCATTCTGACCAAGTTTTTAAAAGCTGGTACAACTTTGAAAAATGAAGATTTCACGACCCTCTCTGCTCTGTATACCTTGTCTACCAACAGGTGCGTGGGGGACGCAACGATCTCGCTCTGACCGGCTGGGGTAGAGCCCTGTGATGATGTATTCCTGCATGAACGGGTAAGTCCTTCTGGCATTCGTTCTCGCTTGCACAGTAAATCCGCAAAGGTTTAATTAGTTTAAAATTAATTTAATTGTTTATTTAATTTAAGTTTGGAGGACAGCTTTTTTAGTAGAAGAATTTGTGTTCGCGTAGTGAGAAATGGCAACGTTTACTTTCTCAGTAAAATTAAGTTTAGTGCGATTGGAATTTAAATATAAGTGTGTTAATTAACTAAATAACTGTCTAGTTTAATAGGTTGACTTAATGTGTATTTGGAAACAGAGTTTAAGTAGTAGTAAGTTCCGATTTAATATTGTTATATGGTAATGTCACGAGACTCTCTCAACCACAGGCGCCGTACTGCATTTGTGACTATGTATTGTACAAACCATTGTGTTCTCTTTCGTATTAATTTACAGTATTCAAAATAAATTATTCAATTTAACCTCAAACTGGACTCTTCCTTTGTAAGAGAATCGTTCTTGGGTGCGGGATGTTCATTTCCCTTACAGGTAGGGTTCTGTTGCTGTCAATGCTGTCGTTGGTTCGGGTAAATTTGTTTATTGTACTTAGGTCGAGAATTTAACTTAATGTGGTGTAACTTATTGATAACCCTTGTTTTCAACGAACCTTGCCCCAACACGTCCGTATGATTTGATGCTTATAACTTAAAACACAACGCAAACTGTCAGGAAACGATTAATTGTTTGATTAATTTAATCTATATGTATTTTTGGGCTAAAGGGAGCGGGCGTCACCTTACGACAATAACTGTCTGTTTTTTATTGTTTCGCAGTAGAAAGGCTTCGTTATTGTTGCATGTTAAAGTTTATCTCGAAAATACTTTTAATTTGTTATTAGATGATTATATCAGTTGTTCAAATACTCTGGGTGGTAATGCCGATTGCTAGAAATTTAACATTCAGTAATAGATTACCGTATTTGAGGTTATTTAAAATCAGGTTTAAATGAGTAGAAATAAAAGAAAGGACTCTGTATTATGAAAAATTCAACTTCAGCATTTAATTACATAGAGGTTACTTGTGGGGGATCGAAGACTTACTCCATTTCATAAAGTTAGTTTCATTAAAAGTTAGTTAGACAACATCATAAAGTTAGTTCCTCCGAGTATAAAATTTAGTTGATGATAAAAAATTAAAATGAGTTCTGCTGGGAGAACCGAGGGAGCATTTACATCTCTCGTGAGGTGTATTCATCTTTCCGGAGCCTCAACTTTTTTAATCTACTGTTAAGGTACGCCTGATAAAGTTGGAACTTTGGTCGGAGTCTGCCAGAACTTGTACTTTCCAAGTGTCCACTATTGGATAGTAGGGTGGGTCGAAAAACACTTTTTTTCGAAATAACTATTCTAAGTGCGGAAAGGTTTCTCTTTGGGCTCGATAAACACGGTGTAAAATATTTTTTGGATTGGATAATATCTTCTGCCCCTGCAGCGCATTGTAATTTTGGAAAACGGAACAAAATTAAATGTCCGGTATTTGGAAGCCGCAATTAAATATCTCAAATTAATCTTCCCACATACGAAGATATGCTGCGTTTCTGTTTATTTGAGATTTTAAATCTTGCACCTGAAACTGGAAACAAAGAAGAACTGAGTTTCTCGAGAATTATGGAAATTGTTGCAATTAAAATTGAGTCTGCATTGGCTAAATCAAGCACTGTCATTCCTATTGTGACCCATTCTAATATACTGCAGATGATCCATACGTGCAATGGAAAATAAACTAATTTTAAGCGATCTTACAAAGAGATCAAAACGTTAAGGCTTTGCAAGCAAAGATCAAAGCATTTCGACAAGAAGCATGCACACAATTATTTGACATAATGGTCTGCAATGCATTACTTTAAAAGATTGCACATGTACTAAAAAATTACCTTGAAATGAGTATAATTTCCTTAAAGATCAACTGACAACGACACTTATTTACATCTCCTCGCTAGACATTAATGAAATAAAACGACTTCAAAATATTGCTGATATAGAAAGGCTCAAAATTTATATTTAAATTACAAACAAGCAACGCCTAATCCAGGGTATATAGATTATGAAGCAAAGGATTGAACCATCGACATGAGACATCGAAAAGCTGCGAAGGGAAAAAGCTAAAGTTAGAAAGGATTAAATATTTCAAGCTTTAAAAGAAGCTCTGGCATTACAGTTGGAGGAACTGTATTTGGATAGTCGTGAAGATAGTAGATACTAAAAGACACATGAAAAGTAAAGGAGGAACATTTGCCTCTTATTGAAGAACAAGGTTCACGTTGTAATACTATTTAAGTCCATCATTAGGCACTGAAAACAGATTATCGCGGTAATTATCAGATATTTTGAGGGGTTCACAATAGATCTTTCTCAGCTTTTAGCAATTGACTGTGACAGCATATCTCTTAAAAGGGGATGGAAGCCCGGTGTAAGTCGGTTTTTGGAATTGTAACTTGGTAAACCTCTGCAGTGGATAATAAGTCTCCAGCATTTTAATGAACATCTGAAGCATCCGATTGAAACGTTGGATGGGCCAACAAATTATCCAAAATCATATTCTAGTAATATTGGGAAGGCGCCTTACATGTGAAACTTTGGCAGTAACCACTTTCAAAATTAGTGATGGTGAGACGTGACTTGAGCAAGGATCAAATGTACTTATTAGAAATATTTCAAGCGGTGTGATTGAGAAAGCGTTCATGGTCCTTTATCACATTCACGCTGTCTGATAACAGCGAACAGAGTTCTAAGACTATATGTTAGTTCTCCATATTCTTCTTTGAAGTTTAAATAAATCGCTGATATTGTAATGAAACTTTACACTTTAAACTGGTTTAATGTAAAGTCTAAAAGCGTGCTAAAAGGTGCAGCTAAACATGTTTGGAATACTATTGCTAGGTCCAGGTGTTTATGTCAAGACCACAAGGACGTAGTTGATGCAGTAATTTGTTGAAATACGTTCTTTGCTCATCCTGAAAATATAGCTGTGCTATGAATGTTGAAGGATGAAAGATCACTCACTAGAAAGTTTGCTGCAAAACGTATATTTAAGTTTAGAGAGTCATCCTCCAGTGTAATGTCAGAACGTGTATTTCTCTCACCGAAACTGAATTTTGAAGCTGCTGAAACTCATAGAAATGATTAAATGGTCATAATTTACTATTACCTCTTCACTAATCCTTCGTGATGTATCCTTTACTGTATTTAGTTTCATTGGGCGTGATACAAAAAAAAAAAAAAAAAAAAAAAAAAAAATCCATATTGGGACTTTGTTCATTTTCAATGTCACTCAGGCAGTTGAACGGTGTGCAAAGTTAGAGACAGAATCATCAGCTATGGTTCATGGGTTTCAAAGTATAGAAGGGTTCCTTATATCCACATTATTTTCCGGATCAATTATGTCTGAATACGACCATAAGGCTTATTTCAAGCCTCTTCTTGCTGATTAAGTATAATTAAAATTTTGGTATTAGCATGCCATAACATTCTATGGATACAAATATTCTTAACGAATATCATATTAATATACTAAGACTTAACAATTATTTAATAATTTTTAGGCAGTAGAAAGCAATTGTAAAATATTATACAGCAAAAGACAGTGTTTGTATCCATCTATTTCTCATGTTTGATTTATTTGTATAGCAAATAAAAAAGTGCACTTTTCATCAAAAATTCCAAAATTTCAATTGCGATGACGGAATAGAAAATATTATTTGATCAAAAAAATATTTTACATCTTTCTTATTGAACCCAGTGTGCGTCTCTTCTGTACTATTAGAATAGATATATTGAAAAATAATTGCATTTCCTACAACGTGTAAAAATGTTCATTTTTTACCCAAATTTCCCAAATTCATATGCGATGCGGGGGCAGAAGATATTATACAATCCAAAAAATATTTTAAACCGTGTTTATTGAACCCAAAGAGATCCCTTTTCGCGCTTTTAGAAAAGCTATTTTGAAAAAAAGTGTTTTTCGGACCACCCTATTGGACTGGACTTTAAGACAAATAGAGCTCAGGGAGACACATTTTGCTTCTCTCCCTCATTTAACCGGCCACTCGAATAGTCTGAAATTAGCATATGGTGCATAATCTCCACACATCTTGTCTGTAGGGGGTTCCCAAGCTCAACAGGGCAACCGAGCATTTTCCCGAAGTTCGGGATAGCATTACTTCACCACACTTTGCAACAACTGATTACAACCTATGCAATCCCACAAATATGTTATTTTGTTTTAATATCCATAAGTCTATTTGTGTAGTAAGAATGAAGTAACATGTTCTTGGAAAAACAAATTTCACTCTTCCCTCTAAATTGTTTGGGGAAATTTATACAAACCATCTGGTCTGGCATTATCTATGATGCTAATTTCTTTAAACTATACAAATGCTATTTTATACATGTTGATTGTTTCGAATAAAAATAACTGGAAAAATGAATTCCCATATCAAAATTCAAAGAAAAGTGTAAACCGTAGTAACAGACATTTCAAAGTAATTTCATTTCCAGCTAGGCAGCTTCAACTACATTGTAATCCAACTTCAAATTCATGTTTGAAACGTAAATGTTTTAGAATTTAAATTGAACTAAAATCATATAGAAACTTTATGGATAATTCCAGTATTGACTGAAAATAATAAGTGAATTGAGAACTTGGTTTTCTAGTGATAATATATTTTCAAAATTTGATACCAAACTTGACAATTCTGTGATATTTTTAGTAAAATTAATGTGATTTTTCACAAAAATTTTACCCACACTTTTAGAATCTTTAAATCTTACAATTTTACGTAAATGAAAAACAGTATAAAATTTCTATTAAATTATTAATACTTAAAATAAACTGATCAAGAATTTACCATTTTAAGTCTGCAAAAAAGAATTTGACCCATAGTTTAATTTCAAAGTGGATCACATATTTTATGATTAGAAATGAAGTTGATATTAAGAAAATAAAACGCATCAAAACTATTGTTTGGTAATAAAATACCGTTATAATATTTATGTTTCATTAAAAACTAAAAGTTATTACAAAACATACACTTACAGTTAACTTTGTGATAGACCATTTAGTAAAATACCCTTACATTCATGCTACAATTACTTAAAAACTATTACAAAACACTATTTCAGTTAACTTTGCGATTGAACCTTTAGTAAAATACCCTTATATTTACATTACAATTACTTAAAAACTATTACAAAACCCATACTTACAGTTAACTTTGAGATAGACCTTTTCGCTCTGTCCTGTTCCTTCGGTGTTTGTCGCATAGCACTGATAGTATCCCGCGTGTTTTCTTTGCACTCGTTTAATTATCAAAGTGTTGTTTGCGATGACAACTCCAATGTCCGGTTCATGGGACATCCTACCATCTTCGGACATCCAGCCAATCTCAGTGACCCATGGATTGGCTCTGATGTCGCATAGGAATCGAACGTCACTACCTTCACTTGCCGTTGGTTGCTTGCCATGATCGATCTTTAGGCTGAGCTTTACTCGTGGTATATCTGCAAAGAAATTACATACCTTATGGTTAAAAAGAACCCTGAATATTAAATTAGAATTCAAAAGCACACAGGATGTCACAGTGAAGTTGTGTGTTAGATAAATACTTTTTCCATTAGATATAAAGCATCGATCTAAATTCCGGTTATTAATAAATTAAGAAAGTTAATAATGAACAAATATAGTGATTTTGACGGATAATTTATTTGTAGAGTTTCATAATTTTATTTTTTTCTGCCTACTGGAGATAATTTTAATCGTATAAGGAGTTTCTGAAGTCAAAAAAAACATTAATACAAGAAAATAACACTGTAGTGAACGAAATATTTCAATAGTTTTCATTTTTGTTATACGTGAGAAAGGAAATTGTAATGTAAAAAAACTGTCGGAAGAGCAAGATGGTTATGTTATTTCAGGGTATGCCCTCTTACTATTATCTTATTTCAATGTAATTGTCATATAGTTATGTCGTGGTTGTTGTAATTATAATAGTGGTGGCTGTGTAGATTGTTAATAGTAAAATAAAATAATAAATATCTAATTTTATGCAACTGTATCAACGTTTAAATTGTATCAATGTCACAGGTCACAGATACTCTATCTTTTCATTCACCATAATACGACGCATTCAGTTTCGTGACATATAAAGATGTTCCATGCAAAAGTGAAGAAGTCTAAAAAATCGTTGGGAAAACGCTAAAAACTGATATTAAATTTATTTTACACTTCACATTTGTGAATATGTATTGCAAATTTTCATTTTTATTATCTTACATCAGTATTAGAAGGTCGTTTTTTTAAAGGAATACAATTAGTATTTAGTTATTTGACATCACATTATGGATGTGCTTCTTTTTTATTGGACTAGGGTATATGTTTCTTTTTGCATAAACTTGGATGGAATATGTTTTCTTTTGCCTGTAAACTATTTTCTTTATCACTTTTATAGATCACATGCTAACAAAATACTTGAAAATAATACTATAAAAAAACATGGCATTTTAGAAAATAGGAATGAACAATAAATTCTATAAAATATTAAAACAGACTTTTTATTTTACAAGAACGATAATTTACCCTATTCTGTTATCAAAGCTAAGCTTTTTTTTTTTTTTAATTAGTATGCTTAACTTACTTCATTTGATTGCGAAATTCATGAGTAAAACAATGTTACATTCACTAAATACTTCATGAAACATAGATTTGTTAACTTGTATTGGTACTCCAAAGAATTATTGTATATCTCATACAATTTTATCAGGTTAAGATAGGAATTCAATTAAATTCGCTTAAAAATTTGACGATTGTAATAGCTTTTTTTCTTGACATTTAATTTTGTTTCAAAAATTCCTTAGCAGCAATTTTTTAACCTAATAATGTGTTGCTAGTATGATCCTCACCACGAGCCTTAGGGCATTTATTTTCAATTATTTTTTTGTATCTATATTGTGTAACCTTGTTCTTTCACTCTAGTTTTTTGCATAAAAATTGTGCGATACGAATAACTTTTTCATTGCTGTTGAAAATGCTAATTATTACTAAATACAAGTAATTTGAACTTAATATTAGGTTTATTGGTCTGAAGTTTCTCTTCGGTCTCTTTACGTTACTAAAGCTTAAATATCAACTTATTTTAATTTTATTCATTTTTTTCTGAGAATTCATAGATGTCATATCTTAATTTAGTTGTATTTGTTGGTCTGACTTCGTAGCATTTTAACTGTTTGTTGCTATGGTAAAATCGCATTAAAGAGTTGCATCCCAAATGAGCATTGTATGCATTTTAATCCTTTCCCATATTCTAATATTTTTAGGATCCTCTCTAGAGGTTACATTATCTTCTTCTAAACTTATCAAAACCATCTTCATCCATTTTTCATTTACTTTCTATACCATTGCAAAAGGCCTATACTAAAATATCATAAAATATTATGATGTTTTATTAAGAAAGTTTATGGAATCAAAAGGTTTTATTCGACATAATTTTTTAAAAACACGTTAAAAATAGTTCCTAATAGATTTAATTTAATTAGATTTTTAACTTAGTAACTTTATTTGATTTTTAAATAAAGATACAGCCAACTCAACTTTAAAATCGCTACGTTATTGAAATTTAAGTATATAGGAATAATTTTTTTAATTATATTCTTTATACAGGGTTGTAAACAAAAATGAAATTATGTAACTTTTATAAAAAAAAAATCACACATGAAAATATGTTTATCTTTTTACGACTTTTTTCCTTATTTTGACTATTTTTACAATTTACACTGCTACTCTACTTCTAATAGTTGAAGAAATAAATCCCCATAGCAAAGCTTTTGGTAAAAATTATTGATAGTAAAGATATTTACATGTTTTAATAAATTATATAATGTACGTATTTTACGCTTATGCGTATTTTAAAATATAAGGAATTTTACAAAATAGTTTAAAAAAAAAAAAAAAGCTCATCACTAAGTATTTTTGTTTAATTGTTATTTCGTAATCACTATTATTTAGAATAATAACTTAAATATATTTTTATTTTCTATTGCTTTTCAAACTGAAATTTAATGAAGTTATCACAGGAAAAAAAGTAATATAGTTTTAAGGATAATTATCCATTTCAAAAATTAAAATTAACTCGTTATTTTCTGGAATTCTAGGTTTTCTAAATATTATTTCAAAACTTAAAACCATCATCTTATTCAGCACAATTAATAGTTTTAAGTACGAGTAAAATAAATGTAACTTTTCTTTTTATCAAAAAGCACATTTTTAATCGGGGAAATGCATTGTTTATTTTAATCCAATTTTATTAAAATGCAACTAAATTACAATCAATTAGAGTTGTCAAATTATACAACACTCAATAATACATTAAAAAACATCACAAAAAAATCCTTGACTCGCCATTAATTATTATGTCTCCTTTTTTATTACATCTGAATTTGCTCAAATCTTTTATTACTTGTAACAAAAAGGTGAGCATTAAACATGTTCTTATATTATATACAATAAATTATTTTCTAATTGTATAATTATTTTTATAATTGAGAAACACAATTAACACACATTTAAATATTAAAAACAAAATAAACAGAGTCACTCAATGTAAATTTTGTGTTCTTCTATAAGATCCCAATATCCAGAAGCAAAAGTATTTGATGCTTTACTATCAGCCCTTAAAATTGCCTTTACATGTATTATACTAAACCGATTAATGAAAGCACGCCATTAAAAAGTTGGGATTCCTGAATAAAATTCGCATGTACTTTATACTCCTAGAAGCAAATTATTTGAAATCAATGAAGAACTTGTATAAGATCATGAACATATATACCCAACGTTATCTAATTAATATTCATATCTGAACGGTTTTCCCCGATTCTACATGCCCAATTCTGTATTTACAAGCAACCTTTTTAGAAACAAAACTAAAATTAAAACATGCGAAGCGGATAAAATCTATTTTTTTTTAAATCCGTATGCTTCCACGGCCTAATCGATCGGGATTACGAAACATCTGTAAAGCATAAATTTACGAGTGCGTCCCAATTTAAATTTAAACGCATTTTCGCTTAGCATAGAATCCATTAGTGTTCTTTCCAAACTACAGTCTCAAATAGTTCTCCCATAGCACAGTGCAAGGCAAAAATGGATATTTAATTAATGCCAGGTTAGTCACGTGGAAAGGAGGAAATTTGCAATTCATGACCGATCTTGCAACAGCGGCCTTTTGCAACTCTTTTTATATTTTTTTAATTTTTTTATTCTCATTCCACTTTCTGTTTCTTCTTACTCTCAACCCGTTATCTTATCCGGAGTCCCTTTCTTATTTCCTTGTTTTCGTTTTATTCTACTCGAGTGGTTGATTGGTAAAAATATGATTATGCAGTCTAAGCTTACCAGGATGCAGCGCCCACACCCAGCGTATCTGCTTTATATTGTTTCTTTCTCTTTCCGACTTTCACTTATGAGTTTAGAGAAATTCCTTTTCGAGTGGATAGCATCGCATCCTATACGAGATGAATAATAAAAGGATTGACTCTCGGAATTGGGTATTTAAGGACGGAAATTAGTTTTCGATTGGGAGAGAAGCCGACCGTAATGCGATCAAACTGAATATGGCTCTGAAGTCTTATTACTTTATTCAACGGGTTGTTTGCTACTCATTCAATCTTAATTACTTATTGGAACATAGTGAATGAATCTATTGAAATAGGAAAAATTATCAAAACAGGAAATCTTTAGAGATGTATGGCTCGTGCCACCGTTTATGTCTTGTGGCCAAAAATAACTATTCTTCTGTGCTGTTTGCATAGAATCAATATTTGTATGTTTAAGTGTATTCTGCAGAAACAGGAGTTTCTGTTCCACACGTGACCCTTACATAAATCCTTATAAATATTACTTAAAAATATCAAAGTATAATGTATACCTTAATATAGATTAACGTTTTATCCCTTTTACTTAGCAATTTTTGATCAAGGAAAGTCTATCTTGATAAAAAAAAAATTATTGGTAAGTAAATAATTTTTCTCATACGTGATATAGATGTTCTTTAATGGTTATTAAATTAAGCAAATGACTAGAATGAGTCATAATGTAAAATGCAGAAGCATATACTATTTAGAAAAGTTTACATTTTAAAGTGAAGAAACATTTAACTTTAATGTTTTGAGTGGCTTAGAATTAGATTAATAGCGAATAATTTCATTCGGATATGTCCATCAGTTACACAAACCTTTAAAAGTACTAACTCATTACATGAAAAGTGCAATTTGTATTTTATTTATTAAAAAAACTATGTATATTGTCATTTAACATGCTAATTACTCTGAGAAAAATTAATTTATATAGTGCTTTTCACAATGAACAAAATTTGTTCCTCAGGCGCGAGATGGAATGTTCCGTTGATATGAGGCAATTTAATGCATGCTGATTCATTTTCAATATACTGATCTTTAATATATGTATCTTTTTTTTTTTTTTTTTTTTTTTTTTTAGCACTACCGCAATTTGGATTAGGTTTATATTTACTCGAACGTATATTATTAAATTATGGTTTTGTTATTATGGTTTGCAATCATTTATTTTTAATTGTGGCTTAGTTATGCGTAAGGGGAAAATGGTGTATATGAATACAAAATTTATTTAGGAAATTTTATTATTTTTATTGTTTATTGTTTCAAAAATGATAACTCAATTTCTCATGAAACTCAAGAAATTTTTTGAAATATTAACTATCTTTTTCAGTTACTCAGAAATAATTTTTCTGTATCCTAGTAATGGAGAAAAATGATATCATACTAACGGTTAATATGAGAGAACAATTTTCTTAAAAATAATAAATTATTCACACAAATTAATTTCATAAAATTTCCACTAACTTAAAATGCAAACATGAAATTAAAACATATTGTTGATCACAGTTATCCTTCAACAATAAAATACCCAATTGAACTTCTCTGCATAATTATTTTTACAAAGAACTCTACCAAGTATTCTGTTATTTATTTTTATTGTTGCTATTTCATTAACACCTCCATAGTAAAACTTTTCAAGATGCTCCTGCTGATAGATTTCTTAATTTAAAGTTGTAGTGTGATTAAAAGTAACGCCAATGGAACTACCTCTTATGAGATGTTTACTTGTTGTCAAAGTATGAAATGAGTTTAATAAAATAATATTTACATAAACACGGTATGCAGAATTAAAATTTAAAATTCAAAAAAAAAAAAAAAAAAAAAAAAACTGGCCTGAATGATCTGAAATTTGGTATGCATATTCTCGAAGAAAAGTGAAAAAAATGTAAGGCATAAGGAGAGAAAAAAAAAAGATTTATAATTTTTTTTTCGTATAACCTACCCCTTCGTATAACCTCGCATATATTCAAGCAAAATCTTCGGTCAATCTGGTAAGTGTTAATTTTTTATAGTTGTTTAGAAGTTGGAATTTCTCCTCAGGATGATTATAGTTAAAATTCAACTTTCAAAAATTATGATTTCAAAACATGGCAATTTTTTTTAAGTCAAAACATAGTTTTCAAAAAGTAATGATATGACATAAGGAAGAAATAATTAGAATTTTTTTATTTTTTTTTTACATTATATTGCTTTCTCTTTCTTCAAGTATGTATTTGTCATATTCACGTCATTCTAACCAGTGGCTATTTTTTACTGATTTTTGGAAGTTGAAATTTGTACGTTAAACACACACTTTTTCATCTTTGTTTCCAATAAGAAGTGATTGTAATTATATACCACCTCATCATGTAATAAGGTCATCTGTAGCACTATTTCTAGAAAAAAAACTTTAAATTTTTGCTAAAATTTTTTTATTAGTACTACATGCTACCTTACTTAGAATGCTACGTTAACGAGTTTGTGTTTAAGGTGCTTTGTTTAAATAAGTTTGTAGAAAATCATGTAGCCGTGTTTTTCATTAAAGATCTTCACTCAAATAATATTAAGTCAAAAAATGATCCCATTTTTCCCTAAACACTATACGTACATTTCATTTACATCATACTTTTTTTTGCTATATTTTATATATTGTTACGAATTTCTCCACTGAGGCAATGATGGCACAGTTTTCACGGTATACAAATATTTATTCTCTCTTCAGGAAACTCACAAAATTTATTCACAGGCAACAGTTTAATTACTCTCAAGCTTCAACACAAGCTTCAACAAAAATAACTTCGAATTCAGCGATTATACAAGCTCACTCCAATAGGTAAACAAAGCGATCAGCTTTCAACGAAGTCCGAAGTCCATCTGAAAACTTTCCCGTTATCCAGTCTTTTATATAAAAGCGCGTGAGACATTCTCGAAATTTCCAGCCAATTCATCGGAAAGAAATATCTCGAAACTCCTCGATTGCCTTAGGTGTTGCCACCTTTTTCTAACCCGTATAATCGCTATTAATAAATAAAATAAGATAAAAATAAATTACAATAGAATTTTAAAATAATACGTCACTATTTACAATATATACAGACAATTTGTGCAACATTTCCCCCTTCTTAAAGACTGCACGTCCCGGGCAGTGAAGTCCTTAACAGGAAAGGTCATTCAATCACTTCTATCATAATATGGGGATAGCCTATTGTGATGTACTACTCTAGGTTAACAGGAAGGTGTCCGTTGAATTCTCATCACGACGTCGTTGATCTTCTTAAGGACCCCATACTGCCCTTCCCAGTTCGTCTGGAGCTTAGGGGAGAGTCCTTTCCGACGTTTAGGGTTCCCTAACCACACCTTGTCACCTTCCTGGAATGAACGGTCCATGGCCTTGGCATAGTACCGGATCTTCATGCGCTCAGTCATGATGTTGTTTCTCTCTCTGGCGAACCGATGTACGGCTTCCAAACGTGCCTGCAGATCATCTAGATACTGGACAGGCGAGGAAGGAGTGTCCGGTGGTTGTCCAAAGAGGAGGTTGCTGGGGAGCCTAAGGTCTCTTCCAAACATCGTTAGAGATGGAGAAAATCCGGTGGTCTCGTGAGTTGCACTCCCGTATGCCAACAGAAGCGGTGAAAGTTTCTGATCCCAGTCTTGCTGGTTATATGATTTTGAGATTGCGTCCGAATCATCCGCGGGTGCAGCTGATAGATCCCGGGACCTCCGTTCGATGCTTGTAACAGGAGCACGGATGTCGATTCCCTCTTCACTAACTTTGTCCATTTCCACATGAACCACTTCCTGGGAGGGTTTCATCAACGTCGCTTTCTTCGGTTCTCTTTCCGAGGCTGGAGAGGTACTTTTCTTAGATGTGGACTCTTCAGCATTCTCTATGACATTGTCTTCATGAGCTACAATCCGATATACGCACAGCTCTTTCATGTCTAGATCGTGCAAAGGAACTTCGCCTCTCCATGTTTGCAGCTTGCTTTTCCCAAAATTCAGCGTAATTCCATTTTTCTTCAAAATGTCTAGTCAGAGAATGCACGGATCTACAATTTTGGCAACATAAACAGTGTGCTTGTAGGTGTTAAATCCAAGGGCAATGTCCACTTGCAATTTCCCATGAACAGAGATATTACCACCAGACACAGTTTGTAGAGAAACAGAGGGCGCTGTGTAGAGGAGTCGGCTGTTCAGGCGACGAGCCACGTCCGTCCTTACGATCGTTACGTTTGCTCCCGAATCGACGATTAGACGACATGGAGTTCTGTTGATCTCCCCCTTCACGAATAAAGCCTGGTTTCCTCCTTGTCGGGATGAAACGTGGAAACGACTGGTCGTGGCTTCACCTGTTCTACATTGTAGATTCTGCCCTGCGAGATGACATCTTCTTAGATTCAGTTGTGGAGAATCCGTGGTAGTGTTATCCCTTCTCTTTTTCAAATCAAGGCAGTTTCGTCGTAGATGCCCTTCCCGTTTGCAGTGCCAGCAAACGACTCTGGTCCTTCGATCCCTGGCTCCGGGATAGCTTCTCATCATTCTATCAATTTTGCTTTCCAGTTCTCGAAGCTTACTGGTGACAAAGTCAGAAGAATCCTCGGCTAATGCACCACGCACATATCGTCGGTCTTTTCCAGAAGCTAGCTGCGCGGCTTCCACTCTCATGGCGTACACGAGGGCCGACTTCAGGTTTTTGTTTTGGGATAACCTTACCGCCTGCTGCACATCGGGATCTTGAATAGCGTCGATGAAATACTGCAGAGAAAGGTTGTCTCGTACATCCGGGGGACAGTCAGGGAAAGCGAGGAGCGACAGTCTTTCTATATCCGATGCCAATTCTTGAAGAGTTTCATTGGCCTTCTGCTGTCTCACTTTCAGTTGCAGTCTGTTGTAATCCTTAAGATGCTGCTCACCAAACCTTAATTCCAACGCACTTGCCAGCGCCACGAATTCTCCCCGCTTCTCTTCAGGTAGTGTTTGTAAAATGTCAGCAGCTTCACCTCGAAGAGATGCCGCGAGATGGAATGCTTTCGAAGTATCGTCCCAACCATTCGCAGAAGCAATCATTTCAAACTGCGTTTGATAAACGCGCCAAGACAACCTCCCATCAAAAGTGGCCACTTTGATGCTGGAACGTGGCGCAATAAAGGGAGTGGAAACGTTATCCCAATTAGGCGTTGCAATGGTCACAGCTTCGCGAGTTTCTATTTTCCGTAGCCTTTCTTCTACAGCATCCATGAATTTTCCCTGCTCTTCTTTGATAGTGGAAACCTTTTCTTCCATTTCATCTCTTACAGCAGTGAGAACGTCTTCCTTCACGGATTGCAGGACCGATGATGTTGTCTCCATAATAGTAGATTCTACCATTGACGCTAGCTCGGTTTTCATTTCTTCTCTGATCTTGATTACGGCTGCGGATGTGGACTCGCACTTATCGGCCAAAGCTTTCATGTCAGATGACGTTGCATTTTGCAAAGCTTTAAAATCTGATGATGTCGCTTCTTGTAAAGCTTTAATGTCTGATGATGTCGCTTCTTGACTGGCGGCAATTGCGGCGGCGAGTTCGGCATTTGTCGTTTCTTGACGGGCTTGACCAGCGGCGATTGTAGCGGTGAGTTCGGCATTTGTCGTTTCTTGTCCGGCTTTTATTTCGGCTTTCATTTCAGCGGCCGTGGATTCTTGTCCGGCTTTTATTCCAGCAATCATTTCCATTAATCGTTTCATTTGGTCTTCCATCATTCCTCTAGTTGTCGGCATTCAAAATTACGAAATCCCACTTCTGACACCACTGTTACGAATTTCTCCACTGAGGCAATGATGGCACAGTTTTCACGGTATACAAATATTTATTCTCTCTTCAGGAAACTCACAAAATTTATTCACAGGCAACAGTTTAATTACTCTCAAGCTTCAACACAAGCTTCAACAAAAATAACTTCGAATTCAGCGATTATACAAGCTCACTCTAATAGGTAAACAAAGCGATCAGCTTTCAACGAAGTCCGAAGTCCATCTGAAAACTTTCCCGTTCTCCAGTCTTTTATATAAAAGCGCGTGAGACATTCTCGAAATTTC
Source organism: Linyphia triangularis (assembly GCA_963978545.1). Classification (NCBI taxonomy): domain Eukaryota; kingdom Metazoa; phylum Arthropoda; class Arachnida; order Araneae; family Linyphiidae; genus Linyphia; species Linyphia triangularis. The sequence continues at coordinate 52,558,801 of OZ021722.1, read as the reverse complement.
CAGCCAATTCATCGGAAAGAAATATCTCGAAACTTCTCGATTGCCTTAGGTGTTGCCACCTTTTTCTAACCTGTATAATCGTTATTAATAAATAAAATAAGATAAAAATAAATTACAATAGAATTTTAAAATAATACGTCACTATTTACAATATATACAGACAATTTGTGCAACAATATAAAGCTCATATTATTGCATTCCATTATTTATATAAAGAGTTCCTATTAAATTTCATATAACTATACAAGATGCAAAGCAAAGCACCTTGCTATTAAATTTTGAAAGAATAATTTCAGAATTATGAATAAAGGAAAGTCCTTAATAGTCCAGCACATGTGTACAGGGCATATTTTATTTCTATAAGAAAATAGAGGTAAGTATACTCTATGTAATACTAATTCTAGCTCATAAATGGTTACTTACAGGATACATTCAGGGTCCACCCATCTTCCACTGCTTGTCCAGGCAGCATCGGATTCTCCGCTCTGCAGCCTAAATATTTGTTATTATGGTCGCCAGTAGGCCAGAAATTAAGGATGCTCATTGTCTTATTTCTATCTGGTGATGAGCTTTCTGTCGTGTTGGCTAGCTGTGTTGTTCCTATCCACCACGTTATCCGGGCAGCAGGCCTTGATCCGGAGGACGTGCATTCAAGCTCTGCTCTGCGTCCTGCTGACAACGTGCGCCTTAGAGATGTAATCCTCGCTTCTATAGGTTTCACTGTGGAAGACAGTAAATATAAATTCTATATAGAAGAAAATATATAAATTCGTATGATTTTTTCTTAGTGCATACTTAATACATGATAATAGTGCATACAAATACATGATACTTTGAAAAATTAAAGCCAATTAAAAACAATTTTGTAAAAAATAAATGAAATACATGCTAGAACACTGCAACTAAGTATATTTTAAATGTACGTGTTTAAAATTTTATTAATGAAGTATAAATTATATTTTACTGGTATGAATAATTTGAGACACAGGTAATATTCTTAATTAACCAGTAGTTCAATCATGTTAAAATCACTTGGTCAATTTTTTCTTACCATTTTAAATGTGTGTGATTGATTTTAATTAACCGAAAAATATTTCATTCTAAATACGTTTCAAAAATTAAAAATATTTGATTAATTCTCATTGACTTTAGTCCATTAAATTAATTTGTAGTACAGAGTTAGCATGAATAATTCATCCATTTTCTCTCTTTATTTGGATTGTAATAAAAGGTTTCCTCATTAATTTGAAAATACAAGATTTTTAAAAGATTGATGTTACACGAAAAGATTCATAAACTCACTAAATTTCTTTAATATACTACATATTTGTAACTGTATGTGACTTTGATCGCATGTCAAACTCCCAAATAGTATAAAAGTTCGTCATTTTGGTTTAATGGCATTGTTCCATCCAAATGCTTTTCACACCAGCATTGATGCGTTTTCATAGTTCTGTTAAGTTTTTGGCATTGAGGGTACAAAAAGAAACCCCACATGAAGAAATCCAATTGTAGGAAGTGAATGATACGAAGAACATGAAAAAAAAAACATTGTTCAAACGAAGTACATGAAGAAAGTACATTGTATGAAGTGAATTATATGAAGTACATGAAGAAATACCATCGTTCATACATCTTGACTTGAAAAAATCACATTGTTTGAGATCAGGTGACCTGAAGAAACATGCTTGTAAAAAAAATGAAAATTATCTATATCATTCATACAACAAGCTCAATTCCTCAAAATAGTACAGTAAACTCTCTTAACCAGCCTAACTGGAACTGAGAATATATCGGTTAAATGAAAATTCAGGTAAAGAGTAGAATTGGGGGGAAAAAAAGTTAATTGGATTTTTCCTACAATTATGAAAAATTAAGCAAATGCACTACACTATTCTAAAATTTTGCTATTATAGATTACATATTATTAAGAGGAAATTTTTAAGGAATTAGTGAACTTTTTCAACTGAGGGTAGGAGATTCAATGACTTGCAGCTAAGTTTCATATAAGCATCACATCAACAAATGAAAGAGAGACGGAAGAGAGAGAGATAAAAGCATCACATCACCAATTTCTGCTTAACATAACATAGAGTAATTTCCAATGCTTTTAACATCCGTATATGTTATGAAGGATGTGACATTAACATCGTTATTATCTTGAACTACATCGGTGACCACTTCGATGATGTCATCATCCAACCAATTATTTTGCTAGAGACGCTTGTCAACTCCAAGTCACTGCTCCACATCTTTTGAATCGATGTCGTCGCGTGCATTAAGGTTTTTAAATACTGATACAAAGTTGTCTGTAGAATTCTAAGAAAGGTTAATATAATAATTGAATTGAAAAACATGGTCGATACCGTAACAGCAAAAAGTCAAAAGTATTTCTTTCTCGAAATTTTTTAATTTATACTTTTTTTTTTTTTTACGTTTCATATATAAATTTTTTTTGGCCGGTTAAACGTAGGCCTATTATGAGGGGTTCTACTGTACTTCCTTGAGAAGAAACCGTTCGTACTCCATTGTGGTGAAAATTGGTTGTCATGTAGTCAGTAGTCAATTTTGGTAAAAACTGCATCTAATCCAGGTGGATACTACATGGTGCATGTTTTTCTATGAAGAACACAAACTAGAGAAGGACGGAATTCAAGTATGCCAAATTCAAACAACACTGCAAAATTACAAGAACTGAAGAAAAGACTAACTACTAATATAACTAACATTGATGGGAACATGCTATTAAATACCTGGAATGAACTTGAATTCCATTTGGATTTGGAGAAGTATACATTGAAAATACGTAGTATGTTCATGACAAGAAGTATATGCATCTTTTCATGCATCGCTGACGTTATTAGGTCAAGTACTTTTGAATTAAACATCTTTTCAAAATGGAGAAATCATTTATACTTGCCCAGTTCTTAGAAGACAAATAATAAAAAGTTTTAATTATTATATATATTTAATTAAATTTCTGTGGTAATTAAATGTTTATTCAACAGCAATGAAATTTTTATTGAAGTGTTAAATGTTTGCCATTAATAGAACTCTGACATTTGAAATTATACGCTTAGATGATTTTCAGGAGAGCGTGGTCTACCCAACTCACCTGAATCTTACGATAAATGATATTTTTTAATAATAAAAGAACGATGCATGGTCGATTCGTTAAAACTCTTGTAATATCCGTGGTTAGAAAAGTAACATATTAATTAAAATTTAAACTTACAAGCAATTATTTTCTTTTTTTATCAACTTATATGTAAGTTTAATACAAAACTATGTGCGCAGGTTAACAATATTACCATATAAGTTGTGATTTGATTGGAACTATATATTTTCGGTGGAAGGATACATCCTACAGCTTATTCTGTGAGCTTAGGGTATGTTGTCTTGGACTATAGGCCAAGCCAAGTGGAATATAAAGCGACAGGGAAAATCTTAAGTAAAGCAGTCGCACTTAGAGTTGCTGTATCCCTTGATACAGAAACTCTAATCGCACTGCTATGAAACATAATGGTTATTTTTCTATAGGAACCCAGTCCAATGAAAGCTCTCGTAAACACTACTCCTATTATCATTAGTTCAGAACTCCTCCCTTCCCAGTATGTTTCTGGATTGTTCATAAGCAGTCCATATTCTTACTGGTTATTGTCACCATAGGAAAGGATAGGACAAATTATGTCACCAATTGTAAGATAACTAAATTTGTATATAAATGGCTTCTCTAAAAACTTCCTAAACTCTTTTTTTTAAATATGTGAGCTTACTTTATGACATGGCAAATTATTATATTAGTAAAATTAAAAATGAACTTCGAATGCACTAATAGTTTATTCAAAGTAATATGCAATGGAACCTATGCATGAATCATAAGCCAAACTATGTGTAGAATAAGAACTTACATTATATTTTATATCATTGTTTAACAACCTTTATAAAATAATTCACATACTACTAATTCTAATCCTTGTAAATAAAATGAATTTCAAACTTATTTGGGATTTCTTTATTTGAAAGAATGTTGAAAGAAATCATAGCAAAATATATAAAATAAATTATTCATTACACTTTTTTTTTACAAGCTGTTTATTTTAACAATATCCTAATGATGTTACATGTCAAATATGGGATTCTCGTTTCAAGCAAAAGTCTCTCACTAACACTTTTCATACCTGAGCGACATTTACAATATAAGAGTTTCTAAAGGAAGAGGAGATACATCACTTTATTTATATCAATGATATATGATAGTATGTTTATAAATTTTTATTAAGTGCTCGCTTAAAATATCTTGATTATACGCTTAGAAAATTGCAGTTTATCAAATAATAAAATCCCTTACGGTTTAAACTAATCTTGACGGATGTGGCTACAGCAACGGTGGCGTTGTTGTTGTTAGCATTGCAGGTGAGCACCATCAGGAGATCAGACCGCAACAGGGTGGGGATGACCAGATCGTTTCTTACTACACCATCTGGATGGGCTTCGAAAGTGTCATCTAAGAGGGTTGAACCACGCCACCAGGTCACGGTGGGAGGAGGAATACCTGCAAGAACACATAAATGTACGAATTAGGAGGGAAAATAAGTAATTTACTTTCGATATACATTCAAGAAAAGAAGTAATGTGTATGCTGTAGGTCAAATGCGATTTTATGGCAAGAATAAAGCGTAACATTGAGTCTTCAGTGAAAATAGCTTTTTTTTTACTAAATAAAGTTGTTTCTGTTAATATATAGTAATGAGTATATAGTTATACATATTTAAAGTTTGTCCTAGAATAAAGTTTTAAGTTCCTTTTAAGCATAAATTAGTTTGCCTAGAAATTGGGATTTCCAAAATTTAGTATCTAAAAAGATATGCGAGAGGTTAATTTGACAAATATCAAGTCGGCGCATATTGTTTTAATAGTTTTGCAATGCTTTACCTAATTAAGCATAATTTAAAAGTTTGTGTTTTTATATTAATCAATAAAATATTTTTATAAATTTTAGAAAAACTATAACTATACTTTACTACTATATATACTTTACTTCGTTTTAGAATTATATGTATATAAAAAAAAATTAAAAAAAAAAAAAAAAAAAAAAAAAAAAAATGAATGTCAAATTGCATAATGCATAATTATTACAAGTTAAATTGTTACAAATTCTACATTCCATTGTTTTATAAATAAGTCGGGCAATATAATTTTGTAGTTTGTTAAAGTAGGTTGGTTTGTTAAGGTAAGTTGTTTTGTAGTTCATAAAAGAAATACATGCATATATCGACATTACGTCTTGCTTATTAAATAAAACTTGCATCAAATGTAATTAGTGTGAGAAATGACAGCGAAGCAGACTCCAGATTTACTTGAAAACTGTTCTCTGAGTTTGGTGAAGCAACCTCTTAAACTTATTAATTAAGTCCTGAATAGAACTTCGGCGAAATCTACCTAGTTCCCAGTAAGCACCTAAAACTGTCATTCAGTATTTAATGCATCAAATGAGACCAATGCTTCGCATAAACGTATGAATGCTGCTAATGGAAAATAGAAGGAATGTGCGTTATCTAGTTAATGGATCTTCTGTTTTCCGCTGAACAAATGGAGAAACCGTGTCCCACAGATGTCATTAAACTGAACAGTATGATAGCTTCATATGCAGTGGAGGAATAAAATAGCATCTTAAAATGGGGCTGGGAATTAATAGAAATGACCTTTTTCCGTATTGAATAGCTAATATTGCACTACTGTATTTTTAAATAACATTTAATGGCATAAATGCGTGGTAATATTTCAATTGAAATTATAATTACTGTTTTAATAATTTAAATTTAATTAAGAATTAACATTGTGTTATAATATTTTCATAACGATTATTTTTGTACGTTGTTATTGTTACCAATATTTTAATGAGTTATATTTTCATAACAGTTTAGCACTGGAGTTTCTGAAAATTTGTCGAATAAGTATTTTTTTAACTTTAAAATCGTTTAATTAGTCTGAAAATAATTTATGATGCATATGAATGATAACCTAATACTTTAATTAAATATCTACCAACATAAAACTTTTTTAGATGAGAATAATAAAGTAATGAAACAATTATTTTTATGTGTAAGGAAAAAGAGCACAATCACCAAGTATTACAATTCCGAAGAAGAAAAATGTCCTTATACTCCATTCTCATTTATACATATCTTCTCTAGAGATATGTCGGTCAATTATTTTGTATTTTTCTAGTGGGGACAAGTCATATTAACAAGTTGTCTCTTCCTAATCAAGGCCCTGTCATTTGCAGCGCCCAAGAAAAGAAATTTGCTGTCTCTCGACTTGACAGTTGTCTTTCAATTCATTCTATATTTGCGAGATGATTTCTTTGGAATAAAAAGAAGGAATACTAATTGTTTTTTTACAGTTCAATCTATTATTTGAATGCAATTTGTAGAATTATGCAAAGTAATAAGATATGTAAAGCAATGGTGCATAAATATAGAAATGTCTTTTAAGCTTCCGTAATTAATTAGTATATTTTTTAATATCACATGAATGCCATGATTTGTTAAAGCTAAAAATAGAATTATTAATTATTTACTTTAAAAACGCCAACAACATTTTTCTAAGATTAATGTTATTTAAAATTTTTTTTTTTTATAATTTTTGCTTTTAAAAATATTAATTTTTCACAATTTTTAATGTTTCAAAAAGGTTTCAAAAAATTTAAGAGTTGCAAATTTTATTTAACAACACAATGCAGTATTTTCATACATATACTTAATTAAAATACATAATTTCATACTTGATTAAAATACATCTACTGACTTTGAGTTTTAAACTTATCTTTAATCAGCAACAAAAATAAAACACAAATTTTCATTAACATTAGCATGTTCAAATTGCACCTCTAGGGATGAAAAATCATTTCTAGTTGCGTATCTCACAATCCCATTTTTTTTTCACATCAACATTATATTGTTTACGATATTGATAGCATACAATTTAGGCAGTCGTTAATGTTTTAAATCAGCCAAGGATTAACTGTTTTGGTTGGATTTGAATGTTCCTTTTAAAATGCTTTTCATGCTTCAGTTGCTATAACATGGGATAATAGTTTTTAACTTTTTTACCAGTTAACACTTATTCTCTTATCTCATTAAAAACTTCCTCAGGATTAAAAGTCTTCAAGGTGCAATAGAAAATAGTTGGAAAAGAATTAATAGAAGTTTTTAAGCATTGTCTTCAAGCAATGAGCAAACGTATTGGACAGTAGTAGTTCATTAAATCAAGCGTTTTGATCGAAAAATATATTTAGATAAGACACAGTCATTACGTTCAAAGCGAAAGAAGAATTATTAGCTTAGTTTGTTACATAATTACCTTATCTTCAGAAAAGCGTAACTGTTGAGGCCCAGAGGCGGAACAAGAGATAAGTTAAAATCAGATTTATTGAGACTTTTGTCCAGGTGGACTTTTTTCTTTTAAATTCAAATTATTCCCTTTGATTTTTATCAGCAGAAAATATCTCAAGAAGTTTCACTTTTTTTATTTTCTTCTTGGTGCATTTCACGCTTGAATTAAGTTTTATCTTTCGGGCGCATTTTAATCTAGTTTTCTTAGAAAAGAAATATGAATTGAAAGCTAGAAGAGTTTTATCATAGAAAATGGTTACAAAGATTGAATACTGGAAAAAAAAAGAAAAAATTTACAAGAAGATAAATTAAAATGTAATGTCTTCTTGTATGTAAGGATATTTCTCTCTCTTCTTCTTTTATCGGTATTCATATTGTCCTTTTGTAACAAATTTAATTTTACACTTCCTGAATTTGTATTAAAAAGTACATTTTCATTTTATGGTTATGGAAATTTCGTTAAATAAAGATGAACGTCCTTTTAAAGCTAGAACTGAAACACATTCAAGTTTTTTACATTCTGTATAATTACTATATTAAATTGACTAAAAATTATATCATTAAAATAATAAAAATATGGGTCATATAAATGTGTTTATTTTGCTCTATATTAAGGGAAAGCAATTAAAATATAATACTTTAAAATTATGATGTATGATACAATCTCTTATTTTAATCACATAATTGTGTCAATCTCAAAAGTATTTAGCTAAGACCCCCAGAAGCATAAATACACTGGCCAATATCACTCAACACTGACCAATAGGGTGGATCGAAAAAACCTTATTTTCAAAATTTGTTTTGGTACTGTGTTTTTTGTGGCTATAAGTTCCTGACAAAATATCTTAGACTTCCACAAAGCCCCCAAAAATTGGAATTTTTCATAAAAAATGCATACAATCCAAACATTTTGAAAAAAATATTTAAAATCCAAAAACATAAATGTCTATAAGGTACACTAAATAAGTATGTACAGTATGAATTATGTGAAGAAATTATTTAGGAATTCAAAATCCCCGCGAAATTTGGTATTTTTCATGAAAAAATCCAAATTTGTGGGTTTTTTTAAGGAACCCTTAGATATTTCTTCAGGTATTTTATATTTTAGGTTCTTGGTTTAGACCCCAAATGGCCGCTAAATATATAGTACCAAAAGAAATTTCGAAAGAAAAAGTTTTTTTGATCCACCCTATTTTAGTTGTAATACTGAATTTTTTGATGTGTCAGAAACAAAATTGTAAATATTGAAATAAATTTATATAACTGTACTTTTTAATCAACAATTGCATATTTTATTACAAATTAAACTATTTTAACTACTGTTCTTACAATTCTTTATTTTAAAAGTCTTTTTTAAATTTTTCATCTCTTTAATATTTTTATGATAAAAACAAAGCATCAAAGGTTTTTAAAGTACCCTCAAATATCAGCTAAAATAATTAAAAGTTTGCTGTATTGTTTTTAGCACTTTTTTCAATAATAATTGAGCATGATGATTTTTATATTACTATATTTTTAATGTTTTTTTGTGTTTTTTTTCTAAACTCCTAATTTATGCAATTTTCACAGGGATTTTGGATCCCTAAATAATTGCTTCACATAATTCATATTTTACATACTTGCTTAGAGTATCTTATAAAAAATTATTACACAGGGTGACATTTATGTTTATATATTTTAAATCTTTTTTTCAAAATTTTTTGATTTTATGCGTTTTTTATGAAAAATTCCAATTTTGAGGGTTTTGATGAACCCTAAGATATATTTTAGGAGCTACATACTGTAGGGTCATGATTTAGACCCCAAATGGTCCCAAAAAAACATAGTACTAAAAAAAAATTTAAAAAAATTAATTATCCACTTTAGTGGCCAATCCCGATGTGGACCGTTGAAGACTGGTCGTTGCTACTGATCTTGGCCAATCTCGTTTAGTGCTGGGTAAGACATCCTGGAAGTTTTGAAATGTTGATACAGAGTTTCAAAATTGAAATAGATTTGTATAAGAAAAATATAGAGAGGTAAAAAGTATATTTTGTAATGGTTTGGCATGTTTATTTTTTTTTAAATAATGTATTTTAGAACGATGGTCGAGTTTCGGCATTGACTGGCCAATACTCCCAGAACCCCTGTTTTTGACATTTGTCAATAAACATGTGCTACCTGGAGGGTAATTTCAACTCATCAAGAAAAATGCTCGTGTGGAATAGGCTTTTGAAAAATATTCACTCTTAGGATACCCAAAGCCATTTAAAGATAATATAAAGTGTAATTAATAAAACTCTCAAAGTGGTATACATAATTTTTCTAAAAGCTTTTAGTAATAGAAACAAATAAATATTTCCGAAGTATGACACATATAACAAAGACGGTTTTTTTAAGTAATTCTTCCAAAATGAGCATTTTACTGAAGGTAGGTCAAAATAAATAGATGAATTTTCTTTAGTTTTTAGCAGACGAGTACCTACTGATTATTTATTAACAATCATGCTTTACAACAACTTAATGAATTTTCTTCAGTTTTTAGCTGATGAGTTTCTAATGATTATCTATTAACAATCATTCTTTACAATTATTATACTAAAAGTCAAGACATGTGAGCAAAAAAAAAAAAAAAAAAATGCTACCAAAGTGTTCATATAGCAATATTTTTTATATATGGTTTAAAAATCATGTTAGTTTTGTTAAATAATATAGCTATTTAATTCTGTTCGTTTAAATGCTAAAGCTTTTCTTTTTTCACAACTTGTTTTTATGTCTTTAAACTAGTATAATTTAATTTGTTTTTGGACAAAGTTGGATAAAACTTTTATTATTTTTTTTTAAGTGCAACTAAATTTGTAGCCAAAACATAGTGCGATAAAGCTTAACTAATGTATACACAAGAGACATCTAAAAGTGAAAGGTTTAAAATGGCATGTATATGAAATTTTCTTTTGGAACAGTGTTTCGTTAAAAAAAAAAAAAAAATCTTTACTTCTTACTAATTAATATATACACTTTTATTCTGAATTATGAAGCTGACTATTTTGCTTCAAAATTTGCAAAAGAAATATTCACAAATAATATATAAACTAATTTTCTTTGGTAGTTAAAGTTGAAAAAATTATCACATTTACAATACCGCAAATTCCTCCCTATTTATGTTAATTAAGTTAATGAGAAACGCCTAAGGTGCGTATTTAATTTGGGTGCAAGACCATTTTCTCTCTCAATACAATTTAAGTTATACTTATTTAGGATTTTCTTTTATATAAAATATTTTTGGTAAGTAAACAAAAATTGTTCATGCGCAATAAATATTTGTCTATACAAATATAGAGCCATTTTAAATTCTATTCACATTTTATTGATCCACTTTTTTAAAGTTTGGATAAGCTTTGGATTGCTTTAAATGTTTTTAAATATTTGTTCCTGAATATATATATCTGTTATTTATTTGCTAATATAGTTATTAATGATGAATTATGTATCTACGAGATATACTAGTTTTTTCTGTAATTTTTTTTGTTTTTTTCCGTTTCGAAAATGACGGGTTTAAGTTCATTCCTTTTCTTAATAAAATTTATATTAATTATTATTTATATTATATTATTTTAAAATAAAATTTAATTTTGAATAATGACCTAAATGCAACACTTGTAACAGTTTCTATTTTCTGTGAAAAATCTAATGATCACTTTTTTTTTTAATTAGAAGTTTAAAAAAAAGTGTCGAATTTTGTTTGACGAACCAGTTTTTCTTTGACGAACCAGAAAATTGACGAACCAGTTTTTAGGGCAAATACTTAAATTATTCTATTTATATGATATTTTTTACTTTTATTTTAATGTGTGCACACATGTTATTTTTTATTGTTTTACTAAATTATGTAATAACATTGCTATTTATTTTGAAAAATATACATATTCTATACCTGGTATTTATTGGATTCTTCTTGATTATTTTTTATTTTATGGATTTTTTGGACCCCTAAATTTAACATTTTGATGAATTCAGGAGATTAAATAAACTTTTTTTTTAATTTCTGAAATTAATTAAAAATTAACTAAATTTTTCTAGGACAGGAGGGTGGAAACAACATGACGTAATTTCAGAGGTGGAAATCGTTCTAACGGGTAATTGGAGGATGAGTGTGTGTGTGTGGGAGGGGGGTATCAAAAAAGTCAAAATTGTGCTTCACGCAATTTATACCCAGGCAGCTCATCGGTATGGGCTACTGTCGGAACCAGGGGTTCTGGGAAAATTGTACTTGCCGAAACTTGAACTTAGTTCCAATATACACGATTTTTTAAAAAAAATCAACAGTTCAAAACCCTCATAGAACATATTTTTTGCTCCATCCGTCTTACCCCCTTTCTTACAACACTATATTACAATTTTAAAACTCTGCCTCAACATTTAAAAACTTCTAGTACACTTTACCCTGCTTGGTAAAGTATACTGGAAGATTTTAAATGGAGCTCTGGAGAAGGTTGGTCAAGATCTGTTGTAAAGGTCAGTCGACAACGGTCCACATTGGGATTTGTCAGTATGCAGTGTCGATTCGATATTGGCCAGTGTGTTTGTGTTAGTGAGGTACATATCCTCTATAATATATTTAATGGACAATATTTCGGGGGAGGGGGAACCTTATAACCCTCCCTTAAGTTACATTGACGTCAATAATTGTACTTCACCAACATCGCTCACATACCATTCACATTAACAACACATTAGTACTAACCAGAGTTAACTGTAAGATGTGTGCTGTATTATTTCAGAAGCATTAAAAAGGAGCATGTACTACTAATATAGAAGACAAGAAACCAGGTTCTGTCATTTATTCCAGACGGCTCACAATAGCATCAAGAGTATAACCTTACATAGCCTCCGAGAAACCTTCAAAGAATCCGTCAATACTTTCTGTTAATGTCAATAAAGTCTATGCGAGTGTTTGGTTCAGCATTAAAACTAAGTGGTGTCATTAGGAAGGTTCACATTCTTGGGAAATACCATCTAGCTGTAAGCATCTTGATCCAGACTAATGAAACATAGAATATTTTAAAGAAATTCTTTCAGGGAGCATTCTAGAAAGCTGTTAATTTAAATTAATAGAATTAAAAAAAAGACTAGCCACGAATTTGCTTTCAGTAGGATTCTTACAGTGTTTGATTAAACTAAAACAGAATATAATGTTAAGTTGTTTAAATTTTGTGAATAAATATTACTAATACTACCACTAACTATATACATTTGATAAACGGGTAGAACATCACCAGAGCTTAACCCCCACTTTTGAGAAATATCCCATGACAGATCTTTGAAGGTTTTCTGCAAGTAAAGATGAATGAGAGAGATACATGGATCAACATTTCTAAAATCCCTTGTCACACCAGGCTACCGAGAGATATGTAAAATTGGTTACTGAAGTGTTGGTTAAAAGTATTGGTTAAAAGCTGAAGAAAGTGTAAGCTGCGGACAACTGAGATGGTTTCATACATGATACAAATGATTTAAGAAATAGAGTGAAGACATTTAATACAAAAAAAAGAATTAATTATAATATATGAAATATTACTATGAAAATATTTGATAATTGTTAAACTTTAGTTTGTAAAACTATCAGTGTACGTAATTGTTTTATTTGTTGTTCGTTCACTTAAGAAATAGCACAGTCACACTAAATGATGAACACACAATAGTAATTCCTTTTAATCTTGTAATTTCAGCAGTTATGCTTTGAATGATATATTACACTTTATTTATAATTTTTGTATAATTTCTTATAACTCTTTTAAGTCGTTCGGTTTTACAAAATTAAATGTAAATTAATGATCAGTTTTCTTTTCTTTTATTTATTATTGCATTTTAATAAATTCCTTTTTTTTTTTTTTTTCGCCCAGCATTATCACCAACTGATTTCTTATAATTGAATATATGAAATACACGTGTTTTTACTTTCAATTACCTATGTGTTAATATAGAGTAATGAAAGCGTTGTTTTTGGTAAAAAAATATCGATTTTTTTTTTTTTTTCCTTTTGCATTTTTCCCCGTTTTGGAACATTCTGACTTCATATTAGTGGTCTAGAAAAAATTTCTGTCTTTGTGTACGTGGTCAACATAACTGAATTGGCCTACGATGTTCAAATTTGGTGAACGAGTTATTGGTGTCCATGGTAACAGTCATCAATGTTTTCGTCAATATTGCGCATGCGGAAAATATGGAAAAAAACATGAAACAAATCATGTTTTTCCGCAATTGCTAAAAAACGACTCTAACCATTTCAATCAAAATCGCAATGGTAATACTTCTTAAACTGTTCTAAACATCCCCACCTACGAAACGCCAGTAAAAATGCTATGAAGGTGTAAAATGTTGAAAAACAAATGTCCTTAACACGAAGCTCTCTTCTCTTGAGCACTGCTTATCAACGACCGTTTTTCTTCTCTTATCTGTTTTACTTACAAGTAAAGATAATTTAAGAATTGTCGAAAAGTATATCACCAAACGGGCAATTTTTTCATTCGTGTGATGCTTCACACTCCTAAATTAACCGATTAATATTGGAAGGTCTTTAGGGAAGTAGAAGATATCACAATATAAAAATATGTATTTTTTTTGTTTTAAGAAAACATAGCTTTTCCATATACAGGCTAACCGACGTTACGAAATTGACCGAAAAAGTACAATTTTCGATCTATTTGAAACTATATGTCATAGTTGAATAATACAGATTGTTACGAATTGTAATATTCTTGTTTCTGAGAGAGTAATTGGATTACGACTGGAATCATCTAATAATACAGTTAATCCTATTGGTTGCATTCTAGGAAATTCACGTGCTACGCCACTTCCTACAGCTTAACACCCTTCTCTACAAATCCATGTCATTTTGGAGGATTGTACAATGAAAAGAGTAAATTTCTGCATTGAAATATTAGTTCATATGTATATGATCAATTTAAATCCTTGTGTTGCGTCAAACAGCATTTTCTGAAGATATGGACAAGGTATGTGATTTTAAAAGAATTTCAATAGATCAATTTTTAAAGTATGAGTTTGATTTAAGAGTATTATTGAGAAATAATTGCAAAAAACAACTGAAGCATTTTCTTCTATTAGAGGTTTTTTACGAGAACATATTTCTCAGTTTATATTTCCACCTGCCGAATAACGGGAGACGCATGTATGGTAAATTTTATATTGTTAAATTTGTATTATTATAATTATTTTGCATTTACTAAAAATGCAAACCTTTCTGCTTAAACTGGGGTGCATATCGTATAAATCCAAACTGTAGAAAGATTTATATTTTTTTTTTTTGGTGGGGGGTTCAATTTCTCTTCTTGTGCTTTTGCTACGCAATACAATCGTATCGAAATGTAGTTGAAGTTAAGCAAACAATGTACAATTCAACCATACAACAGCTTTCAAACACTGAACCATGCTATATTCAAAGTAACCACCAGAGTTCGCCAAAATGCGTGAAATCTGCGTGAACACGCATTAAAATTCAATTTCTCCAGATAGAATTAATCTCATTAGTGAATCCACACACCGTCACATCATGGTTACATTTTTAAAAACAAATATCCATTTCAAAAAATCAGAGATCATCCTAGCCGTTTTTCAAAAGGGCGGTGCTACTTTCTTGCCCATCTTTTTTGAAAATAGCATCCTTTACTGAAAAAGTGAAAAATTTTCGTTTATTTTCCAACGGAATGCAATATACGGATCATCCCTCGGAAATAGTCAGTTACGCATGCGCATTCATGTTCAATTGTCAATGTCTCGCATAGACCAGTGACTGACTGAAGTCATTGACAGGCTGCTGATACCACGTGCTGCTTTAGTAGGTGGATTGTAGGTAACCACTAAAATTTTAAAAAGATTTGTACAAACTAAAGCTTTTAAAAATGTGTCTTCACGGAAACAGTCAGAATCCCACTGACGATACGCTGTGAATCAGAGAATCTAAATTTTCTTTGTAGGGTTTTCTTTTACTTTGCTTCAGTTGACTGCATTATAGATTTCAATGATGGTTCCATAGAGCAAAAAGGAAGTTTGATGAAACGAGGATTTAAACCTGGCCCTAACACAATTATGGCAACCTATAAATTGTTGATGGCGAAAGAATACGAAAGATTGAAATTTGTAATTTTTAGGTACAGAAAAAGCTGAAGCAAACATAGAGAAATATAAAAAGCTTGCTGTGGATGCTTATTAGAGGTAAGTGTCCATGAGGGAGAAAACTCGCGTTAGTTCCATGTGCAGAACTTGCTGTACTGTTTTCATTTCGTGGAGGGGCCGACCAAACGGTATAGTGGTTAGCGTGCTAGCTTCTAGACCACGCGGTTGCGGGTTCGAGTCCCGTATTAGGCATGGGTGTTTGTAAATGAATGTTGGTTTGTCAAATGATGAATGTTTCGGCGCATTATAGCCCTCGTGTTGCTGACGGCGCCAGATAATCTGAAAACAACCAACCATTTCGTGGAGGGGCAGTGGCAATTTTCTCCCAATAGAAATCTTGCATAGGTGTGTCCACGACGGCGGCGCACAACTGTGAGAAGGAACTGGATTCACTAGGAAAAATCGGCAGTAATATGCTTTAGAATAGTAAAGGCTATTATTTTTTAATTTATTCGGCGTTTCAAGATGAAAATTCTGGATACAAATAATTTATTTAAGAGAAAGGATTTTAGCTATGTATATTATATAATAATTAATATGTTATAGGAATTCTTTCAAGAATAATAATTATTGTGAACTATAGGCACATTTCAAAGATAATTAGTTTTTTTTCTACGAATTTTTGTCTAAAAAATATCAAGTTTAGGAAACGAATCGTTATTTATAAGCTTAATGGTATTGTGTTCTTATCTATTTTATATATAATAATTATTACACAAATTATTTTTAAGTATACGTTATAAATTTTGAAGTGCAGTTTTATATGCTGAAGTTTTATTATTATTATTTTTTCATTTCTGTTCTTAGAAATATCAGTTTGTGAAGCAAAATATTGAAATGCAAGTTAAAAAAAATATATTTTGTAACGTATTTTAATAATTCCCTGTAATTATATAGGGACTGGTTAAAATATATTATAAAAAGTAATTATCTGATTAAATTGTGAATATGAATTTGAAAAGGTTGAGTAAACTAAATCTAGTACGTCAAAATAAAAATCAATAGTTACTTTGCATTTTATAGTTAAATGGAATAATACGATACCTCAAACTACTATCAAAATAAAATTAATAAAATTCACTTAATAATACAACATTCAAAATTGAAAACTAAAAAAAAAGTACCCGGGTATCGAACCAGGAACATTTCGAGTGTAAAAAAGTACTCTATTTACTACACCATCGGGCCAACCAAAACAAGTGTAAAGTATAAATATTGTACAACATTTTTTCAGGTAATATAATTAAAATGAAATGAACTTTTGCATTTGCACACAATGAACATTAATTTTCATTATATCTAGTCCAAACGTCTTCATGGTATATTTTCTGATCCTGCATAAAGAAAATTATGCACTATAACGCATGAAGGAAATTGCTTCGTTAAACGAGAAGAATCCATCAAATTGTGCTTTTTTAAACTATAATTAACCTTATATTTGATACGAACGAATCTTGGTATTTTTAATTAATCCAATCCATGCTCTCTTCACTTAATCCAAGATAGATCTACCAATTTCTTCTAAACACTGAAACTTCCAAATTATACGTCATTCAGATTTTCAAAGGTAGAAAATCGACTTGAGTTTGTATTTACAATCTTATATTTTTTTTAAAGACCCGACTTAAATCATACAATAACGACAAGTCCTATACAGTGCCAATAATTCAAAAGAATTATTTAAATAAAATCAGCTTCACGATGGAGGATTCGACTGCCAACTCGTACTCGCGGCGAGAAGTTTGAAATATTTCCCAAAAGAATGGAATCGAGGGAGGAAACTTGCAAAAAGAGTGTCCACGAGAGGATCTTCAGACGGCGCAAGTTTTGCTGCAAGTAAATAACTGCAAGGGTGTTTACAGTGTAAATACCCTTGCAACCCACCCTTACACGAGCGAGCGTTATCTCGTTCGTGGACACTTACCTTAAGGTGATATAGAATATGGGAAGTGAATATTTTAGTTACAACGTTGCATTGGTTAATTAAGTAAAAAAAATCTTTAAATTGTCGTATTTAAAAGGCTGGTTTTTTTTTAACTTAATATACCTTTTTCTCAGAAGATAATGTTAATTTAATACAAAATGTGGAAGTATTAGTCGTATATCTATATTTTAGTTTTTGAAAGAACTTTTTTTTTATTTATATCATAAAATGTTTTCATGATAACCAGTTTTCATTGGTATGTTATATAAGTTATACAATGTTATATAAGTTATAAAAGGCTAAAAACATTTTTAATTAAAAAAAAAATTGAAGAAAAGCTTTTTTCAGTACTGTTAAAACTGTATAACAATTTCGGTAATCGTATTTCCTATACAACTTTGATATATTCGGACAAAAAAGTGCACTAAATAGGTTACTTCTAAATTCATAAGGTCATACGTCTTTCCTAAACAAGGTAACTCAGTGCCCTAAAAATAAAAAAATGAATCAATTTTGAGATTTTTATTTCTTGTTACTCTATGTATTTTTGCTTTTCCATTGATGTATTACTTTTGTTTTTACTCATATTAGAAGTAGGTTATATTTTCTTTAAAAAATATATATAAATGTTAACTATATAAGACTTTTATTTTAACTTTTATTTCTCAAAACGTGATATTTTAAACTTCAATGTACCTATTCTTACTAACTAGCAGAGATAAACCATTATTTTTTTTAATGAAATTGCAGTACATAATCCACATAGATTAAACAGAGGTTAAATTTTGGTAAACAATATCATCAGAATTTTTCTTGTTATATTTTAATTAACTTCCCCCTTTTTTTTTTCTTTTTTTCTTTTTTTTTTCTTTTTTTTTTTTTTCTTCTTTTTTTTTTTGCTAAAACCTTCTTTTCTTACAAAGATTTGGCATTTAAAACATAATTAAGAAAGTAACAGGAAAGGTTTTAACGTCCGTTTACTATGTAGATTATGTACTACAATTTAATAAAATATATATTACTGGTATATTAGTAATTACAAAAGGTACATTAAAGTTTAAAACATCACTTTTAGACAATATCATAGTTAATCGTAAAAATCTTATACAATTCGTATTGAAAGTCGGCTCTATTAGTAATTACAAAAGGTACATTAAAGTTTAAAACATCACTTTTAGACAATATCATAGTTAATCGTAAAAATCTTATACAATTCGTATTGAAAGTTGTCACTTAAAAAAAAAAATAACATACTTCTAATTTTAGAAGAAACAAATGTAATACATCAATGAAAAGGCAAAGAAGCACAAAATAACGTGAAATAAAAAAAAATATATATATTTTTTTATTGTTAGGGTACTGATTTCCCTTCACATCTTCAATAATCATAGCTTCTCAAAATTAATAATATAAAATCCCGAAGGTGTTCTTAATTTAAGTAATACCAATAAAATGTATAAGTGGAAACCGATTTATTCAAAATGTGAGAGATTTCAGTCAGGGAGATATAAATTCAACCTGTAATATAAATTTAGATTTTAGTATAAACATTTAAATTCCAATCCAACTCTAAATTCTATTTAGATACGTATTTAAAAAAACAGCTAAAGCTAAATTCTTATATATACCCTCTAAATACCTGTTAGTGCTATATCCCCATTAAATCATTTGAGATTGCTTAATCCATTCCTCTAAGTCCAACATTTGTTAAATGTTTAGTGGGTAACTGTCACATATTTCTGGATATTAGTTTTATACCAAATGATCAATATAGGATTTATTTATCTTTTACTTTTCAAATTCACTTTTAGAAAATTTATATAATTTGCTAACCACAAAATAATAATTAACATACTTAATGTAACATATATAATATAACAAACCTTTTTCTTGTATAGCTACATAAAAATATTATTATTTCAAACATAATTTTCACCATTTCTTAATTAATCGTTTCTAACCAAAGGCATTTTAAAATTATTATAGATAAAACGATTAGTAAAATAATAAAATATCAAACTTTATATTTTTCTTTTAAACCAGAGATATAATTATTTTCAAAAAAACAATTTTTCAAGAATAAATCTACAAAAACAATATTGTCCATCTTACCTCCTATTGATTCACATCTTAACCGAAGCTCTGAACCTTCATCATAGGGGCCAATGACTCCAGATAATTCATTATTTTCTGTATCTAAAATTATTGTTTCTTTAGGTGGAACTGGAATTAAATTTTCACCATTAGTTGGACGGATTACATTTGCTTAACAAGTTTATAATAATGATAGAAAAATTCATTTCAAAATTTCAATCTAGATAAAGTATACTACTTTTTCGTTACAGAAAATTTGTGTACTGTAAATATGGAGATTTTAATGAAATTAAGTTGATTATTGTCAGAAGATTAATCTGCAAATTGCCTCTCAGTGCATTTTGTTCTTTTCGTAAATATTATAAATATAAATTAAAAAATAACCTATCTTTAACTATTCTAAAGCAAATTTTGTATAGAAGAAAAAAATTTACAGGCATTTAGAATTTTTTTCCTATTAGGAAGTATTATGAGTGCATTTAAAATTTAAATAATAAAACTGATTTTGTAGAAACCACAGAAAATGTAATAGTAATTGTTGTAATCACAGTTGTAAAAAAAAAAAAAAATTAAAAACGTTATTTAAGAAAATATTATTGGTGTATTTTTTGTCAAAATAGAAACCGTAATTAGGACTATGTCTTTTAATTATATTTACGAATAAAAATACATTTTTAACTAACCAAATAAAATAATATATGATTCTGATTATGTTTTCCTTGTAAAGATATTACTTAACACCATTTGAGATATTTTTATTTGAATTTCCTTTAGAGGAAAATAAAAAAAAAAAACTTTGTCACTGATCAACACAAACAATCTAAACACTACGAAACATTTAACAGTGACTTATCTCAGTAATACAATTTATACATTTCAATACCACACCTAGATTGTTTATCGAAGCCAATACACTTTCACTTAGCCAATATTTGACTGGCTGTCAATAGAAACAAACACTTGATTCTAGAAGTCTTAAACCCTATTAGGAAGAATTAGGACATTTTGATGGACACCAACAACATATAAAAGCAAGAAGGGGACCATTAGTGTACCACTAGGTAGAAAATCACAATCAGTAAATTCAAGCCACGTCTCTATTGATTTCCCAATCTTCTTAGGGCCCCCTCCTCCAAATGATGAGGGTTGCCTATAAATTGCTTCGGACATTTCCTATCTATCGTCTCGCACAGAAATGCCTTCTCTTGTTAAGTGTTTCCTCCGACGTTCTTACCCATCTGGGGTTGGATGTAGGGAAAGGACGATTTTTCATTTGTCCATTGGCATTAAGACTTGGTTTATTGAGGCTGACACTCCTCCATATATACACTTCAAGAAAAAGCGTTTGATGAGTTTAGCAGATTGAGACATGCGGGCGGTTTATGTCGCAGGGTGGAATGGCCAACTGCTTGGAAAATGGGTCCTTGATTCGTGTAAAGGGGGATGTTATTAGATTCGAACATCCGATCGAAGATGGGTTTTATCGCCGAAGGAAGTGTAACAAATATATTTTACGGTCGGCGACGAGCTGAAGAGAAAAATTGGATTCTATTTGAGTTGTAGATCCTTGGATTTTAGACTTCCAATTTTAGTGGAATAAACTAAACTCTTGTGGGAATTTTGATGCAAATACATTCCTTCAATGAAAATACAAAAACATCAAGTTTGATTATTTAAGATTTTTTTTTTTTTTTTTTTTTTTTTTTTTAATTTAGTTAAAGTAATGCAAATATAAAGCGATTTGTCTGAAGACTTTATTAACCAACGGGTAATTTTTTAGAAGAAATTAAATTGTTGAGATTGGCTTATTAGAATACAGAATTTTCGTTTTTTTTACATAAATATTTCAATTAAAAATTAATCCACACAATAAATTTTTATTTATAAAATGAAGGTATTGTAAACTAAAGATTACTGTTTTTTTTTATTCGAATAGATATTTCGCTTCTAAATGTAGTATTGTGTTTTGCATTTATACCTAATCAGCTTTAAGTTTGACGTATTTCTTGCGTTTTAAGTTTATAGTAATAATTTTTATTGTATTGAAAATTATGAGGGTACTGTAATTAAGAATTGTACAAGTCAAAGAACTATATTTGAATTTAATATTTATGGTGTTGGGGGAATATATTGCGTGGATGATATAGAGTGCTGATAACATTTAGAGGTATTTAAAACACCATACATTAAATTGGTTGTTAAAGTATTGGCGTTTTGTGTTTTCTTGTTTTTATTAAAAAATTGGTATTAAATAAGCTTCAATAAAAAAAAAAAACTAATAGCATAAATACAATTTCCTCCAACGTTTTACAAGCGTTTTACTCACGAAGTAAAAAAAATATATATATATATAGTACCCCACAATCCACATTGCAAGTTATAGATATTTGAAATAAAAATCTACATCTGCTCACCATTATATTTCCATCTCAAAACCTTAAATAATCCTGCATACCAATATTATTATACAGAAATATCCATTTACTTTATTATCATCTTCCTCAAATCCACGACATACCAGCCTCAAACTCTAAACAATTAAACTGGACCCTATCCTACTGTGTTAGTTGTGCGATAAGACAGCGAAACTCTTCCAACGCTCAACAAATGCCCATTGAAGGATTTAATAACATCACCTGAGAGGCTTTATTGTCTCATCTGGGGCCACCCTGTGTTGCATCATCCAATGCTGTAGTTTATAGATAGGGGTAATGAGATTTTACGCGTCGCAGGATTGGACAAAGAGCCGTCATCGCGATTGGTTGATTCTGTGTGGAGACTTGAAGACTCATGCCTTAGGAGAGGTCCGGATTTAGACGAATGTTGCTGGAATTGATAAGTAGAATTTGGTGTTTAAGTTAGACGATTTGGATTAATGAAGAGTCCATTAACGAAATTACTGCTTAGAAGTATGGGATAGGCACATTTTGTAATTGTCGAAAACATTAATATTAATGATCATAATGATGTGGTGCATTGCTTTATATAATGCGGATAGATTTGACAAGTATAGCTTATAATTTGATTAATTTAAATTTTTATATTAATTACTAAAATGTAATACATAACTAGATAAATCAATAAGTGTATAATTATAAATAATGTTAAATATTCGATATTACCTCGATAGTATCTTCGAAATAAATGTTAAATACTTTAAAAATTATAGAATATTTTCCATGAAAAATGAATATAAAAGGATATAGTTGAGTTATTATCAATATATTTAGTACTTTGTTTAAATTTTTAATAGAACAAATGACAAGTTCATTTTAAAAAACACAATAATATTCAATCACTTAAGTTTATAATAATTCTCTTTCTAGTGATTTAATGCGGTGAAGTATGTATGATGTATTTTAAAGAAGAAGGTTCAACCACAAGCACATTTCGATTGTTTATAATTTTAATATGAAATATTTGTATAGACAAAAATAGTAAAGAGGTAAATATTAATTGTAAGCGTTTCTTACTGTTTTGCAAAGAAGTTGGGGAAAACAACACAACTTTTTGGGGTAAAGCAGTTTGTTAGTGGCTATTTTTCAAAACCGGGATCACATAGCAGAGGTGTTAGAAGTTTCCTGTTTGGGGGGAGTACTTCGAAATGAAGAATTTTTTTTTTTTTGACACAGGTTAGAGTAGAGAAGAGGGATAGACTATCCACTTAGTTGTCGATTCAGTAAAAAGGGTTAAACCTTTTATCCTTATGGGTGTGAAGATTTTAACCTATCAAGGATCTGAATCACCACAAAAGGATTGATTCTATCCAAACAAGAAGAAACACAACTTTGGCGCCGTAGAGCCTCGCGTAAAAACTATCTCTGGTTAAAAAAATATTGTAAGTAGAGAACCACCTTCACCACATTTACCCATTAAATTAGATGATTGACTTTATTTAAGGGAGGGGGGAAGAAAAAAAAAGACAATATTTCTTACGGAGATTTTTTTTTATTTTTTATGAAACAATATTACTGACAATGAAATTAGAAACTGGAGTATGTCTCAGAAGGCCAAATGATTGAGAGACTGACTGGATGTTCAATCATCATGGTCACCAGCTGTTTCTGCAAAAAGTGATTTAAAAAATAGTTTGAAATTCTTGCTAATAAAAGTACATTTTGTTTTGATTAACTTTTCAAACTGTATGGTGACAGTTTTCTTCCTTTACATACAATTATGAACAGTTTCTTATGAAGATGTCCTGCATCATGTTTCTTGTTGTTGTTTCTAATCTCCATGTCTAGACGAGATCCATGAGATAATTCTCTCGCAAAAAATCAAAAATATAAGGGAATATCAAACGAATCATCACGGGACAACCCCGGACACTTCTGGATGTGTGCAGGAAATGACTGCTCAGATTGACATTTGGAATAATTGGGATGAGAAGGGTGAAGTACGTCGGGAGAGTATTCTCCTGGTAGAGCCCAAGTCATGAAGGCCATTCCATTATTCCCAGTTAAAATCTACAGTCTTAGGAGCTAAGTCATTCCGCTACCTTTTAGTTTTCCTGTCTTTGATTAACAGAAGCTGAACTTTTACTCCCTCCCCCACCCCCCTCCCGTGAGGTTTCTTCTTAAAAATTTTAAGATTAGTTCCTTGTTACAATACAACCATTGTGAACAGCTTTAAAAAAAATATCTTCACACGAAAATTCAATCGAACCAATGACCCATTCGGAAAATTTTCATCCTATACCAGCAGACTCTGGACAATGTCAAACAGTTTTTATAAGATAAAACTAGTTTGGAAATTGCCATTATTCCATCATTCACTAAAATTAAAAACTGCAATCTTTGATTCAAAACAATACAAATATTCATGGTCATTATTTATTACTTACCAATCACATTGAGCATCATGCTGTGAGTAAATGTTCTTGCCCATCTGTAATCAACTCGACATCTGTAAATACCAGCGTCCTTCTCCTGAATGGGCTCTATTTTGAGGATGGTGGGCTTAGTGAAAGTTTCAAAGTATGCTCTGGAGCCAAGCGTTGCTCCTGGAAAATGCTTTGCTTTCTCAAGAGGACTGTTTCTGGCGTCCACACTATAGATGGGAGCCCGAAGATCTTCCTTGTACCACAGTACCAAGGATACTTTATCCTCTGTGGAATGTTGTGTAATGTTGCAAGGGAGATCTGCTCTACCACCCGTCACAGCGTGGTATTCTGGGAGTTCTAAAATAAAAAAAAATATGCTTATTTTTTAGAAAATGATGAGTTTAAACATGATAATTAGGAAAATAGTGTTTGTTCTTGATTTTTTTTTTTTTTTTTTTTTTTTTTTTTAATTTTCGATAAAGCAGAATTTTTTTTATATCTGATATAAAGGGTGTAGAGATAAACTAAAAAAGTTATAAACCTTACATTTTTAATGTTACCACTATATTCAATATATCTCTCGAAATGGATACGTAGTCTGTTTCATTTTCTTTTGAAAGGGTTCAAAAGGTAAAATGGTCAGCCAGAAAAATTTATGAAAATTGTTGTTTGCCGCCAAACGACTGGGAATAATTTGTGTGGGTTACTTGTTTACAATAAATTTATTTGGGGTAATTCGGAGGAATCCCATAGGGAATCAGAACTTGGCAGGCTAGAGTTATTTCAGAATAATTTCATTTTATAAATAAAAATGAAGGGTCTCTATATATTTAAGGAATTAGCTGTAGGTTTGGTTAAAATTCCCAAGTATCGGGATCATTTCATTCTCGGGGGGTAAAGAACCTCGTACCCATCGTATCATACAAAAAGCATATCCTCTAATCAAACTGAGAAGGATAAAAAAAGAAATGCAAAAAATCAGCAAATTCTTGTGACTGTAGCCCTGGCTAAAGTTTTGTTCACAATCAAACAAAGAATAAGAAGAACAAAATTCCAGTAACTTCGTCGATTTTCAAAGGATTTTTTTTACCCTGTTTCCTTCTTCAATATTAACAATAAAGTTGTTACTTTTCGTCCCACACCGTGAAACTTCATCTTACTATAGAAATGACCTCGACTCTACTTATGATTCACAGTGAATGCGATGAAGTGAATCTGTTCCATAGTTACCAAGTTCTCTAGATTCACTTCCCTCTACCTGCTTTTGCATTTTAAAAAATAATTTAGATACATCCTGTATAAGAAGAATTAGTTTTACCGATAATAGTTAGGATTTAATTACTGAGATGTCATGTTTTAAAGCCTTATATAATGCACTATATACATAGTTTTGAGAGATAATTACTAGTTAATTATATATTCTGTAGAAAAAACATTAGAAAATAGTTATCTGGGGATAATTTGCCTTAAAGAATAAATTTATTTTAGTTATGTTGGAGGAAAAAACTTGTTTAATGGTTTTTTGTAACTATCTTCTGTTATTACTTTTTTGAAGTTTTAGGTCTGATATGTTCATACTAAAAGAAAATTACTTTCTTATAATAATTTTAAATCTCATATAGACACTCTCAGTCTGTATTCGCGTGGCAAAAAATAAACAAAACGGCTATCGACATTTTTTTTTTTTTTTTCAAATAAAACAGTACATTTCACAAATGCAGATTATGTTATGTTTTTATTATCTTACAAAAGTCTACATTTTTAAGCAAAAACTGTATGTAACGATTACATTATTAAATATTTTTCTTTGATTCAAAATCTTTCAAATATGGCTTAATTAGATTCGGAAAACAACAACATATAGGTCTTAATTTAATGCTTAAGGGCTTATTGATGTAATTACAAACATAAGAGTGAGTTAAAAAAAAATCTCAAAACAGTAATAACAATACATATTGTACATTTTAACCGGCACTAAATCTTTTCTTTTAAGTACTTTATATCAAAGCAGTAAATTAAACATATTTCTTCTAAGGTGACTTAAAAATATTCTTATAACTTTATAATTCTAAAATACTTGATTTTATGCATTATTTATGAAATCATTCCACTTTTTATAGTTTTAAATCCACATAAACAGAGATTGAGAATCAACAATTTTTTTTTCATGAGATGAACTCATTTCGAGAGGTTTTAAAATGGCAAATGTTTAAAATCTACTTCGGTAGATAGAAAAATCACACCAGGCAAACTGACATTCAATTTCAAGCTGCTTTACCACAATTTTTGTTGACATCATTTATTTTCAAAGCATAATTTCAAAATATCTAACACACTATGAACCAGATTTCTTTAGTTTAGTTTTAGTTCTGAGTCACGTAATTGACACTACAAAATATTGCATTGCAAATGGAAGAATTTTCAGAAAACTTCCACCATTCCTTCCAACAAGCGTCACTAGACTCAATTGTTCAATAGTTATCCGCCCAAAAATCAGAACGCTGACTACATCTAGTATTTATATTCATAAAAAATAATTAAAAAAAAAAAAAAAAAAAAAAAAAAAAAAAACTGTTGTTGTTTGAGGAAGGATTTTAATTACTCTATATCGATTTTTTTTTCACTAATGGCCATCTATATATGAAACTAAATCAAACTTTAGGAAGTTTAAAGTCAACTCCATAATATTATACCACATTTGGATTCAGTATCCAATTAAAATACGAAATGCCAAATTCATAATATCCCAAGGAGTGATTAGTAATGACAAGGAAATGAAATGGTTTGTGATGACAAGGAAATGAAAAATTAAAGGAAAAGGGAAAATGGTTTTTAGCCATAATTTAAAAATTAGTTAATATATTTTCGTGATTTTTATTTCTAAAAGTAGTTTTTAAAAAGCCAAACTTAAATAGTATAAAACTTTCACATTGAACAGTATTTAATAACTATTAATTAATTAAAAAAAATTGAAATTTTTAAAAGAAACATTTTCTTTTGCGTTCACTAGATTTATCATGGTTGAAACCACCCCCTCCTACCCAGAAATATTTTTTGTTCCATTTTGACGTTGGGTTTTCAATATTTGAGCAAAAAAGAAATAAAATACCTTCTTTTAGAGGCAGCATACTAGATTACATTTGAAATTAAGTAAATTTCATTTGAGGTAAAAAAAAATCCAATATAAAATTCTTAATTAATTATTTAGCTAAGCAATTCTGCTAATAAAAGTAAATAGAAAAACTAGAATTGTGAACTCTAAGTAAGAGTTCTTTATTAAATGCTTCTTCCATTCCATACTTAAAATTCTAAGAAGTTTTCTATAAAAGACCATTCTCTAAGACATGCTCTCTTGAAATTGTGGCTATTAAAATAGTTTTGACTTTTAGAACCGAAAATATAGCCATCGTTCGAATTTTTAAGGGAAACTAAACCGCTCTTATGTCTACTTGATATGAAAAGAAAACTGCAATTCCTTAAACGCATTTGTAATATTAAATTCAAATTAATTTTCCTTTCTTATACTATATATTAATATGTAATTTTGTTTTGCTACCAATAAAATAATTCCATTGGTTTCATAAGAAATTAACCTGTTGACATTAACTAAAGTTATTAAATAGAGTTAAATAAGAAAAAGACTCGATATTAATATTTAAACAATGGGATAGATTAAAAAAAGTAAAAAAAAAAAAAAAAAAAAACTGTTCATGAAAGGATCAAAATTTAATATGATTTACGAGCAAGTTTTTTTTTCACCATGCCATCAGCAGTGTAACACACCTTAATAGTGAAGTGTCACTTCTAGTCCCTGGAAAACAAAAGCTGATATGAGATGCAGCTCCTGCAGGGTGATGCCCTTTAATATCAAAAGCCAACTAAAATTTTTTTAAAGACGACATCATACTGCATACCAAAGATGCTCTAAAGGTGCTTTGTCTCCCATAATGAAATAAAAATCTATTTTAAAACTCTTTAAAAGAAGGCATGGCTATAGAAATTTCGAAATTTTTGTAACATATATTACTATTTTTTTTATATTTAACTTGAAGTTTAAAAGTAAATAAACAATTATAATTAATATATTTTACTTTTACACATTTAAAAAAAAAAAAAAAAAAAAATATGGAACTAAACACAGATTTTTATCATTTCAGAGGATTCAGAAAATGGTGTCTGGAAATGAGTGTAGCTTTTTATAAAGATTTAGAACATTATAACTAAACATTTAAATGAGTGCATCTTTTACATTTAATAGAAATAAAAATTAGTACTTAAAAAACGAAGGTAATTTTCGTCCATATAACATTTCAAAACTGTAGACTGAAGGTAAAAAGTGATTGCATTTTAATTTTTGTATTTAAATTATACATCAAAACTGAAGATAACTGACAAAATATGAAAAATATATTTTGTATTTATATGCGAATCTTAAGGGAGAGACCCGTAAGCAAAAACCTAAAATTTTTATTAATGAATTTAGTAGCACCAAATTTTTTTTTATATATATAAAACACCTTTTTTTAAACAATTATTGACACAAATTTCTGTTTTTTAAATTTAATATCTTTTATATTTTTGTTTTTTAGTGTTTTTTGGCAGAAATATATGCCTTTTTAAAAAGACTACTCCTCCTTCAACTTTTAATATTTTTATTAATTTCCAAACGAAGTAATTATATTAAAGTATACTCTAAAGATGTAGGGAGAGATATTTTTAAATTTGTTTGACAGGGGATTTTAAAAATATGTTTCGTGTTTTTCACAAGAAATTTCCAAATTTTCACAAAAAATTCTTATTTTTTTTTAATTCTTTAAAAAAAGTTAATACAGTTTACTAAAAAACTCTCCCTACATTTATAAACAGATATTCAAGATTTAAAAAATATAAATAGTTTTAATATAAGTAAATTTCTCTCACAGCTTTAGCATCTTAGCACAAAGTCAAAATTTCCAATTCTTGATTTCGAGAAAAGCGAAATTAAAAATAAACACTTGTATACAACTACATAATAGATTGGTATGTAAAAGTTTAAAAATCAAATGTTTTCAGTTCCCTAGAAGTTTGAAATTTCTCCCATGTCTTCTTGAATATATATAGATAAATTTTATGCAATAACCGTAAAAAAAAATCCAAATTTTTTTCTATATTTGGGGTACGGGTCTCCCTTAAACTCTATATAAGCTTGTGTTGGGTATAATAATTGCTTAAAGATTTTTACGCATCATCATTTTATAAATTAGTCTACTGTATAGTGAATTGTTTCTAAAATTAATTGAAGAATAGGCTTGAACAATTTTGTACAAACCATTATGACCATAACTAACAACATAAAAATAAACATAAGTTACTTGAAACGTATGAATTAACTACGAAATTAAATATATATATTATAACGATTGCGAAAATGGTGTTGGCTTTCAAATGCATTTGCCATTTCTCCTCAGAAGAAACAAACATCATTTTCTACTTCAAAAAGAGGTGATCAATTTCTTAACAAATTATACATACTTTAAAACATGCGAAAAAATCATCAATAACTAAAGTTAAGCTTTGTTACTCTGGTGATCGACTAGATACGTAAGGAATGAAAATGGACATAAAGGTATATTTTGGAATCCTCTAAGCAATGTAGTGGATGCCAAAACAAGTACATTTATATTTGGTTAGAAGTAATAAAAAGGTTTCATCTTTTAAAACAGTTCTTTTCGTATAGGTTGTAAGGTTTCGTATAGGTGAAGTAATTTACGAAATAAAAATATTATGTATTTAAATTATGTACTTTTTGTGGAAAAGAAGTAACAAAAATTCAGATCTGTCTTGGATACGATGAGTTTTACCATTGTCACACTCACGCGAATTTGTATAAAATAGTAAATTAAAGAACTCATAAAAAAAGTATTCTTCATTTCATATTTCCTTTAAATATTTCATTTTTTTTTACGTTAGTTATTCTAAGAATAGAATGTAAAAGGTCATATATTTCTGTTTTTATGAATTTAGTCTATTATCTAAATCCATACCAATACTGCTGACATGTCGATCTATTATTCGAGAGAAATGATGCAGCAAAATAATTCAGTTGATGGAATAGTACACTTGTTATTCACTCGTTCTTGCTTGCAAACAGTTGTATACAAATGTTATAAATGTTATTTACCCATTATTGCATGCAAATAATAATATCAGTAATAAAGTAGAAACTAACCTTTTTATAGTATAAAAGTCATTTTTAATTTTTTTAATAGATAAAATTATTATTATTCCACCCTTTTGAATATGTTTGTTTGAATATACTTATATATTGGTCCAAAGTTATGAAATTACAATTATATCTACATAACTTTTAAGAATCATATACAAAATAGGTTTAAATGTTATACATTACATTTCAAACTTGTTCAATAACACTTTTAATGTTTTACGGTTTATTCCACCTCAAAACTATTTAAGGAAACTTATTGTAATGATAATTTCGACTCATAAATTTTTTATACAAATGTTAAAGTAGAACTCACTATACATAGTATCAAGTTACCATTAGTACTGAGACAGAAGAAAAAAACTGTTTATAAACTAACTAAGAATATTCAAGCATACTTTATTCATTAAATGAACTAGAACTGATAACTATACAAGCATTGTACTTTAATCCATTTTTGCAATCAAAAGTCCTTTAAAATATCCCAATAACATGCAAATATAACACCAGTTAAGTGTCATTGTATACCGTTTGCAAATATAAGCGGAATTCCCTTAAAGAGCAACCAAAAGCGAACCTACCATTTTTAATTAAGTAGAGTTTTCCTTCCAATTAAAATTGCGAAATGTATATTCCTAAAACAAGAATTTCATGTCCAGGTGTACTGTTCAGGGGGAACAGATATAATTAAAACGGAGAATCCACCCCACACTAATCAGGGAACTAATTATCCTGGCAAACTGAATGGTCACTTGAAAATTTCAAAATAATCGGAACAATTCGAGCTTTGAAAAGCGAGATATGCAATCTCTAAATATAAGAATAATTGATCTGTGTGTAGCAAAGTGCCGCATTCAGCTGACAGGTGCATTTGCATTTTCTGAAATCTAAGCATTTGAACTTTGCAGCGTGAAAGGTAATTAAGACATCGTTATGTGATGTCGTAATTTAGGGTTGCTGTGAAACCTCATTAGGAAAAGGGGGTTATTAAAGCCACTGCACGTCATGGAAGGTAAAACCTGGCATATTTTGTTGAAATGTTGGAAATGGAGTTGAATTTTTATTCAAACAAGATATTCAAATTCCACGAGAAAAAGTACTGTTTAAATTCCACGGAAAAGAGAATAATACTCTCCAGCTTTCTGTGAAAATATAGTGAGAATTTTTTGGATTGTTAAAATTCTTTGTTCTCTGCTTATATGCTAGCTGTGATTTCGAAACTGTAATATAAGTTGTGTTTATTAGTTATTTGAATTATTATTCAGATTCATTGCTTTTGTATTAAAATTCAATCAAAATACTTTCTTGTTTTTTATACACTAATCTCTTGCAGAAATGATTGTTGCATTGGAATATATTGTTGTTTTGTGTACTTTAAAGAAGTTTTTCTTTCAAAATAAATTATGAAACTGTAGAAAGTAAATAGTGAAAATAAATCAGAAAAACTGTAAGAGCGTTTTGGTTAGTCTAGTTTAACATCTTACAGTCCTCAAATAGATTTCGAATGAAATTCTTTACTTTTGCAAAATTATCTATGGGGTTTATAGGGTTGTATTAGTTATCAATCACAGTATTAGTTTTCTTTTATATCACACTTCTCCTAATCTAAATATCGAAACAACTTACTTCTATTGACTTGCGACTATTTTAGGGCATTCAAATTATTATGATTGAAGTATAAGACTTAAAATGTTTAATATTAAATGGTGTGTTCCATTTGACAGATCAGTCGGATTTATCGTTGTAATATAAGATGGAAAAAAATTATATTTGATACTATATTTATTCGTAGTGGCTTCTATTTTTTAAAAAAATTCATTCATAATGACCATTTTTCGGTGTCTGTGTTTAACTTCAAAACGAAAATATTTAAATAGGTATAGTTCAATTATATTATATCATCAACAATTATTCCCTTACATAACATTTTAAGCATTTCATTACTTACTTTATAATCATATTTAATGAAGTATTGTATAAATGAGCTTTTCTTCAACAAGAAAATCTGAATCAGTATTTAAAAGCAATGTTAAAAGATAGAAAATACATGAAAATATTAAAGTTTTAGAGAAACCAAAATTTTATACATGATCTTCCCAATAGTCGCTAAAACTTAAAAATAAAATAAAAATAAATCTGGCAAAAAATAGGATACGAAAACACAATTTATTTAAAAGCCGTTGTATACGGCAAGAAAATAATAATGATAAAAAAACTGGCAGTGTTCAGCATGAGTGATTTTTAAATAATCGTATTTCGGTTGAGTAGAACACAAAAGTGTTAGAGGAGGGGAAAAAAAGCAAACGGAGGAGAATCACTTAGCAGCTTTAAAAGGTGCACTTCAAGTGAAAGAAGTTTGCGAAGAACTCTTAAAACTCTCGAGAATGCAGAAAAAAATATACTTCAATTTCCAATAAATAATTGACGCGGCGTTGGAAAACACGTTATTCTCTAGTTCTTGATCAGCAAAGTAAATAACTTTGAAAATTCCCACTTTGTTATCGTTTGAGTGTCACACTAAAATGCATTCTAAGTTTATTTGTTGTGAAATTTGTCTTATGTATATTTTATTCTTCCCTCAAATGCCAACTAATGTACCAAATTATGTATGCCGTTTCTAGGTGGATAGCACATTTATAAGTTCAGTCATTGCGAACGGAGAGAAAGTAAGGATTCTGAAGATTGAATCCCATCCATCGACGCAGAAAAATGTTACTGTTAAGTCTTTTGCAGGTCAAATTTTCCAGCACAATAAAAATAGTAAAAATATAATAATTAGACAAAAAACAACTTTCCTTTGTTCAAATGTACTATGTTCCATCTTAAGGGGATCTAGGACTCAAAATGTAAATATATCCAAATTTTTTTATTATTGTAAAAAATAATAAAATACTTCTGAATAAAATGACATAAAAATTTATCGATCATTATCAGAATTGGAAATATTTAAGTATTTGTTGCATGATAACTGTATCTCGTATGTGCTTATCTTGAAACTTTTAAATTGTTATTTCGGTGATGGCTTTTTGCCCGGTTTTTGAGTTTAAATTAATATTTCTTAAAAATTACTTGTTATAAATATATATGAAACTTTTCACAATTATTTTTCATACATATTTCTTTAATTTGTCTTATGGAATTGTTTATTTTGATTTAACTTAAGTTTTGGGAGCTTAGTATACTATGAGTTTAATATAGTTTTGGCATACAGATAATTTATGATATGAATTATACGAAGTAACTTAATGGAAAAACGAAGTGATTTTTAAAAAAGATTTTTATGTGTATCAAATTTAGGAAATATTAAAGTTTTGAAGTTTTATAATTGAAAGAAGAATATTTTTATAAATTTGAAAATTTAAAATAGTTATTCCAATTTCAAAGCATAATACAGTACTGAATAAAAATTTTAATAAAGTAATTCTAAAAATGAAGATTTTAGAATTTTGAGTCCTGCACCCCTTAAAAAAACTACGGTCTGCTTCTTTATTTGTATATGTTACTGGCAAAGTGAGAAATCTGGCTTTCTATAGAACGCCTATGCATTGTATAGAATGCCTAAAAAGTAGAAGGATACGTATGAAACGATAAATATTTCACACATTTCCTAGGCATTCTATAGAATGCCAAATGTGAAACCGGCAAAGTATGAAATACATCTCCGATTCATTTTGAATATCACATGACACGTGACTTTTAAAGCGCACACAATTACAATATATACAATATCAACTGATTAAAAAAAAAGTGATAATGGGGGTGAGATGCCATTAACGACTGCCCGAAATAAGTAAGGGTATTTTCTTATGTTCAATTGGCCGTTAGGTCAATGAAATAAGTCGTAATTTTTCCTTTTAGACCGCGAAACGCGTTCACTCTTCAATTTTTAGAGAGTTTTACAGTATTAAGTGATTAAAAAAATTGATTTGGGGGGGGGGGGAGCACAAGTGACTGCCTGAAGTAGGTAGGGGTATTTTGTTATGGTTTAATTGACCCTAAAGCTGACAAAATAGGTTGTACTTCTTAATTTTAGGTGTGGAATCCACCCCCCCCCCCTCTAACCTAAAATCCAAACCGCCACCAAAATATAGTTATGATTTTTATTGGTATATAGTTTCAACTTCAAAATCACAAACGCTATGAATAAAAGTAATGTTTTTATACTTTGCTTAAGTAGTATTTGTCATTCTATAGAATGCCTAGGTATTGTATGCAATGCCTAGATAAAGTATATTATTATTCTCATATTTCATACTTTGCTTACGGCAACAGGCATACTGCACAATTTCGGCATTTCATACTTTGCTGGGAACTTATAATTATCTTAAATAAACCATGTGTATATATTTAAGGAATATTGTACATGACTCTCTTTACCACACAAAAGTTTTGTAAAATGCAAACAGCTAAATATTTTTTCAATATACGAGAGGAAAAAGTTATGCTGATTGTAGGAACACACGAAGATGCTGATGGCACAACATATTATTTTACATTAAAATTTCTGATTACATTTAAAAAGTTTATAAATTTTTGGGATGTCCTTTATAAGTAAAGCAGACGGATAATTCTAATAATAGAGGTTCAAATAAACATTGACCAATTATAAGAAAACAGTAACAATTAAATATCAATGACATATTCTATCATTTTTAGAAGGACATTATACACTTCCTATTTTTTTATTTTTTTTATGATTAGTAAATAACGACTATATATTGACCACGTTCAATATAGATGCATATTAATAACCATTTCTATAAATTCTAATAATACTTCATATAAATACTAAAAATGCTATAATTTTTCTAAAGTAGGTATAGAATTAAAATGTTACTTAAAATTATCACTCTTTATTCAATTTACACAACCTTAAGACGTCTACCGATTTTAACTCTTTTGTCTCTTGAAACTTGTATATGGTAGAATCCAATTTTTACTTACAATAACATTGCGGTGTATAAGCAAAAAAAAAAAAAAAAAAAAAAAAAAAAAAACATTTTTTTTTAAATTTTTTTTTTTATTATTATTTGAAGAGTGATTCTATTCTTGGAATTTGGCTTTTACCCAGTTTATCCTAACTAAGGCCCTGAAGTAAAAAAATTATAAGGTCGAATAAATAACCAGTTAAACTAGGATGTATGCAAATTTGCATACAATACATCCTTGAAAAGCGATTAAAATACAAAGTATGCAAATGATTTATCAATTATAATACACTGTAATTAAAATCTAATTTAAATTAATCGAATAAATTACCATATTAAATATTAATCTTAGCTGCTGATGGAAAAAAAGTATAAGGTAATCGATTTTTTATCTGGGTATGTTTCTGCGGTCCGAGATAACACGAAATATAAAAGGCAACCTAACAACGCATTTAGGGTTTGTTTAATCTTTCATTGCGCTATTGACAACGATGCCGAGGCAGAAACAATTGTTCGATGAACGCGAGAAAATCCTTAGAATGAAAGCAAGTAGAATGAGTGGTGCGGCTAATTTCAGATCTATCGGTAGGTCTAAAACGACAGTCAATAATTTTTTTTTAAATAAAATCCGTCAAAGTATGGTAAATGCAAGCGCCCAGGAAGACCAGGTGCACATTTCAAAGCGCCAAATAATCGACCGTTTTTCGATGGGCAAGGCACAAAAAAAAAAAAAAAATCATCTTCTGAAATAGTTCATGATTTAAATCTACCATGTACCAGCCGAACTGTCCGCAATGTTTTAAGATTCAACCCGTAGGCACAGTTTGTAAAATTACAACCTCGACGACCACCCTTGACAAAGAAGCATGAATTAGCTCTCTTAGAACTTTTCTAAGAAATATGTATCGCTTGGAGATAAATGAAAAGATATATTTTTTTCGGATGAGACAAAATTTAATTTTGATGGGCCAGACGGCTTTAAAAAATATTAGCATGATATTAAAACTAGGGGTGTGGAACATCGCACAACTTTCAATTACACTAAATTGTTGATGTAGATTTGTGTAATTTATCATTTTTATATTTTCATCAGTCACTTAGAAAAAATTGCCAGTTTGGCGATATTTTTTGTGATAATTTTTAAATGTTTTTTTTAAAAAAAAAATCGAAAAAAATGGGAATTTTGGCAATAAGCTTATCGATAATTCTTATATTTTCCTTTCTTGTAAGTAAAACTGAGCAGAGATAAAAAAAAAAAAAAAAAAAAAAAAAACGATCGTTAATGAGGTATGCTCAAGGAAAGAGAACTCTGTGTTAAAGGCATTCGTTTTTCAACTGTTTACGCCATTAAAGCATTTTTACGGGAATTTCAGTGGTAGGGATGTTTAGAACACCTTAAGAAGCATTACCACAATGATTTTGAACAAAATCGTTAGAGCCGGTTTTTAGCAATTACTGAAAAACATGATTTTTTCAATGGCAGCTACCTAATGCACATGCGCGATTTTGACGAAAACCTTATTGTTAGGTCCATGTGTCATCACCAACTCGCACACCAAATTTGAATATCGTAGATCAATTCGCTCGGGAGTTAACCTGACCACATATACACAGAGACAGACATTTTTTCTAGATCACTTTTTTGAAATCAGGATGTTCCAAAACGTGGAGAAATGCAAATAATCGAAATTTTTTTGTGACCGAATGCTATACTTTCATTACCCTATGTATATATACATATGGGTAATTGAAAGTAAAAATAAAACCTTATTTTTTCAAGCGGCAATATGAAAGTGGACCAGTAATGGTATGGGGACCGTTTGCTGCTAATAGCAAGTTATCAATTGTGGTAATTGATACTAAAATTAATGCAGAAAAGTATCAGTAGGATATGCTGGGCGATACTTTGCTTCCAAATGGTAGTTCCTAATATAGTTATATCAGGAGTTTGGACATTTCAACAGGATAATGCCAGCATCCATGGTTCTCTTTCAACAAAAGCTTGGTTTGAAGCAAATGAGATCCGTCTGCTTGATTGGCCATCCTGCAGTCAGGATTTAAACCCAATGGAAGATATGAGCGACATACTTGTGCAATCTGTTTATAAGGAAATGCGACGGTATCGAGGGATAGGAGAACTCATCAATGCGATCAGGAAAGCATGGGAAAATATCGAAAAAGACATTTTATCTCGAATTGCTGCAACGATGATTGATCGACTGATAAAAATCATTGAAAAAAAAAAGATAAATTTGTAGGATAATGACTTTATATTTTCATTCAAAACTCCTCGACCGTATATTTTTTCCAAGATGAAGTGCATCAGATTTCTAAATTGTTATTTAATGCTTTGATTATATTTTACGTATGTTCATACCCTATGTTTATGTTTTCTAATTTCATTTCTAAGAAAGAGTGATATTAAATTTTTCGTATTTAACTAAGTTTTATACATTTTTTGTTAACATGTTTTGAGACCTTATATTTTTTCCAGGGCCTTAAATGTATGCATCTATATTAATGTCATTTGAAATCTTGAACTAGGCGTTTGGGTATTCCCTATAGTTTGTACGCATTTTGATTCAAAATTATGCACATTTTCTGTTTTTTTAATAGTATTTTGACTATATTAAAGTTTTATGGTACATCATAATTGTTTTGGGAAGTATTTGAAAAATATTTTTAAATTTTTAGAATATTACATATGATAATTCACACCATGAAATTTTATCTACTCTTAACATGGATATGCAATAAAAAGAAAATAATATTTTGACTTTATATATATTTAATATAACTCACCTGACGCCAAATTATTAGAGAATATTATTAAACATATTAAGTTCGAAATTCTAATAAATATTATGGTAATTGAGTGTTTAAGGAAAACACGATTTTCGAATATTTTTTCCCGAATTAAAAATTCATGTCATGAGGTGAATAACTTCAATGATAAAAATATCATGCCATTAATATCCTTCCACACAAAGGCGCTTCATCTTACTATACCCACTTTTGTATAAACGAAAATCTTTTAGCTCGAAGCATTATCCTTATATTTAATGGGCTTTTAGCAGATTAACATTAGACTTCAAAGCATATTCATCACGAAGAGAAAGTCATAAGCCAATTTCAGAATATGCAGGTCGAGGTCTATACTTTAAAGTAAGCGGCTTATCTGTTAAGAAAATTTAAAAGTAATGCTAGTATTATTTATAAAATAATCCCAGGCGAAGAAGCTGACTTTTTATTATGCTCTAGGAAAATGAACTAGGATGTGTTTTAGAATGTAAATTCAGGTTTATCATTTGTTTTGCCCTGAAAAAATATGTTGATTCCTTCTGGAAGGAAAGCATTCTACCTATGTAAGTTTTATTTTCAAATGATGAGAATATTATTTCAAATGCAAGAATATTTTAACTATATGCAAGATTAAGAATTAGTGTGTAATCACATTTCATGTTATGAGGTAAATAACTTCAATGAGTTCAATTATTTAGTTATGCTTTTTAAAAATTTTAAACATTTGAATTGTAAAAGATTAAAAATGTGTGAATATTTTATTAAAAAAAAGTTTTTAAAAAATGTGGTACTATCATTCCCCATGATTTTTGCATATGTAAGTATTTCTTTGTAGTCCACTGCTTGACTTAGAACTCCCAGTTTCCACTAATACATTAATGACTAAGAGTTTTCATAATGTATTTAAATGAAACATCAAATTCAAATTAGCTTACAAAAGACTTATCTGGATTATGACGAGTTTACCAAGTAGACGGAAAATTTAACAGATATAAGGATTTTTAATTAGTCCCTTTGAAAATTATCGATGATTGCGATTCATTATATGGTTTCTTATCTAACTTTTTGCAAGTACATATGTCTTTTAATGAACGTTTATATTTATGAACACTCTCAGGAATGACTCCCTAACATTGAAATGGCATAACTGCCAAACAGAGGGAGCCAAAAAAAAAAAAAAAAAATTAAGAAAACAATATATTTAAGGAAGAGTATGCTTTTTTCCCCCTAACCAACCATTAGACATATCTGAAATATTACAAGTTTTCAGTAAAAACCATTTTACTTATACTGCTTAATTAAGGGAAGTAGGCACCCTAAAATTTACCGACAATTGATTTTGAGTTTACCATTGTTTATCAAAATACAAATTCTCCCTTTTAAAAGGATACCTCATTTGCAATAATACATCAACTAGAAGTATGCTTAATAATTTTTTGAAGACAAAATTGGTAATTATTTGTGTAATTATTATTATTATTATTATTATTATTATTATTATTATTATTATTATTATTATTATTATTATTTTATCTGTCTTAAAAAAAACAAAAATTTTATTTTTTTATTTTTCATGTACCTTTTTCTTAGAGACTGCACAAATTACCTTCCTAAAATTTTTATCACATATTCCTTTTATGTATCTATATATACTGAAGTGAAATTTTGTTGTTATTTTAAAAATATTTTTGGTTTTGACATATTTCGGCTAAACAACTTTTAATTTTTAACTAATTTGAGTGCCTTTCACGAAAATTCATTTAAAAACAAAATTGAATGAATTACAATCAAAAGTTAAATTCAGTAGAAACGTACTAAACAAAAATTTGGCTTCTATGTCAATTACTTTATGAGAGAAAGATACATAAAAAATGTCAAATTGCCCCTTTAAACTTTAAAATGTCGCCTATAACTACTATATTGCAAGAAAAACTAAACAAAATTAATCGGTATTTGCAAAATAGTGGGCGAAGATATTCTTCGCTTTTTTTTCCTTCATTATTTATTCAAGCATGTAAATACATAAATTTAAATTCACACATAAATAAGTAATCCTTTTGCATTCATTATTTAAAAGTAAGCATTATTTTCAAAAATGTTATCTTTCCTACTAAGTAAAATAGCATTATATTTCGTTTGTAATTTGTTGTTGTTACAAATTTGTTTTAAGTGAAATATATGAAAAAGTGCATTTTCAGCATAAATTAATGCACAATGTGGATGCATAATGTGTTACATATTTAAAATAAAATTTTCATTTTTTTAATCACTGTGTTATGTAAGCAAGTGTTCTGTACTTGGAAATTATCAAATCTTTCAAAACAAGAAGTGCTTAGGAAATAAATGTAGAAAATCTGAATGGTTTCCCTTTCGATGAATAAATCAAATTTTAGATGCATTCCTTTGAGTAACTACGACCTTTTTAAACGTTAAAAAAACTTCTGATTGCAAAAGTTTTCTTCATGGGTAGTACTTTTATGTTCTTTTTATGAAATATTTGGAAATAATTCCTTCAAGATTCGAAAAGCAAACTTACTCTTCCCCCACCCCTCCCCCTAGAACCTTAAACACTAAATAAAATTTTAAAATAGGGAATAGCGAAAAATTCAAAAAACATGTATATGCATTTCTCTATCTAAATGGTAAATCTTTCAAGAACGTATGACTTTCTAGGATGAAACCTGCATACTATTTTAAAGATAACAAATAAAGGATGATAACGGATAACGAGTTAGTATTGCATCATTACTTTATACACTCATTCAAAAATAAAACAGTTAAAACAACAAAATGTATTGGATTTTAAGTAAAATAAATACGAGTAATGATGTTTTGCTTTTCCTGTATAACCTAAGTCATTTCCTTCACAACTATAAGACCAAAACATAAAACAGGCATCGATAAATAAAAATAGCATTTTTCTCCATGCTTTCAGCGCAATAGAAACAAGCTGAAACCACCACTTTAAAGCCTGATATTTTTATACTTCGACCCCCTTCCCTCTCCAGATTCCTCTGCACAAACTATCGGTTTTTCAATAACATTCTTGCTACTTATGTTACTAAAAATCCATCCAGCCTGCTCGCTGTCAATAAACGAAGCACATAAAAAACAGCATTTTCGATTTAATCATTCTCTTAG
Organism: Linyphia triangularis; assembly: GCA_963978545.1. Classification (NCBI taxonomy): domain Eukaryota; kingdom Metazoa; phylum Arthropoda; class Arachnida; order Araneae; family Linyphiidae; genus Linyphia; species Linyphia triangularis. The sequence goes on along the minus strand of OZ021722.1, from coordinate 52,517,319 downwards.
CACAAAACAAGATGAATCGTTGCAGGCATGGTAAATAAAATAATACTGAAATAATAATGAATTTGCTAGGCAATTCGTAAAGGATTCAATTCACGCTTGGCAACTTACGCAGTTATTGACAAAGCATTACATCGATTGAAATGCTAAAACGTATCCTTCCTATGGGATGTATTGATCAAAGACATTTATTTGTTCCTCCTCTCTATTGTCTACGTCCCAAAACAGGCTTTAAAAATGCTTTACAATTAAATATAGACGGCGTGAGGTTAAGTAAAACGGCTCTGTGGGAACACCACTTTGTAAGGATTTCCGCTTTTAATTGCATTGCTGAGATTAGAGCTGTAGAAATAGGGTCTCACATTTCGTGTTCTTTCAAGCTGAAAGCCAAATTTTTGAATAGTCCTAAAAAAATTTTAGAATGAAAGACGGTGGAATTTAAAAAGTTTTAATTTAAACTTGCCTGAATAGGTGCTGAATTTCTACTCTGGGATGTACGTGATTAGAATTTCTTTGAATTCATTCAATCTACTTATTTAGAAATATAGTTTGATTTAAATTGTTATATAATGATTTTTTATGAAGTTAGATGACTTTTTAAGGTGGCTTCTTAATAAAATCAAGGACGAATATTTTTAATTTAAAAATATCCATTTATAAATAGATTAACAAATAATTTATCTTGTTTGTTTTTTAATATTTTTTTTAGTTGATGATTTACAGTTGAGATATTTAAATGCTAAAAATTTCCATGCAAATTTTCAATGTTTTTCTCATATTAATGCTGTATTATATCTTTTATGATTTCGTTTCAAACTGGTTTGGAGTAGTGTTTTCTAATCTTACATTATTATATATGACTTTACTTTAACTCTTCAGTTGATATTTAACGCGAGGCTCAGGACATATGTCCTGATTAATTATTGTATTATTTTAACAGTCACATGTCATTGTTTTATTTTGTCCAACGTTAAGAACTAGTTTTAACATTTTATTGTACGAGGCATTTTGTACATATAACATCATAAAAATGCAGCGACTACTGCGTTGACAGAGTAGTTCTTGGAAATAAATACAGAATATTTATTATATTACAATTTTTTTTTTAGTTTCTAAGGAGTTAGAACAATTAGAAGAGGTAAAAGTTTTACCCATATATTAGGCCTCAAAAATATGTTTCTAAAACAGGAATAGAAAAAAAAAAATCATTCACTTAGCCTGTTGCAGTAAAATTATAACGAACACTTTGAAGAAAAAAATCCACATAAAATATAAAAATATTTAAATGAATACTTTCCCATGCATTTTTCCCGCCTTAAATGAATATGCTTGGGAAATATTGATTTACTTGGCTGGCATGCATAGATAAATATATATTTTTCTTGAATTGAACCTAATCATCAGTTTTCAACTGGTTACACTGTTGCCAAATTGCAAAGCACAAAGTAGTAGGATGTATATTTGCGAACATTTCTCATGTATTTGAAGTTAGTTTTGTTGTCCGAAAAAGCACCATTAAGCTTCCGAAAATTCTCTGCTTATCTCTATTTTATAGCCGATGTTTTTATACTTTCTTTTTAAGCTGGTATTTATGAAGGCCATAAATTCTTAAGGAAATGGTCTTTCACTGAATAGACCCACTTCGGGAAGTTTGTTGTAACTTCCTAAATGTCGTTCAACATTTTATTGAAAGATTCAGCCCCAGAGAAAGAAACGGTATCAACTTAAAAAAGTGGAGGTAACTTTTAAAATATATATAAACAGATTATACAAAACCTTCAATATAAATTTTAATCTTATTTGAAGCTTTTCATTAATTTTTGAGTTTTGAAAACAATGTTTGTGAAATAACCATTCACAAATGTGATTGTGTAATAACGATAAGCAGAAAATAAATATAATTACAAACTTAAAAATAAATTTAGTCCAATTTAACCCCAAAACTATCAACGGTTATTCGTTTTAAGAACCATAAATGAGCTTAACCATAGGGAAAATCTAAAAACAAGTTTTCTAAATTTCTAAAGTAATGAATATACTTGTACTAAAAAATATCACTGAAACACGAAACAAGGCATTTTTTTTTCTGTAAACTAGAGCATGTATATTTAATATTAGTAACGAATGGATAATAAGTAAACCTTTTAATTTAACTAAGTTGATTGGTTAGAAAATAATAGAGTGAAAAAGTTAAAATTATTAGTAAAACTTCTCTAAATTTATGCATTTACCTGTCCAAATCTAAATGTGCATGTGCATCATCTTATTACTGTGAGGTTTTTTACATTACGATTTCCCTACATTTTATTTTGTAATTGAAAATAGTAAAGTGATACACATATATACTCTGTAGTAAGTGTATGTAAAATTTAAATTTTTTCATTAGTTTTTAATGTGAATTGTTAAATTATGTGATTTATATGAGAAGCCATAAAATAAAAATATTTGCTTCTTGCATACCTTAAGTCATAAATGCTACTTTCTTGAAAAAAAAAAAAAAAACCTTTCTTTAAAAATTCCTTCTTCTAGAAAATTCTATAAAAATAAATATAAAATTTTACTTACGTTGATTATCTTCTTCTACCGTCATACTCCTCAATTTTATGCCAGGTATACCTGAAAATGTTATTTAAAAGTTAATAATCGGTGTAATAAAAAATATCGATTTAAATTATAATAAATCAAAGAGCGATTTACACTTCATATAAAAATTGGTATATATATATATATATATATATATATATATATATATATATATATATATATATATATATAAACCAATTTTTATATGAAGTGTAAATCGCTCTTATAAATAAAAGGAATAAAAATGGAGTTACAAATGTAAAATCAAAAACATGAAAACAAAAGAAATAATACAAATAACCAGCACATAAGCTGCTAGGTTAAAAAGTTGCATATAATAATAATAATAATAATAATAAAAACAAAATGAAAAGAAAAGAAAGGAAACGGCAGAAATTCAGAATATTTCATCAGGGTTTCGGCGCAAATTTCCAAAACTGTTTAAAACCAAGAGCTTTTTCTATAGACATTCTTTCGAATGTTCCAACCCCAAAAGCTCCAGAGAAGAAAGAAAAAAACGAGAAAAAAATGCGAAAAACTTATGAACCAAAATGCAGAAAACTGGAAAAATCTTCAGATTGAAATTAAGCTTTCATATTTTTAGATGAAAATTTGTAATAAACATTGTCGCCAAAAGAAGCCGGGAAGAATTTTGGGATGGAAAAAAGATAATAAAAAACAAGTGCGTGATGTCAAGGATAGTTGAAGGTTATTTTGAAAAACTTTGTTAAGATTGGGAATTTTGGAGGGAATTTGCCTGATTACAATGATACTCAATAAATTTAATGGGGGTATAGTTAGCCAACAGTGTCTTAGCTCTTAGTTTTAAACGGTTTTGGAAAATTTTGGGTCAATCCCCTGATGAAATTTCAAATTTCTGCCTTTTCATTTTGTTTGTATTACATATATATATATAAAAGAATGTCAGTTCTATAAGAATACACCTTTAAATTCTATGCCATTTAATTAACGAAAAATGTAATTTAATTTTAAAAAGAGTTTATTTTATTTTTCTGAATTAGTGTACATTGATTAAATCATGCAACTATTTGTTTTAAATTTTTAAAAATATACCTTTTGAACGTTGCATCTGTAATTTTTTTTTTTTTGTTTTTTTTTTTGTTGTTAATCGTAGTTAATTGTGAGCACAATTAATAAAATCAACTAGATTTATGGACATTTCAATTGCAGGTTAACAATAATTGTTTTTAGAGCTAATAATTTTTTTCTAATACATTCTTGGAAAATACTTACGTAAAATAACCATGTTTTTTTATGTCATTAAAAATTTATTTTTTAGCAATGATTGCATTTATTTTGGATGCATGAGAGGAGTTTTTATGAAAGCAAAATTCAAAGACTTAATTTACCGTTAATATATTCTTAACACGACGAGTACAAAATTATCTTGTGTATAGTATATTGTCATGCATTTAAGATTTTGATCTTTTTATTCAATAAATTTAAATTGTGCAAATTATAATACATAAATTGCTTGTTAATAATAAATAAATTACTGTAAATTGAATAATTTCAAAGATTTATCACAAAAAATGTATTAAAAAGACTTTCTGTCAATGATCCATACACCAAAGTCTCAAAAGAAAATTTAATATCTTATTAATAAATAAAATTCAGTAAATAAAATACACCAAACTAAATGTCTTATTAATAAATAAAATACTATAAATTGTATTTTTTGTCTGTTACTCCAAAGTCTTAATTTTATACAACTACTTCAAAATTACCCTTCCAATAAACATCTAACGAGTGTCCTAGTTAATCAATCCCTGAGTTCAGAAATTCAAAGGCAGAATTAAAAAAAAAAAAAAAAAAAAAAAACATGAATGAATAGTTTGAAGGACAATTAATTTGTTGAGTCAAAATACCCTACATTTAAATAAATAGAACAAATATTTAATATTCAAGCAAATCATATATTTGGCTACGTTATATATTAACAATCAATTAAAGTGACGTTTTATTTTACTAGAGATTTTCCGTTCTGAAAAATATCACTCCTAAACAAACATGTATCTAAATAGCCTTGAGGATAAATGTGTTTAAATCTGAGTTTGGGAGCACTTAGCATGTAAGAATTTGCGCTAAACCATATTTTTTTTTTTTTTTTTTCATTTTTTATATGCATGTACTATAATTTCTTTTTGCAAAAGTACAACCGTACTTATTCAAATTATTTCATTCATGTTTAAAAAAAGATATAAAAAAAAGGCAGACTTCTTGAAGAAGTCAACCAATGAGTAATTGCAATTGTTTCTTGCATTTTACACTAGGAACGTGTTTAAAGAATAATTTGTGATTAAGTTAATACACTAAAAGTTAAATACACTCCAATTGAATGATCTCAAATATATAATTTCCTCATTTCTCCATAATAAAAAAAAAAACGAATTTTCTTGATAATCAAACAATATATTTAAAGCGTAAATATGTAAATATTCTGTTTACACTTAATAACTTTATTCATATAGCTTCTATAATTTATTTTAAATACTGTGAGACTAACACAATATATAACAAATTTGCATATTCTAGTAAGTTAATTTGTTTTATTACTGTATATAAAACAAAATATTACTTAGCATACAAAAGTTACTTGTTAAATTTTCTACGTTACAAATATTTCGCCACTTAAATCCATTCAAGAATGCATATTTTGTGAATTTTATTTAAAAAAAAAAAGGGACATCCTTTGTCGCAAACACTACTTTCTTGCCTTTTAGCTCCTTCCATAAAACAATAGACTCAGTCAGTTTTATGGAAAAATGACTTGATATACAAATAGCGTATATAAGCGGTCTAATACCAAATTAAACAGAAAAAAAAGTAAATCAGTTACCATCCGCTTTTAAAATATGCCCAAATTGAAACCCTGTCAGTAACAGACAACCGCGCACACTTCAAATTATGTGCATTTATAATGAGTCCCAGTGAAGCCAAAAGTATATTTTATTCTTGACGAAGCAATTAGCAGAGTTTCTTTTTCTGGAAAAATGGGGAGAATGGAGGATCGTTGGGAATTAAGTGGAATCTGGGAAACGGAGGGAAAGCATCGAGGGGGCGGTGTCCCGCGATTTAATTTAAATAAAAGAGGGGACAGCGGAAAACTACAGTGGATCGACGACAACTCGGAAAAGGAGGCGAAGGGCTTTTGTTAATGAGAGCTAAATAAACAGGGGCAGTTTATTTACATGTACAGTCGTATATGGAATAATGGAAATCGAGAGAACAAGGAACTTGTTTTGTCATTTCCAGTGGTTGGAATGAAGATGGAGATTCTTAGGATTGGTGTTGGAGAACGCTACTCAAATCATTTTGCTTACAGTTGGGAATGTATGTGATTAATAGGGATACATATATCATTTTCAGTATAACATGGCATGTTAGTACTCGTAATTGTTTCCGATGACTACAAAAATAATAATGAAAAATAAGCAGAAAATGCAGGCAATACATGAAAGAAGTTATTTTTAAACCTAAAAAGTGAACTGAAAGAAAATTTGTGTATTTATAGTAATTTTATTTATTATATAATCGAATTATCAATAATTACTTTTGTTATAATTTGATTTAAATTAAGATGCAATTAAAATGCTAATGCACAGTGGCTATAAAGATTATGAATCTCAATGATCGAAGCTAGCAACGAATGTGAATGATTTTTGTATAATAAATGTTAAAAGTATGCTCTCCAGAAAGTGGATCACAACATTGCTCAAGCTCACGTGATTTCCGAGAATTTCACAATTTTAAAAATTCGTATGGCCAATTCTTTTCTTACGCATTTGTCAATAATCAGAAAAGTTGAATTTTAACCTTAAAACAATAAATGCCTGAGTAGGACACATTAAAAGAAATTTCTGAAAATACTTAATATTAAAAAGTCAGTTATAGAATTGTAAGACATAAAAAGAAAGAAAAAAAAAGAAAGAAAAAAAAATCTTGTTTATTTTACTTTTGTATTCGAAGTTAGGTTTTTTCTCAAGGTATGCACTGTCTCATTTCAAAGAGTTATGCTAATGAAGAACTCTGATTTTATTGGTTATTTCATGGTTATATCATGTAAGACGCATTGCAAGTTTCGATTTTAAAAATTAAGTATGGATTGGAATATTTTTATTTTGCTTATACACAATATTTTCATTTTGGATTATTGTTTTCGTAAATTAAAAATAAAGAATGGACAGAAATAAAAATGATGCATTGATTAGAAGAGTTGACTTTAATGCAAAATATACTATTCCTTTATTTACTAAGAGTGTATATTTCAAAATTTATAAGATACTTTTGAAAGCTTTTCTTTTCTATGATATTCAATCAATTTCAATAAACTCAAAAATAAAAAAATAAAATGCCACTCATTTAGTTTCATAGAAGAAAAATGAATGAGATATTGCAAAAAAATAAAATTATTTTAATAGAAATAAGTATTAAAATTTTGTCTTTTATTATCTCCAAAATAATAATTTAAACACATAATATCTTTAAAATACTTAGAATAACACATTTGTTTGAGTGTATCATATAATAAACCAGCCTAATGTTACATTTCTTTCATTGCCTTCAGCAACCTACCTAATTAAAACATTTCAACTCAAGACTTCCTTAATGATGCTTTAAGATGATTCGTCGCATATTCTTCAGCGACAAAACCTATTCGCCTCTACTTAGTTTTTAGTCTCGCCAACTTACCACTTTCACTAACACTCATTTCGCTTACTTAGTTATAAAACAACTTCTCAAATACCCGAAGTTGAGTCTTGCGAATATTTTACTTTATTCTAAGCGTCCCTTATAACACATTCAGTGTTGTGCATTGTGAGTTTGAAAAAGAAGCCTCTTTTGTTTGTGTTCAGGGTTTTAAGCCACAAGGACGTTACCTCGTTTATGGTAATTTTAGGATTACCTTTGTCTCTTATATGGCGTGCTGAAAACCTTTTGTGGCTAGTGGTTGCTTTATTTCTTACACCTTGCAACTGCGAAACCATTACAAACATGTCTCACTTTGTTGATTACTTTTGTTTGAATGTTAAAGTTATCCATGAATAGTATGCATTCACTCCTTCACTTAATATGTACATTACTTTCGCAATGAGGTTGTGATCTTTTATGCTTAGAAAATTTAAAACTTATTCATTTTGAATTATATGATAAATTATTCTATAAACTAATACTTTGTGAATGAACTAGTTATGCTATTTACATTGATTAAGTTGATATTAACTAATCTTAAATATTTTACTTGAATTTTTGTTCTGTTAGAATGGAAGTGGTTTGAACATGCTTTGCAATAACATTGCATGTTATTGTTTTATTTTGCAATGATTTGCAATGACATTTTATGTTATTTAAAAAGATTAATAATTAAAATAATAATATACTTTATTAGTACCTATGTATTTCGTCAAAGGGTGATTTCTTTTGTAAGGTATATATATACACCTTACAAAAGTTTTTTATTATATATATATATATATCCTTATTTTGGATGATTTTAAGATTTACCCTGATGTTGTTTACTTACCCCTACTCAAAAATCAATTTTTTGAATTTAAGTAACCATAGAGTTACTTTTTTAAGAATGTTTATTATCGTACTAGTATAATTTACAGAAAATAATGTATACCTTTGGATGTATATCTTTAATGGATATTGTGCGATTTGTCCTAATTTTTAAGATTGAAAGTATGATGGAAAATAAATTATATTTCTAATTAATCTTAAGCATAAGCATTTAATAAATTCATTCATAGTTATATAATTGCATGATTTTTTTCCATATTTCCTAAAAATAGAAACAAATTAAAATCAAAAAGTAAAGCTACCATATATCGTATATATTTATTTTATTTCATACTTTTATTATATGCATGCTTCTAAATTTTAAATGTTTACCCAACAAAATATCTGGCATTTATTATAATATAAAATGCATAAAATGTCAATTTATTGAACTTTTTTTTAAAACAAAAGCCCTATTTCATATCTTAAACATTTATTTAAATGCATATTTTTATTCTAGTTTGTTCTTTACCCCAGCCCAGATCACATATGCAGAAAAAAATAACTGACAATGCAAATTTCCATAACTTTAAAGCAGCGAATTCATTCCCTTCGCTCATAAATTTACAACACTCTGTGAAGATATGACCTAATATGCACACCAAAAGCTGTAAAATGCCATATTTTGAAAGAAACTGAAAATCATACAAAATTCGCCCTGGTATTTAATGTTGAAGGTGCCCCAAACTGTAGACATTAGTGAAATCACCACCACCTCATCAGCGTCTTGAAATACCTCCACGAAATCCCTAAAGAGTCAGTCTTAAGATATCCCGAAAATGGCTTTTTTAACTGCACACTTAAATTCGCAAACGCATGCCAGATAAAAGAGATAGCCCCGAGCATGTACGTCATAACCACTAAATACGCCTCACCATTAAATCCGTGCACGGAATACAAATATGCTTAATACACATTCTCCCCCAACAAAAAGAAGTGGGATAGCAAAACATAGTAAAATGTCCTTTTAAACATATGACAGAATGTGTTCCTTTCATGTTGGAAATTTTCGTCACGGGGTAGGTTGGATATCTTCCTCATGGGCTTTTTTTACGATGGCGACGCTAAGACACAGATAATGCATTGTATTTTGTGGTGGTCGTGTGGCAGAAGGACATCAATAATGCTACGATCACATAGAAGGTAGTGGTATGCTTCTAGACATTTGAATGAGCTTCTGTAATCGGTTTATGGTGGTTGTTGAAGATAGTAAAAGCAATCGATTGGGCTCGGGTCATTGAGGATAAGCTGGACGGAGTAAATTTTTATGGTAATATGGAGAAGTTAGCTCATTGTTTATAGTATAATTCTTCCAATTTTCATGAAGCAAATTCACTAATGACATATAAAAAAGTACTCAAGAATTTAAAGATAATAAGCTCAAACGAAAAATAAATTTATTTTGCTTATTTTCGCAGTTTATGTTGAAAAAAGGATGAATAAATCTACGCATTATAAATTTATGAAATGTAATTATTAGAAACTCAAAATTAAACATTTTGGGTAGTAAGGGACAGTCAATAACTTTTATTCGAGTATTAACAGCATTTCTCTTTATCAGACAGACGATATACACGTTATCAATTAATTATGCTCGAAATTGAAAATTTAATCCTTAATATTGTTAGTCAATTTCAATTTTTTTTTATTGTATTTCATTCTATTCAAGAAATTTTTAATTGATATTCCCTGGAAAATTCATATACAAATCTTTTAATTTCTACGTATTTCTATTAAACTTCCGAAGTATTTAAATCGTCTCAATTTTGGAGGATAAATGTATGCAAGTATCCATTCTATTTCAGTTATTTATGCATATCTTCAAATATATTTTGGAAAGTTTTTGATTAGTTCTCAATGGATTATCTATTCTGCTATATATGATATTCATTGACTTTCCAAGCATGTACCTTGTTACTTCTTACAAAGTGGCCCCTCTTTGTTCTCTCACTCGTTTACAGAACTCTCCAGCAAACATCAGTATCTCTGTAGAATCCAAAATTTCTACGAAAGATCAATATGTACAAAGCTCTTGTATTCTGAGAAGATATATGAGCTATTTGTAGTTTAAGGCGAATATCCCATCAAAATTGGTTGTTGGGGCCAATTGATAAAATGAGTTGTTTTATTTTACCAATTCTGTTGAAGGAGTTATAGCCTACCAACTAAAGGCATATTTTCTCAGAAGCCTGGTATCATATATTTTTAGTGTCAAAAAATACATGCAATTGTCATATTGGTTTAAGGTATTTTCTTCCGAATTAAGAATTGTGGTGATTAGTTTAACACCCTGGAATTGTTTTCGGGCGTGAGCGGTCGCTTGTGATTGACAGCTACAGTTTCGGATTTGAAATGTGAACTAGATTATATTCGGCGGTGGGTCGTGGAGTACAGTAAGTACAACCTGTCTGCATCTATATTAATTAGTTCAAAACTAAAATTATATATTTTACTAATTTTCTCAAATAAAGATGGAATTTCTACGCAAGTGTAAAAAAATCCGATAAATAGATAACATGTGTCCTGTTGCCTCAATACTCAATTCAGGAGAGAATAAAAAACACCCTTGTAATCAACACAAACTGGCGATCATTCACCGAACTGCAGCCAGTTCGAGAAATCACGTTTCGGTGTCAACGTTGTCATGGCAACGGATAGAACCCAATGAAACATTTCCAACTACGCAATGTATACTGGGAGGTACAGACAGTTCGGCCTTTTTAAACTTCAGCTCTATCTACCAATTCGATGAACTGATTGGTTCTATAAGGCAGCTTGGGTGAGTGTGGATGGTATGGAAAAAGGAGCTACATCTCAGCATGATCGTAAGTTTCAGTCATCTTGGTTATGTGGCAGTTTTTATTTAAGAAAATTGTTTTGTTAGCCATGCTTGATCATTGGAATTATTAACAGAGTTTAGAATAGTGCTGGATATGATGGATTAACCACAATCATACGTTTTTACAATGACCTATTCGCAAGTTTAAAAGAAAGTAGGATTTTATTTTCAAAAATTAAGTGTCTCATCTTATTCATTTTACAAAAATTGAAAGGAAACTTTTATCTGAATGTCAGTATTAAAGATTAACGACTTGCATTCACGAACAACTGAGAAAAGCTTTTTTTTTTTTTTTTTTTTTTCTTTTTTTTAATATTATATTGAAAAGTCAAGAAGACAATTTATGAAGCGAACCACAAGAAGTAATTTATTGCAAAAACGAAGTGATTTTTTCAGAAAGTTTTTTAAATACATCAAATTTAGAAAAAAAAAATTAAATAAATATTTGTTTTAATTTGAAAATTTAAAATAGTTATTTCAGTTTCCAAGCATAATAAAGTACTGCATAAAAAATTTCAGAATAATATTTATAAAAATAATCATCCTACAATTTTGGGTAATGGTCCCCTTTAATATCTAAAAAAAATATGATAAATTTGATATGTTCTACCAATGGTTTATTGTAATATGTTTAATTAAAAGTTTTTTAAATACGATAAATTCAAATTTATTTAAAGATCTAGAAATATAAATTTATTAAAATATTAAAAGAAACTACCTTCACTAATCATAGCTTAATATAAACAATAAAGTAACAGTCCCAATTTTTTCAGTAAAGGCTCTGACAAAAAAATTAATGAAGTTAAAAATCAACTGCATAAAAATTGCAAAAAATTGCCCGTAAATAAAATTATTTCAAGAACATAATATGCACAAAAAAAAATTCTATTATTCTATTCAAACAGCGAAATAAATCATTATTTTTTTTTTTTTTTTTTTTTTTTGTAATATTTTTTTTTTTTTTTTTCAATTGTTTGCAATGAAAAAAAGAAATTATATTTACACATCCGAGCAAACGTCAAGGCTGCATTATTTCTTTTCTCTTTCATTTTCACGAACACTTCGAATCAGTATTTTATCCTCGTGTTGGATTTTTACATAAGTGTTTTTAATTTAGCAATATCGTACTCGGATAAGCAATCAAGATTTGTTAGAAATAAGTGATATAATAAACTATTCATTTTATCAAAAGTGGGTGGCCTAAAGCAGTTATTATTATTTTGCTTGAACACCCAGAATATTTTTTTTAAACGATAAAGATATAAAAAAAAAATAATGAATCAATATGAATCTGAATGAATATTTTTTGCAATACAAGGGATTCCTAAATCATGAATTTCCAAAACAGTGCATATAGCATCCTCAAAATATGCTTTAATTTGACTCCCAAAAAAGCATTCTAAGTATGTATTTTTAATTCTAACTTGGTCATTGATTTTCCGGATTAAAAGTACGTAGCAAGTATTGCAGAAGGTATACTGCCTTACTAAACAAAGATGTGATATAAACAACTAGATGTTAGTGGATGCAAACTTATTGACTAACTTATTCATTTATTTAAAAATATTTCTTGTACAGATATGACCGTTTAACTTCCCCATTATACAGAAACATTTGCAGAGAATTACCAGATATCAGTAACACAATTTGGAAAAAAATCTAGGTATACTACCTCTGTGTACACGTCAGTTATAGTAAAATTTTATGATTTAATGAAGTTAACCTGATTATGAATATCTAAAAACATGGTAGCTTTCTTCTCTGCAAATAACAACGATACACTAAATTCACTGATAGATTATTAGTCCCGCGTCCAAAGGGTAAACGTATTCAATGAAAAAATATTTGGTTTTGATGGTTTCAGAACTCTGTACTGAAAAGAGCTACAGATTGAATTTCTAAATAACTATTAAGATTGGCCTAAGTTAAAAAAAAAGAAAAGTTTCCAAAATCACTTTAAATTAAAGAGGAAGAAAATGTGTGAGGAACAGACGGTTTATTATTATTATTATTGTTTAAATACCTTTCTCTTTCCATTTTAAGTTTTGACGAATTTACCTATCAAATTATTCTACCTAATCTTCTTAGAATAACTAATAATGTTTGTATTTGTTTCTACTTAGAAACTTTGTTTTCAGTTTCAAAAAAAAAAAATTTTAATTCAAAGAGAGCGAAAAAATAGTCAGTTTCTTTTTCTTTTTTTTTTTTAATATTTCGGTTTTTAACAAAATATTCTAGTTTCCCTATTGTCAAATGGTAAAGATAGTAGATTGCACAGTGTCAATCTTTTTGGAATATTGAAAGAAATTTGGATAATTATTGCGTATTAATTTCGATTTGGAATAAACTTTGGAAAATAAAACAAAAATCAAAGATAATGAAAATCTAACTAAGGTAAAAAAGAAGTCCCCTACAAATATTCAGCTGAAGAAAATGAAATCAAATGGGATCCACCTATTTACATAGATTCATAATCGAAACTCTGCTTTCTTGCTCCTTATATTTTTGGAGAATTAATTTTTTAATTGCTATGTTTGAACTCATTTTGTCTCGTTTGTAAATTTGATATTTCAGAAAAGGTGTAAAATACTAAATGTTCAGTGTTTATAAGTAGTTCAGAGGTTCTGTAAGTTACCAATAATACAATATTAGTGTGAGTGCATACCCCAATTGTTTTTTTTTTTTACTACACATAATTGTTTACATTAAAAACTGTTTTTTTAGATGATGGATAATTTGGAAAGTTTTTTTTTTACAATTAAATACTAATAAATAACTCGTGAAAACTCTAAATAAAAAATAGTAGCAAAAATCCACTTTTCTACTCGAACAATACTGTGATATGAATATTGCTCCAAATCTATAAAACAATTCAAATTTATAAACTAGTCGTCTTTGCATGTATTTTACCAATACGTCTTACGCCAAGAAGTATTAACATATTAAAATTAAACCGAAATGGGGGGATATAGATAGGTTATCAAAAATAAAATATGTTTATCATTGCAACTATCTGCTCGATACTGGTCAATCCCGATGTGGACCGTTGTAGACTAGCTCTTGCTAAGGGTTTTGGCCAATCTTGCTCAGAGTGCAGGGGAAAATATTAGAGGTTGGCAATATATCGATACGATGATATTTTATCGATATTTTTGAAAAATATCGATATTAAAAATATCGATAAAAGTCACCTATTTATCTACATTTCCAAACATTTTTAGTTTTTTGATAATCATTTTGTAGTTCAATGTGTTTTTTCGATTTTCTTCATTCCCTTTTCAAAACTAAAGTTTGGACTTGGCTGAGAGAAAGTTAAAATGACACCAATATTGAATATTTTGTTATACACTTAAAAGCTACTGAAAATTATCTAAATTTTTCTTAAAATCACTGCACCAATTAAGCGAATATATATATATATATATATATATATATATATATATATATATATATATTTCTACTTTGTACAGCGATATATTATGTCAACAACGCATCTGTTCTCTCTCCTTTCGCCCTTCTGGTTCTTCGCCCCTCGCGCATGCGCACTGACACTCTCAGGGAACTTCCACTCCGCTTCGGAGCGGGCGGCCACAATACTCCCCCGGGCAGAGAATCGCTCCAACGTAGGTCAACTTGAAACGGACGCGGTGCCCAGCGCGGGTGGTATACTCTGGTCGCCTGGTCTTCTGGGTAATGTCCTGAGGTTCCTTGGACGACCTTATTGGAACGTTGAGAATAGTGTGTTCCCGGCTCAATGTCGGTGGGTTTGCCTCAGAGTTCAGCATGTAGCAGGGCTTCACCCGATCGATGCTCACTCTCATGTCCTTGTTCCCGATCTTGAGCACCACCACTTTATCGTGCCGCTCGATCACCTGGTAAGGCCCTGTGTAAGGAGGAGTAAGCGAGGGTCGCACAGTGTCGTCCCTCATAAACATGTGCGAACAGGTCGCCAAGTCCTTATGAACGAAGGTACGAGGCGAACCATGACGAGAGGCTGGCACAGGTCGCAGCTGCGCCATGTATGAGCGCAGGTAGTCAACCATTGAAGTGATGTCAAGGTGGTTATCGTCCCCGGAAACCAGCATTTCACCGGGGAGGCGAAGCGGCTCCCCATATATCATTTCTGCTGCAGTTGTGTTGATGCCCTCCTTGATCGCGCTGCGAACACCGAGGAGGACCATCGGAAGGGCCTCCAGCCATGACGAGTCCTTGGTGTGGCACATAAGAGAGGCTTTTAATTGCCGATGGAAACGCTCCACCATACCGTTGGAACAGGGATGGTAACTAGTGGTGCTGGAGCGCTTGAAACCTGTGTATTTTCCAAGGTGTTTGAACAACTGCGCCTCAAACTGACGGCCTTGGTCAGTCGTTATAGACTCAGGGCATCCAAAACGGGATATCCACCCAGAAACGAAAGCAGAAGCCACCTCCTCTGCCGTTATTCCTTCCAACGGCCACGCCTCCGGCCAGCGGGAAAAGCGGTCCACCGCGGTCATCAAATATCGGTAGGATTTGGCTGAGGGCAAAGGACCCACAAGATCGATGTGGACATGGCGGTATCTAGCTGGTGTTAAGGCAAAGTCTTGCGGTGGTGAGAGCACATGACGTCCCACTTTCGACTGTTGGCACTCTAGGCAAGCACGGGTCCAATCACCGCAGTCGCTCTGGATGCGCGGCCATACGAAACGGGTAGATATCAACCGTGCTGTCGCCCGTGTCCCAGGGTGACTAAGTCCGTGTAGTGATTGGAAGACTTGTCGCCTGAGTGATTTTGGGACGAATGGCCTTGGTTTTGCTAGTGTTGTGTCGCAAATCAACATGTCGCCGCCCACTGACGGTTGCACGGCCTCCAATTGTAACGACGAAGCCTTAGAATTCATAAGATACTGCAGCTCAGAATCAGCCGCCTGTGCTTTGGCCATGACATCGAGATCAACTGGCGAAACGCTCAAGGCGGCGACGCGAGAGAGAGCATCAGCCACAACGTTGTCAGCTCCGCTGATGTGTTGAATGTCGGTAGTGAACTGTCTAATGAAGGACAGTTGATTCAACTGCACAGGAGGTAGCTTATCCCGACGTTGCTGAAAGGCGAACGTAAATGGCTTGTGATCCGTGTAAATCGTGCAGTGGTGAGCTTCCAAGAGATGCCGGAAGTGTTGCACGGCCGTGAAGATAGCCAGCAGCTCGCGGTAGTACGTCGGCCACTCAGCTTGTTTAGCAGAAAGTTTTTTTGAAAAAATTCCGAGAGGTTGCCATCCGCCGTCGGCGTATTGCATCATTGCTGCTCCTACACAGAGGTTGGACGCGTCAGTGAAGAGTCCAAGGGGAGCTCCATGATTCGGGTGGTATAACAGTGTTGCTTCAGCTAGAGCCGTCTTTGTCGCCTCAAACGCCCGTTCTAGGTCTGTGGTCCAAGCGACTGGCTGAGACCCGCGTAGAGATGATACCTCACCGTGCAGCGGGGCCTGGTGTTTCGCTGCACCTGGCAAGAATCGCCTGTAGAAATTTATCATTCCAAGAAAGCGTCGCAGATCTCGGGCGGACTTGGGAAGGGGATATTTTTGTAGGTCTGCTATGCGATCAGGCAGCTGTCGGGTGCCGTTGGCCGATATCTCATACCCCAGAAATGTAACCTTCGGTTTGCCCAATACGGTTTTGCGTGTATTTACCAACAGTCCATGCTCGGCCAAGCGTTGGAAAATGAGACGAAGGTGGGTCTTGTGCTCTGCTTCACAGGTTGAATAGACAAGAATGTCGTCTATGTAGGGAAAGCAGAAATCCAGCCCTTGGCCGGCATTGCGTAATCCAAAACCCATGAAGGGGAATTCGAACAGTCCGAAGGGCGTGGTGATGGCTGTTTTAGGGATATCTTCTGGATTGACAGGAATTTGTGTAAATGCTTTGACGAGGTCGATGACAGAGAAGATTTTACACCCCTTCAGGAAATGCGAAAAATCATGTATGTGCCAAACAGGATATCGATCTGGAATAGTTCTAGCATTCAAGGCACGGTAGTCCCCACAGGGGCGCCACCCGTTGGATTTCTTGGGTGTCAAATGCAGTGGTGAAGCCCACGGAGACTGGGAACGGCGTGCCGTACCCTCCTTGAGCATAGTCTCAAACTCCTCTTTGGCAATCTTGAGTCTATCGGGGGCCAGGCGGCGAGGACGACATGATATGGGTGGACCAGGGGTTGTCCGAATGAAGTGAGTTGTTGAATGCCGTACTGAACGAGGAGTACCCGAAGGACGACTGAGTTCAGGAAACTCATCCAATATTTCAGCCATGGGTGATGAGCAGCGATTCACCAGCTTGATACTAGGTTGCATTGTGTGCTGCCACGGTGCAGAAGCGTGTAATCCTGTTTCCCCGTCAACTATTCTCTTATTGCGGCAGTCTGGTAGGAGATTGAAGTAAGAAAGGAAATCTGACCCGATGATGGGAATAGAGACGTCTGCAACAACGAAACGCCAAGAAAAGTTTTTGCGGTGACCGATGTCCAGTGACAGGGTAATTAATCCATAAGTTCTAATAGTGGAGTCGTTAGCAGCACTGAGTTCGTAGTTATCTACAGGTTGTCGCCCAGGGACACGTGAACGAGGAAACACGCACACGTCGGATCCGGTGTCAATAAGAAACCTCACTTTTGAAGAGTTATCCGTGACGAGTAGGCGACTTCCTACAGCGAGGCAGCTAGCCGTCGCCGCTAATAGCTGCCGTTGGGGTTTTCCGAGAAAGAGCAGGGTGGTTCGCAATGCCTAGCTCTATTTCCGAATCTACGATGATAAAAACATATGTTTTCAGAGAACTCACGAATTGGTTCGGGGCTATTGGTGCGACGACTCGGTGCTGAATCATTAGTGGAGCGGCGTCGACGAGAAGGGCTTCGCGCGAAACGACTTCTTGTTGTTGGGGGAATCGCCATCTTTAACGCTGCAACTTGGTTTGAGAGTTCCAACACTTGTTTTTCAAGTCGACTCGCTGTTTCCTCAGTCAACGGTGGCTGCGTTACCGAATTAACTCCCCCAGGTTGAGGAGGTGAGACTTGCACTTCTAAGATTCGGTCAGCGACCTTGGCCATTTCCTCAGGTGATAAAGATCTCTGCACCTGCAGAATTGCCTGGACGTGCGTGGGTAATCGCTGCAGCCACAGAGAACGCAATAGAGGCTCCGTCAACTCCACTGATCCGGCGGAGAGTGATTTTAAATGACGCAGAAAGTGGGAAGGTTTGCGATCACCAAGTTCCTCTCGATCTAGTAGCTGCCGAATTCGTTGTTCTGCTGATGAGGACAATCTCTGCACAAGTTCACGCTTGAGATGACCATAAGCGTCTTCTGTAGGTGGCGACGTGATGATGTCTTCCACCTCCGAAGCATATCGTGCCTCCAGATTCGCTACAACGTGGTGGAACTTCGTTTTATCCTGCGTTATTCCAGATAAAATGAATTGCGATTCTACTTGAGCGAACCAGAATCCCGGTTTCTCTGCCCAGAACGGTGGCAATTTGGCAACGACACGGAAAACCGACTGCTCGTTCCCAGTCGACGCCGAGCTTTCGTTTCTCGTCGCGGTGGCGGCCATGTTTCCTTCCTCCGGAATCAAAGTTGTGGGGGTTTGTTGAGCTAGCAGAGCTTGTTGTTGTTCCACTTGAGCTTTTAGATCAGCTATCTGCTTCAGAAGATCTTGCTGTTGACGTTCATCCATTTTATCACCTATTCGGTTCACCAATATAGGAATATATTTATTTCTACTTTGTACAGCGATATATTATGTCAACAACGCATCTGTTCTCTCTCCTTTCGCCCTCTGGTTCTTCGCCCCTCGCGCATGCGCACTGACTCTCTCCGGGAACTTCCACTCCGCTTCGGAGCTGGCGGCCACATATATATATATATATATATATATATATATATATATATATATATATATATATATATATATATATATATATATATATATATATATATATATATATATATATATATATATATATATATATATATATATATATATATATATATATATATATATATATATATATATATATATATATATATATATTGCAATAGATCCATTTCAGTTGGAAAAGTAGTCATAATACAGAAATCAATTCATGAAATGTAGAAATTTGCCCCGAAAAACTTCCCTTCTGGCAAAATTGAAAATCAAATCAAGTAATCGAAAAATCATGTATCGATACATCGATATGTCACAGATATTTTGTTCCTATGCAACGATATAGCATCGATATTTATTTTGATCGATATATCCGACCTCTAAAAAATATACTGGAACTTTTGAATTATTGAAGCAGAGTTTTAAAATTTAAATATTGTGTTATAATAAAGGACAGAGGGGTAAATAATAAATTCCGTGCTGGTTTTGGCATCTTTATTTTTAAAAAATCTTGTATTTTAAAACGATGCTCTGGAATCGGCATGAACTGTCTAATCTTCTCAGGTGTCCGACATTGGCCAATAGCGATGTGCTACGTGTATAGTTTCAAATGTTACTAGGTAGAATTTAAAAATGTTAATATAAAAATTAAACCAGATGGAATTTAAAAATTAATATAAAATCATATGGCCAAATAGTATATGTTCAATACGGTGGCCAAAATAGTTTATTAGCTAAAATTTAGTTCTGAATTTTATCCCAAACTCCAGGTGGCATAGCAGTATTGGCGATTGTTGGAAATAGGGGTTCTGGGAAGACTCGCCAATCGGTGCTGAAATTTAAGCATCGTTCCAAAAGACACGATTCTTTAAAAAAATAAACATGTCAAAACCATTATGAAACATATTTTTTTCCTCTGTCTTTTCTTATAAAAACGCATTCCAAATTTAAAACTATGCATCAACATTTCAAAACTTCAAGTATATTTTGTCCAGCACTGGACGATATTGCGCTAGATCCGTAGCAATTATCAGTTTAAAACGGTCCACATCGAGATTGGTCAGTATTGAATGACATTGGCGAGCGTAATTATACTAATGGGGAGAATATATTAAAAATATTAAATTTTAATCATATAACTGGATACCTAAAACTAAAATATACTCACATCATGAAAAGTATACACCCATGTAATTAACCACATGTTTGGTTTTTCTTCACGTTTCATCATATATTATAATAATGCTAGATAACTTAATTTTCTAACATTAAATATGTATGGAAATTTAAACACTACTGCTAAAAAATATTTATATTCGTCACTTATATTTTTCACAATAGTTATTCCACATGATTTGCGTCATGGCACGCTTACAGTAACTTAGCCATACTTTGATACCTAATTTTACATTCTCAATTGCATATGCCAGCGAAATAAATTGAATGGACCTGAATAGAAAGACTTTGTACGAGAAATTAATATTGCACAATGCTAAATTCATTCATGGCCAGCTGCCTATCAGTTAGAGTCCATGTAATGACACTACGTGGAATTAATAACTGGATGAAACTAATCTGAAACGGACTTTGCGAAAAGCTTCTCTAGGGAGTAATTATTTTCGCAATCACAGACTTCCCATTCCATTATATATGTCTTGTTTTTGATATGCTGAGGTCCTTCGTTCAGTATGTTTCTGGTTGTATCTGGAAACTTCTGTATCTGTAATAATGTGCCTTGTGAGGTTTGAAGGAACTCAGAAAGATGATTCTGGCAGCATATGTTTCCGGAGATAATACACGATTTCAATGAAATCGTTGTTCACTTTATCTTATTGAAAACTCTGTTTCAGAGCGTAATTAGCAATCCTCAATTGATATTTAATTGGATGGCATAGTAGAACATATTTAAAATACTTTGGATAAAAAACAGGAAAAAATACAAATTGATATTTAAAAAAAAATATTTTATTTTAATAAATCTATTCCAAATATAGATGTTAACTTACAAATAGCTATTAAAATCGAAACACTTTTAATTAAAAATCTAAATATTAATAAAAAAAATCATATTTTGATGATGAGTCTATTCAAATCCTGCCTTTCCTAAAATAGTACTTTACAAATGCATGTAACTAATAATTATTTTTAATTAACAATGTATGTCATAGATTTGCTGTCATGGATCAATGTAGACAAAAAATAATTTATTGTCATTGAAATAGTTTAGTTTGCTCCAAATTTACCTACAATATAATTAAATGAATAATAATTACTTTTTAATTCCGTATTGAAAATACTAATTCAGTTGATTTGTGTTATTTTAAAGTAGCTTAATATTTTGAATGTCATCGTTTGCAAAAAACAAAAACAACAACAACAAAAAATTACTTGCACAGTATTTAAATATATTATTATATATCTACAGTACAAAACAATCTATTTTTAAAAGTTATTATTAGTAAAATATGAACAATATTTAAACACACCTGCTAAAACTGCTTGAGGTACATATTGCAATATGAAAGGCACAGCTAACCACATAAAATCCATAGCACACATTAGTTGATTGCCTGTTAGTTTTGAGCAATGCCTGAAAAATAAGACATGTATTCAATAACGTTTAAGGTATAAAAGTATGAATAGGATTTTTCAGGTATTGATTAAATAAAAATTTACCTTTAAATACACAAGAAATTCAGAAAATTCAAAATTTCTACTTTACAAAAATGTTTGACAAATTTTTGGCATTATCAAATACATAAGTGGCTTATAATTTTAAATAAACGTCAAACAAATTTCTATAATGATATATAAAATAAACAACTCTCCTACCATTCATCAGTTTTACTTATATAATACATTCATATATTTCTTATCTTCGCACTGGAATAAATTTTTCCCCAATATTCTCCTTCAATGA
Organism: Linyphia triangularis; assembly: GCA_963978545.1. NCBI lineage: Eukaryota > Metazoa > Arthropoda > Arachnida > Araneae > Linyphiidae > Linyphia > Linyphia triangularis. The sequence continues at coordinate 52,495,500 of OZ021722.1, read as the reverse complement.
TTAATAATTAATTAAAATTAAAGGGGAACGGTGTGGAATCAACGTTTACAAATATTAGTTTCAAAATAAAAAACATATTTCCTTTATGAATTGCTTTTTGTAAAAATAATGTTTTACTAATATTTTAATTGGAATATGTTGACTGAGAAACTTGCTTTAATTAACGTTTAAAATTACGCTTGCTTAGTAAATATACGCTCGTAAAATTATATTTCTATAGCATTACATAAAATATTAATAAAAGAATTAAAAAGAGAACTAATAAAAGAGCTATTCAATTTTTTGTGAATATATAACGGGATAAATATAAGTAACGTGTTACGAGTTTACGTAATACATACTCAATAAGTAGTAATCATATAAATGTAGTAGGCATATATATTCTAAATTGGTTCACTTCATATTTTATTATTAAGTGTTTTAAGAATTAAAAGCATTACATAAGTTGAAATATAATTTGGAAAATAAAAAAAAATGTATTAAAATAAATTTGTTTCAAAGGTTTCTATTCATCTAATAACAACCCATGCAAATTAGCCATTAAGTATTTTATTATTGTATTTAAAATTGATTAAAACCGCATGAGGTAAAAGATCTTATATATAACAATTCAATATATATTGAATTGTTATTTCTTTTTATCAAATAATGAAGTGGATGTAAGAATTAAAAGCATAGAATTTAAGAAATCAGTTTAAAAAAAAAAAAAAAATCATAATTTGAGCCGTGATTATTATTTGTATTACTTAAATTATACAGGTAATAAATACTTACACAAACGTAAAAAATGCTCAATGAGACATGTAATATATAAGAGGGTTATAATTACAAAGAATTAAATTCGGGTGTGTAATATGACAAACTAATGTTTTAATAAAAAAACGTTTTTTCTGTGTTGCATGCAACAAAGAAAATCCGAATTGCTCATTAGACTAAAAAAGAATATCCTTGAGTCTACCTTCTTTAAAAGAAATAAAATTATTAAGCAAATAATGTATCCTGTCATTTTTCTGTTTTAGTACGAACTTGCATCGCATGGCCATTAATTAACTTAATCAGCGTCAGTTTCTTAATAAAGTTTGAGACAAAAGTTCAGAAAATAAAATGCGTTCTTTTCTAAAAATAAAAAAGTAGTAGAAACAATAACACATTGCTCGTATTTAATAAAATAATGAGGATGTGTAATTACTGGAACATTCCTCTCCTACTTTTCTTACAGTTAAAAAATAGCAGTATGAAAAGAACAAGAGAGAATGTCTCCTCTCCATATTTATTATTTTTCATTTAAATTACTCTAAAAAAATTAAATCTGCACACCGATTTCTCAAAAGGACTGTTATTGTTGGAAGAAAAACATTAATTTGTTTTGATTTTTTTTTTTTTCAGAATAATTTTTAAATAACAGAAAAATAAATGACATCTGAAAACAAATCAGAAAACTCGTATTTCTATTTACAATAAAGAGCATTTGCGTGTTAACATATTATTTTAATGTTTACTGTGGTTATACAAGCAATTCATCTACGATGACACAATCTCTACATAGTTTCAAACTCATTATTTAATAATGTTTTTAATTTTTTAATATATGACAGCAGTGATATTTGTTTAAAATGTTTACAAAATGTTATGATAATTTGGATTCATCTGTACTATTATCTGGCATGTATCAATTAAAATGTTTTAGGAGAGATAGAAACATGAAATAATAAGTAGTATAATAAAATTCGAGGAAGTATTACTATAAAGATTCTTTTAATTTGAATGCAGTGACATCATTAAAATACTTTTATGTTAAAAACATCTAACAAGTTTAAATGAATAAAAAATTTAACATCACAACTACAACGATATGCCATACTCTCTACAACTTCATTTCTATTTTAACTGAGATGGAAATCTGTTTATTTTAATTTTGTCAATCTTTGATGTTAACTCTACTTTTACTTCAATGACAAATACGTACCAAAATATGATCTTTATAAAAAAATGTTGATGTGTTTAAATATGTTTTTATTTATTAAGTAAAAAAGGAGAATTTTTTATTTTTTATTTCAATCGAAGTTTGTAAAAATTACAAACTTCGTTAAGGAAAGTTGGTATCCTAAAATTTATAAATAATCAATTTTGGGTTTATTATTGTTTATAAAAATTTAAATTCTCCCCTTTAAAAAGATACCTCATTTTTAATAATGCCTTAACTAGAAATATTTTTGATTATTTTTCGAAAACAAAATTGGTAATTATTAGTGCAAATAAATTTTTCTTTAATAAATAATAATAAAAATAATAATATATATATACTTTTCCAATATCTTCGATACGTAAAATATTTTGTAATTAGGATTGCGAAAACAATATATGAATACATTTTTGTTGAGTTTTATAGTAAAATAATGCTAAATACATTACTTACAGAAATGGAAATCATTGATAAGAAAGTCACTAATAGTGTTAACTATTTAAAATATTTCATTCTGTTCTAGTAAATGTGCAAAATGTTCGTGTAAACTGTGAAATTTATTTTATGTTTTGTGTCTCTTTTTTATATAATTTATTATACTATGTGCTTCATATTAAATCCTCATTGATATATAGCTTGGGTTCACATGTTTTCTTACATGTTGAAAGCTATTATGATTAAGTTTTATGCTTTCTTCAAAACTTCTACTTGCACAAATTCATAATTTATTTTGCAATATTTCATAAATACGCTCTTACAAACATGGTTTATAAATGTAGATATAATATACAGGCTGATTATCTGAACCATTTAATCACAGAAACGCAGACTTAAATATTCATAATGAAACACAATTAAAAGAATCACACAATTTTAACAACAATTTTTACGGGATCACTTTCATATTTTTATTATGAAAATAAGAACATAGTTGAGAATCAAAATTATTAGTTGTATAAATTTCTAAAAGCAGAAACGTCATTAAAATGAAATGTTACACTTAAGATCTTAACTGTTGTTTCAAACTTTTGTACTCAGAAAGAAGAAAAAAAAATCGAGCAATGAATTGTTATTTTTCCCCTGAAACTTTTTATTCCTTGAAATAAAGGCACTTTCCGAAAAGTGCTGATTGTGATTATCACCAATTTATTTAATTAACGTTTCCATGTCTTAAAAATAAGAAATATTTTTTTCACTCAACTTTTCAAATGAATATTTCCCTTAAGGGAAATCAAGGAAACGATCTCGAAAAGGGATGTCATTCTTTATTTATCTTTTCCTTCAACGTTAGTCAACGCACGTTGTTCGATGTTATTTTTTGCGCTTTCTTTCTCTCGTTCTTTTCTTTTATTCTCTTGTTCGCAAGTCTTTCATTGGTTCTTGAAGTCTATAACGAAAATTCGTCTCCGAATGGGGAAGACAAAATCATTGTTATAGTGTTTTTTTTTTTCTTTTTTCTTATTTTTTTCTTTTTTTCTTTATTATATTTTTTATTATTGTTCCTCTCTTTTATTCTCTGAAGAACACGGAGTGTTACGAAATCAATCGATCTAGGGAACTGGGTGGCAAAAATGTTCTCTCAAAGCTCTCGACGAGATTAGGTTAAAGGCAACGAGCAATTACATTGGTGTTTCTTATTTTTTGGTGTTGTATTCGTTCTGTCTCTTCCCATTAAGTCCAGTGTGTTTGTTAACTAAAGAAATCGAGACTTCGAATTGCAAGTCATTGGGAGTGCCTGAAAGTCTCCGATAGATTCGGTATATATTTTTTTCAGATTATCATTTCCAACAAGTTAATGGGATACCAGGATTTTCATTCCTAGTTCTCTTTCATGGGATTTGAAAGCAATGAAAGAAAAATATAAATTATACTAGAAAGGAAAGTTATACTCTACAATGATAGATAATTACAGTATAATTTACAGTGGTAGATATTATTAAAATTTGAGCAACTATTTTGTGGAATTATATGGGGAAAACTGCCTTTATATACTAAACAATACTATTTTTTTACAATTTTAACCTAAAATGATAACTTCAGCATCGAATGTAATCATAACATTTTCATTCATAATCTTGAGATAGATAACCTTTTTAAAAGTCATAAAAGAAAAGATTTTTGAAAATTTTACTTAATTGAGAATATTTGTTGATTGTTTGAGATTCCTTGTAATAAAGAGTTACAACGATCATAGTAAACTAAATGGTTTTTGTATTTTATAAATTTAGGAAACTTACAAGTCAAATAATCATATATATGAATAATTATTTTTAAAAGATTAGAAAAAATTGCATATACGTTTTTCTCTAATGATAAAACTATTCTATCTAAAATAATTTTAAAAAAAATGCATTTCAGATAAGGTTTATATCTATCAGCATATGAAGTTATAAAAAACAATAATTGAAAGTATTATTCATAGTACTGAGGCTTTACGAGAAATTTAAGAGCTCCAATCGTTTTTTTTTTTTTTAACATTAGAACATAATTATTTTTTTTTAAATTTTTATCTCTGAGATTCCAGAACATATGCACTTTAAAAATTGTATGTTGAATTAACTGTTTTACTACATTCATCAATGAGTTTTTTAATGAATAAATATAATTCTTGAAGTGATTTTTACACTTTTTGAAATCCTCCAAAAATACTGTTACAAAGACAATTCTTTTTATAGGTTATTTGGATCTTTCCTTGTAAAATATGATATTTTTTGGGTATGTCGGTGACATTGTCTGTATATTTTGTTGCATTTTGTAGCTTCTCGTGTTTTACTTTAAATCAGTTTGGTATTGTCATTTTTGGTGTAAAATGTCGTTGTACATATTTGTTTCTATAATAACTAGAATATAATGAATTAAATGTACAATATTGAAACAAAAACCTTCAGAATAAGTAAAAATATTAATATAGAATTAATGCCACAAAATATTAAGGGTATCGAAAGTTGCAAAGTTGTATTTTCAATAGTACCTAAAATGAATTTTTACTCAGAAAGTAACAGAAGAACAATGTAGTAACTTGGCTACATTTAATGGAGCTCAATAACTTATCGGCTATGTTTTACATTTCGTAAACAATATTTAATACTGCAATCATATAAATAAAGTAATATTTTTTTTATTAATAAATAAAATAATGATCTTTTATTAATAATTTTAGTAATAATTACATAACCATTTACTTTACTGATTTTATGTTACTATGAACTAGCAATTAATATTTTATATGGTCTCCCGGAAGCTTAATTTTTTTAATATGATGCACAAACACATTTTTTTAGTTATTCCTTTATTAACAGGCTTGTTAGAAAATTTCAAATTGAACACTTTCCCAGACTTCTTCGTCTTTTCATTCTCTCCCGGTTTATGAAAATTTTCTCAGAGGTTCGAATATCTTATTTCTGCAATTACATAATTTTCAAAAATATAATTTGTTTCATGTTGGTTGCTAAATATATTTCTTTGGCTCACATTTTTTCCTACTTTAAGTTTAGAAAAACAAGTGTGTTAGCAAAATACTTTAATTCAATTATTTTTTACACTAGAGATATTTTATTATTATTGCAGTTAAATAAATCGAGTATTATGAAAAGTCTTTGATTCTAAAAGACTAGAAACATACAAAAGTAAATATTTTTACGACCACTATATTAGAAAACATGATTCTCTAAGCCATATGCTTTTCCAGCAATATTGTAAGAAGTATTAAAATTTAATTTACAAATGTTTTAACATAAAAAATTTCACCTTGAAATTTTCCGAGTTTCACCCTTTTCGCAATAGTCTGTTCAAATAAGCTTTTCTTTTAGTAGTGCCTCTTTTTTTACGTTCATTATCATAAATATAAACTAAAAGTTTGATAGATGAGTGTCTTTAGTCAACAGTTATGAAGCGAGTTTTGATATAACTACACAAGTAGCACTGAGTGATTGGTAAATTTTCAACAAACAATTTAGATGATTGGTAGACTGTGGACAACTACATAATTATTATAAAGCCATATTTACGCTTTTTAACAAAACGATTTATTTTTCAATGTAATGTATTATAAAAGACCCACAATAAAGCTTATTTGAAATAAAAAATATTTAATCAATTTATTAAAATTTTTATCTGGGATATATTCATTGTCTACTTTACTATACTAAGCACATTCAGTGTTTAATATAGTTCCATCATCCAGACTTATTTAGATATTATAATTGTAACTATGTGGCGATCTCGCCAACTTCCTCTCTCGGCCTTCCCTCCATATTTCACTTCCACGAGACCAAAGTTGCCCTGTGTCAGATAAGCGGACGTGGCGGTTAAACGAAGGTAACGGATTAACATAGAATTGGATAATAAAGTGCGCTTTGAGGTTGCCGTACATAATGCGTGCAGACATTAAAATCCGGCCGACCGAAATCTTTATTCCTAACTGGTGATGTCGTGTTGAGAATTGTTTCTGGCAACATCCCAAATGTGCATTGCAAGAATATTATTATTCTAAAGCCTGTGTTTCCCAGAATGTGTATTTACTGCCACTGTAAATTTTAGATTTAAGCTCTCTTGGCTCTGAACAGGACAATTACAAGAATTAGAACCCCTTTGTGAAGATGGTTTGAAGTAAAAAACGATGACGATTTAAATGTATGATAAAATCAATGTTGCTCTTCAGAAATGTTGCTTGTACTAGTGTGTTTGAAATTCAAATAATAATTTAGAAATATTGGAAATTGGAATTACTATAAATTCATCAAAAGTGTAATTGCTTATATGTATCCTACTTTTCAATAATGTTCACATAACATTTAGACAATTTCATAATGAGTATGATTTAAAACCAATACAACATTATTCATTCCAATTGGTCCATGGATCGAATTCGCATTTAAGATTGTTTAGTGGAATTATGTTTTTTGGAAAATGCCAAAGTCAGTTATAAAATTTTTAAAGATTCTCACTTCTGACAGTTTTTGACCAATATTAAACGCTTTGTACTAAATATTATGTGGTACAGATGAATACTTACTGGTACGCTTTATAATCATTTCTCAAAATATTTCCGCTACATGTATCAGATATTGGACCAATTGTTTTCATATATCGAACTTGTACGTTTGCCCAAACTCCTAATACTTATCCATTGATAACATTTTACGAACAGAAAATTCACTGTTAAAATATAGATCCATTTTAAACCACAAATTGGTTACCATTTTACCTGCAACCAATATTTGGTGCTTAATTTCACGATTTAATGGTGCTACCTTGGACCGTGAGCATCATTAAATCGTGAAACCAAGCACCAAATGTTGGTTGCAGATAAGTGGGAAAAATTTTTGGTGCAAGGTGGAACACAATTTTTAACCGTGTAGTGGAAACTATATTAAGAATCATCAGAATGTTTAGAAATGAAGATCAGCTTAATCAGGAACTATAATGATAAACAATATTTATTTTACATAAAAGTTGAAAATATGATCATCACAAAAAAAATCTCCCAGAAATAAGGAATCAGTATATTTAAAATAATAATAATAATGAGTTCGCACGTATTAACGTTTTATCTACCTGGAATGTTCATGAATTTATTTTAATGCATTCACTATTTCAACTACGACTTATTTTTAATTTGTTCTATAAGAGTAAATTTAAGATTACATTCATTTAATACCCGAGTTGATTACACGAGTAAGGACTAACGTAATGCTCGCATAAGATCAAATGATTTTTTAATAAAAATGCATACTATCAATAAAATATTTCTATCACAAAAAACCTGGTATAAATAAATATTTAACTCTAACTTCTAACTCCCAGCAGTCCAATATTTTCTAGAATTCATAATCAATTGCAATGTGGAATCCTACTTGTTAAACTATTAATTCTAACGCATCTTTGTAATAAATTCAAAAGGAAAATCATTACTTAAAATAAAGGAATTTTATTAATAAGATTCATAATTAAAAAAAAAAGTACAATGGTCACCTTTTAAACTGCTTATTTTTAATATTTTGTCCCTTATATTGATGACAATATTCTTTTTCGCGTTCCGATTTATACTTTAAAAATACATAATTTGGATATAAATAAAACCATGTATCGGGGTGACATTGCTCCTTTTTTGACGTTTTTATTTAATATCAAACTAACATTTGATGGACTTTATTGAACATCCAAAACTCCACTTTCTATTCCTATGATTAAAAATTTAGGGCAGTGGAATATTTTTCGATGACTAATTTGATTGCACAGAGTGAGGTCATTTAGTTTCACCCCTGTTTTCTTCCTTGAAATCCATAGAAATCTGTTTAAGCCTCTAATATCCCATTTACAATCTATTATATACTTTTTTTAGTCACAAACAGTGAAAAAGTTATTTTTGACCACAAAAGCTAATCTCAACATTTAAGATTTAATGGTATCTTTGCCATTGAAAGTTATTTTCGTCCACATATTTAGAGTTGGGTTAGTAATTAAATTATCTAAAATCAATGAATTTCAACATTTAATGAAAAAAAAGGACGATAAAACTACAGAGATACCTGGGGTTCAGTCGAAATGAAATTTTTTGTTGTTTACGTTAAATATTTGAAGTGATCAAGCATATAAAAACTGTATTAATTTGGAACTCCTTGAATTATAAAACAAAATAACTTAAAATTATGTGTTCTTAAACACACAATCCATGTGAGGTTTATATGAACTTTAATTAAAACACACACACACACACGTATCTGAATGTTGCAATGCAGATTTTCGTAGCAGCTATAAACACCGCTGAAATACCTGACAACTGAAAATCTTTGATATTTTTGGCTAGTTGGTGCTAAATACAGCGCATATATTTCATAAAGGCTGTGATACAATGTCTTTTTCTAGTCACTAAATCTCCCCGCTTTATGTAACTCGTTTACATGTAATCTAATCAACAAAATACTTTTATTAATATTTAAAGCATGTAGATTGGGAAAAATATGTACTTAAACCTGGAAGATTAGATACGTAATTTAGTGCAGGCAAAGCTTCTTTGGTGCAGCATAAATGTATTCAGCTGTTTAAAATGGAAGACTTATTCTAAATAATTGTATCAACCAGGACTGTTTTGATGATTAAAAAATATTAGAATACAACTTCGCGTATTTTTTTAAAATTTAAAGCATATTGTTTAAACTTTTCTCGATATAAATGTCATGATACATTTAGAAATCAATTATGTGAGGCATGCATATAAATATTGCGTTAAGGTGTTTAACAGTTCGCTGCGTACATGTATTTCCATTTTTAATGAAATATTGCTTTAAAATGAACACTTGGCAATCAACAAGAGATGATTCGACTTACGCTCTAAGACGATGTAGAAGCCCAAAATGAAATTCCTTTTCTGACGCTTCTAAAATTGTTGAATTCATCGTTGTAAAATTCTCTGCCAACTCTTAAGAGGAAATGATAATGGAATGTGTAACAAATCCGACTCTGGAATTTCAGTTAATGCATTTTCGATAAATGAACTTAAATTGCGTAAATTCATTTAAACTTCACGATGTTCTCTTTAAGCGAAAATTAGTTTCATCAAACTTTAATGGATATGATAATAGGATAGTTTTGTAGAAATCAAATATATAAACACTCATTTTAGTTTAGTTTTATATGTTACAGTACGTACCAAAACTTTATAGACAACCGGTTTTGTAATTAGGAGCTAACTAAACAAGTAAGAAGGACGAAATAAATTATGCAAATATGTATTAAGGAAACACAAATAATAAAATACTCAAATGATTTTAAGGAGCCATAGATAAAAAATTAAAAAAAAAAAAAAAAAAAAAAATGCTGTCCCAAAAATATATACACAGTCGGTGTTAAAAGCTAATGTAAGTACTGAGAGCTAAAATTTGCATATTTCAAGGTCATGCACTTGTAACGCAATAGTTTCCTTAGATAAAAGCGAGTTTGTCTTTCCTTTTTCAACTGACTGCAAAGATGCCTCGCTATTTGCAGTTTTCCAAAAAGGAAATTTTGAAAATCTATCGTTTGAAAGCTCGCAGAAAGAAAATTGTGGACATTACAAGAAAAATTTGACTTTTCCGGATTGGTATTTACCGAATTCTTTCAAAAGGTGGCAGTTTTGAAACAAAATAATGTTCTGGGTGACCAAAGAAAACAACTAATGGCAAGACAGAAAGATTTTGAGATTAGTTTCAAACCAGAACCTGTACTTACTGTCAATTTCAAGAGAAGTGACCATTCCAGCATTAAAATCCAAGATTTCATTGACGGATGCAGACATGTAAATTTCTTGATTATCGCAAAATGCGTCGTACGCCAAAATTTACTAAACGGCATAAAGACGCTCGTGTTCAGTGGGCCCGAAATCATATAAATTGGACAGATGAATGGTTGAGTGTTCTGTTCAGTGATGAAAAGAAGTTTAATTTAGATGGTCACGATGTTTGGGCATATTACTAGCTTGATATTCGTAAGGAAACACGAACTATAAGACGAGGGTTCACTCATGAAATAGAGAGCATTTCATTGTAATGGAACTACAGATATTGCTTTTTTAAAAGGTCGTCAATGTTTCGAAGATTACCGGAAAACTTTCCAAGTACAGTTATTTCTAGTTAGAAAGTTGCTAGGCAGGAACAAATGGATATACACTATTTGGCCAAAAGTATCCGGACACCCCTTAAAAAAGTGGTTCTGGAGAGTGGCACAATTTGATACGTAATTGAAAGCTATAAAAGTGTTGGTAGTGGTTTGTCAGATTGTATTTATGCGTTTATGAGGCAATGAGTAAGTCAAAGGAGCTTAGTGAGTTTGATCGTGGCAGAATAGTGGGATGCCTCCTTTATGGGAAATCAGTTCGTGAGATTGCGGACATTCTACAGAAGCCTAAATCCACTGTGAGTGATGTAATTGTGAATTTGAAACGTCGAGGCAGTGAAACGGCAGAAAAACGAACCGGTAGGCCGAAATCACTTGATGAACGCAGCCGCAGAACTCTGAAAAGGGTAGTGAAACAAAATCGCAAGTCCTCGTTGGTGGAAATTTCTCAGGAGTTCAAAAGTTCATCTGGCGTTAGTGTTAGCAGCAGGACTGTCCGTCGAGAGTTAAAATACTTGGGATTTCATGGCCGTGCAGCCACTCACAAGCCGAACATCACTCCACAGAATGCGAAGCATCGATTGCAATGGTGTAGAGCTCCCCGTCATTGGACTGTGGACATGTGGAAAACTGTTCTTTGGAGTGATGAATCTCGCTTTACATTCTGGCAGTCGGATGGACGCATCTGGGTTTGACGGATGCCCGGCGAACGTTTCTATAGTGACTGCATTGTGCCGACTGTTAAGTTTGGTGGTGGAAGCATAATGGTGTGGGGGTGTTTCTCGTGGTTTGGCCTGGGTTCCTTTAGTTCCTGTGGTTGGAAACATGAACTCTGAGATGTATGTGGACATTCTGGACAATTCTGCACTCCCAACTCTATGGCAATAATTCGGGGAAGGCCCATTTCTCCTCCAGCAGGATAACTGCTCCATTCACACATATAGGCTTGTACAGACGTGGTTTGACGAAATGGGTGTTCAAAAACTGGACTGGCCTTTTCAGAGCTAAATCCCATAGAACACCTTTGGGACAAATTAGAGTGCAGATTTCGTATCCAGCCAAATTGACCATCTTCACTGCAAGCACTCACTTCAGCTGTGATGGACGCCTGGAAGGCAATTCCTATGGTCACCTATCAAAAATTGGTGGAAAGTCTTCCCAAACATGTGCAGGCTGTCATCGATGCAAAAGGGGGACCAACATCATATTAATATGTGCCTCAGAACGCTCTATTTCCATACCACTGGGTGTCCGGATACTTTTGGCCAGATAGTGTATCAGCAGGACAATTGCTTCATTCACTTTTCAAACTTTACAATGCAAAGGTTAAGACAAAACCAAGTAACTATTATGGACTGGCCAACCCTAGGTCCTGACCTGAACCGAATGGATAACCTCTGGGGAATATTAGCTAGAGACATATGTGCTAATGGGCTTCAATTTGCTACAGTTCAAGATCTAAAGTTGCAAATTGAACGAAGTTGATTTTCTCTAAAACCAGAATTTCTTAAAACTCTTTGTTTTGAGTATGCCTGGCCGAGTTTTGAAAGTGATTCGGAAAAACGGCTGAAAAATTTGAACTTTAAAGGGGAAAAAAAAATAGTTGTCTAAAAACTTTTGGAACAGCAAAATTTAATTTTTACATTTTATCACCAATTTTGTGATTACGTGATTTTATTTTTGTATATTGTTATTATTGTCTTGATGTTATTTATAATTAAAAATGATTTTAAAATCATTACTCATCTTTTTCAATTTGTAAAATTGGAAAAACCCTTGTCTATAAACTTTTGGGATGCATTGTACGTTATAGTATTCAATGATAATCATGTAAGTATGGACATTCTAAAAATGAACAATAATCGTTGAACAGAAAAAAATTTTCCTCTCTACTATTTTGTGGATAATGTTAGTATAAAAAATGTTAAAGCCTGTTGTCTATTTCATTTATTTTTAATTAAGTTATTTTTCTTATTTTGTAAATGAATGCACACATTTTTAAAAAATTATTGTTATGTTATTAAATTATAAGTTACGAAAGATTGTGTTTGTGTTACGAAGTATTATTTTTATAGGGAAAGTGAAAAAGGCATCTGAGTTGTGTGGTGAATACTCTTTTCCCACTAAATTTGCGGGTTTCATATCCTTACATTTCAATAACGTCTAACATTACATTAAAAAAATATAAGTAATGCACCTACTTCTCTTAAGAAATTCAGGCTAATCATCCCTTAAACTATTTTTCAACAATTTAGAATACGATTCATATATTTTTCCTTTCAGACGAATGATTGCATACAATTGCACAGTTCCATCACCAACAAATTGCCAAATCCTATTCACTCGCTGTATCCGAAATACACATCACGATACGACTCAACTTATTTATTAACGACCCACTCATGAATTTGGTACTTTGATTAAAAATGAACCATCTCCACTTAGTACACGCAGCCAGAGCTCCAACAAGCGTGCATTAGTCTCGAAGCGTTGAGAAGTGGTCGCCAGTCCGAACACGTCCGGGGAGTAAATGAGATCAATCTTACGGACGTGTGATTCTGGCCAACAACTGCTGCAAGAATGAGAATCGAACAAAAGAAAAGTGGGCACACTTCTGCTGCCACTCATCAAGGAAAACAATTTCACCGCTGCACTACAGCTACTGTGGAAGTGGACGGAATGGCCGATTTTGGACGGGAAGTCGGGTTACTGGAGATTGGGACTAAAGGATTGTGTTTAAAGGAAATTGTATGAAATGGTACTCGGACTGAACAATTTTATGCGAAATTTAATTGGTGTATTTTACGTAGTGGTAAAGTTGTACAAAGTATTACGACGGTCGTGATTTTAAATTAAGAATTTTGTTTACAAAAAAGGAGACGAGGTAAAAATTATACTTAACATATTTTGGGGCATTTCATTGAAACAGTATTTAAAAACGTATGTTTAGATTAAACTTTAAAAAATAGATTTTTATGCAAATAAATTCTCTCTTCAAAAACGCTTAGTTATCACATACATCATTTTTTATAAGTTGTAATTTTTAAGGCAAATAATTTATAAAAAAATATATAGTTGCCATTTTTCTGAAAACAAGGTGTCGCTATAAAACTATTTTGATATTATAGTGGCATATCTAGTGTCTTGCAAATATAGCGATAAAAATTGACGTACCTGGTAATTATTAAAGTTTGAGTGAAAGTTCTTACTGGGTAATCCGTTAGTAGTAAAATAAAATATAATAAACTTTTCAAGTTGATAAAAAATAATCAACGCCAATCCCAAAATAAGGGCAATATTTTCCGTGTATTTATCTGGTATTTCCTGGATAATTCAAGCAGCTAAGGAATCTATTGACCTTGTTAAATACTAACCAGTACAACAATATCTACCACGTAAAAGCGTGACATGTATTTGTTATTTACTAAACCAGTACAAAATAAAATTCGTTCAACATCATAAATTGATATTACAATATTATGAATGCACATGGGATTAGAAAACTTGGCAAGCATTAACTAAATTTATATTCATTATATTCCTTCAGAGTAACATATTTCTTAAACTTTGAATGTAATATTAATACCGACAAAAATAAACCCAATAACCAGTTCGGTATTTACGCATATGCAACTGTACTTCATCATTGAATAAGGAAAGAGAGATGAATCGTACTTGGACACTTCAGAAGTGATGGGTGACCATTTTAGACTAATTACCCGTTGTCTGGACGTTTCAGTTGCGATTTGAATCATATGCATTAAATAATCGATTCTGATCTATCCCAATATAGTTGCAGTTGAACTCAATTTGTAATAATTTGCGCATTTACAGTTATACCTGGAATTTAGGTAGGTATGTAATCACTCAAAATGTTAAGATCTAATTTTTTATTATCGTGTTAAATTCAACTAAGTAAAATATTTAATTTTTTTTCATATACATGTATAATATATATTCTCATGGAAAATTACTGTCTGAAATTTTTAAAAATAGGATTTTTGAGTAAAAATAAATTGGAAGAAATATTTGAGTAATATACTTAATAATATATATGTACTTTTATGAATTTATTCCAACAGTGATATTTTGAGATTAAACCAATTTTTTAAAGTTTTAACTATATCTTTTAGGTGATATCGGAGCATCAGTCCGACCAAAATATAACAAGTTAAATACAAATTTCATTTTCCGGATACATTACGATATTCGAATTTTTATAATTGCCGTAATAAGAAAATATTAAACTTTTATATTTTTATTTAAGAAAATATGTTACACACAAAATTTATATCACAAAAAATTTAAAGCCTGATAAACAAATTAAAGACATTTTTGCCGAACATTCATTTCAATGGCATATCTAAAACAAAAAAGATGGGACATCGAATTGTTTCCAATAAATACCTTTTATGTGCGAAAAGGAATGATAATACGAATAATTTTACATTCAATTTGAACAACTATTTTGTTATATATAATAACGTTAGTTATTATAATTTAGAAAATTTGTCTTATATTACAGAAACATAATACAGCTGCGGGCTTTAATTTTAAAAGAACTGAAATCACTATTAAATAATAATTTATATGTTGATTTAAATCCTAGATACAATCCTTGTTCCCAATGCTAATTTAATTTATAAAATCCTTTAGCTTAAAACTTTATTAAGATTTCTGAAAATAATTGCTATAAACTACCAATGCGTTTGACATTGTTTTTAATTTTCATCAAGGTGATTCATTAGAGAATAATTTGTTTTTCTCTTAGAGAACTATTTTCATGTTTTGTTACACTTTCTTAAATTATTTTCCATTGAAAAACTCGATATCTATAACGTTTTTATTTTATCCATTTCTAATGCACAAGAATAGTATTTATTTCTAAATGTAATACGTTCGAGAAAGAATAATGAATTTTACTCCGAAAGTCATTATTATAAAGTCATTTTGAAACAACTCTCATATTAAATTGAAGAATTTTTTAATTAACTGAAAAAAACAAAAATTTCATTTAATTCATTTGTTTTGAAGAACTGAAACATTAATGAGTGCAGAATAGAATTGCATTTAGTTTCCAAAAGTTATGTTTTTTAAAGTTTATATTTAATGATGCAGCTATATATTTTCTGGATGAGAGTTTTGCCTTAGCTCTTTCGTTTACTATGAAAAAATATTAATGGGCTATTTGATAGTCATTAAATAAAAGAAACTCCTTATTTTAATTTTGAGTTAGTTTTTTTTTTAATCCAGAAACTTTGACAGTTGACAAATGTCTTATTAATGCTTTTAAGAACAAGGTTTAATATGTAAGATTCCATTTAGAGTTAGTTGCTCGTCTGAAGACAGAAATATACAACTAAATTGATTTATTAGTATATTATGCTCATTAAAAGCAAAAATGTAAAGTACTATTATGATGTTTAGTCCTCAAATGCATTTACAAATTGTGAAAATAATAATGTATCTTTATTATATTATTTAAAAAAAAAATTATATAAAGTTTAATTATTTAGATTCTATAAATTTTTATTACCACATTCTTATGACCTTCGTATTTATATGATTGAAAACCAAATATTTATTTAGTTATTAATTATTTCTGAATAAAAACTACTAATATTCTTGAGAAAAACAACGACGTCCAAATTTCATCCTAAAATGTTTAATAAACATTGATGATGAAGTTTAAATGTTTATTACCTTCCAATATCTTTATATATTTTTTATATATTATTGCAGTTGAAATGTGCTAAAATTTAAGATAATATTTTAAATAATTTGAATTTAATAAGAACATTATATTTAGTTTTTAAAATGTCAAGCTAAATTCATATGTATGAGAACTATCCCATTACTTAATTCAGAAATTATTTTGTCTTTTGAAACTTATATCATAAATTAGGCTTTTGATGAATCTTAAATACGATTATATTATATAAGAAATCCAAAAATGTATTTAATTTTATAAAAACACGTACATTTTTATACTCGTGAACTTTTAAGCTTGGTGAAAAATTGATGTCAAGGTCGTAGGCAGTCCCTTTTTTGAATCCGTTGTTCCACGGACATTCGAACTACGATATTTCTTTTCCGACTGACGGAATATCAGACAGTCAGGACAAGTCAGGACAACAAAGCATAAAAAAGATTGGTAGGATAAAGAAGAAAACTGGAAAAGTTAGAAGGATGGTCTTTTATTTCCCCCTCTTTGATCCAAGAGACGTGTCTTCTGCTTTCAATTCAAGAGACTTTTAGATTCTGTTTCTGGAAAGAGGGGAAGTCGTTTCGGAAAGAAACGTTTAGCTATAAGACGTCCCTAAATGGAAATGCAGGCTATAGTAAAAATTATGTTTGTTTTTTCTTATTTCTGAGTTGAATTTCAGTTCTTTTGTTCCTGCTACAAATATATTTTTTTCCTCATTCAATAAAGTATTTTGAGAGTATTATCTTTAAAATCAACAGTTTGGTATGATGATAAGTGTTGGTAAGTCGGCGATATCTTTAGTAGATGGAATATCAATTTAGAATCTGAAGTTTTTATATTAGATATGCCAATTGATACATTTTAATGTACCTTTTATCGGAACCCACCTTACACATAGGTCTAAAACTTTTTTTTTTTTTTTTTTTTTGCATACAAGAACTTATTATTTCCCTGAAATGCCCTTTTAAACAAAACCACTCTTTGAATTTTTTATAAGGACGATTCTCTGGCTGATGCACGGGCATTTTCCACTTTTCTTTTCTCTCTTAATTTAACAAAAAAAAAAAAATATGAATTTATTATTTATGTTTTAGTTTTCTGTAATTTTATTTGGTGGTAAAGTTGCATAGCAAAATAGTTGTTCTTACTAGGTCAAATATGTATTTATAAGCCGCTGACACACGAGTCACGCTGAAAGAAAAGAAAATTAAGCTCAAGATAATAGTTTGAATTTTCCTTGAATTTATAAGAACTAAAATTATGAAATGCATAGTCAGATTTGGATAGGTGTTATGAAAACTATGTCAATCAAAATTTTTGAAAAAAATATTATTTTTTGTGGATTTAATGAACAAAAACCTGAACCAATGCACGGAACATTCCGAAACTCTGTGTTAAAGAAATTCGTTTTTCAATTTTTAGCACCATTAAAGCATTTTTACGGGAATTTCGGAGATGGCAATGTTTAGAACCCTTTAAGAGGCATTACCACATCAATTTTTAACAAAATATAGTTAGAACCACTTATTAGCAGTTACTGAAAAACATGATTTTTTCAAAGGCAGCTTCCTTATGCGCATGCGCGATTTAAACGAAAACCTTAATGTTAGGTCCCTGTGTCATCACCAACGCGCACACCAAATTTGAACACCGTAGGTCAATTTGTTCAGGAGATATGCTGACAACGCACACATACTCACATACAGATATATTTTCTACATCACTTTTTTGAAATTAAGATGTTTCAAAACGTGGAGAAATGCAAAAAATCCAAAAACATATTTTAGACCGAATACTATACATTCATTATCCTATGTATACATATGGGTAATTGAAAGTAAAAATAGCAAGTGTTTCCTTTTTTAGATGTAGGAATGCATTTTTAGTTTCAATTGCCCATATGTATACATAGGGTAATGAAAGTATGTAGTATTCGGTCAAAAGAAATTTCGATTTTTTTTTTTTGCATTTCTCCACGTTTTGGAACATCCTGATTTCAAATAAGTGATTTAGAAAAAATGTATGTCTGTGTATCTTTGGTCGGCACAAGTCCCGAACAAATTGACCTACAATGTTCAAATTAGCTGTGCGGGTAGGTGGGGGCCATGGAACCTACCATTAAGGTTTCGTAAAATCCGCGCATGCGCATAAGGTAGCTGCTATTGAAAAAATCATGTTTTTCAATGATTGCTAAAAAACATCTCTAACGATTTTGATCAAAATAGCTGAGGTAATGCCTCTTAAGGTGTTCTAAACATCCCCGCCTCCGAAATTTCCGTAAAAATCCTTTAATGGAGTAAAAAGTTGAAAATGAAGGCCTGCAACACGGGGTTCTCTTTGTTTGAACATAGCTCTCTCATCAACCATCGTTTTCCCTCCTCTCCTCAGCTTCACTTACTAGAAAGGATAATATAAAAATTATCGAAATGTATAAAGCCAAAATCACCTTTTTGGCATTTTTTTTTATCCATGTAAGAATTATCGCAGAATATAGCGCCAAACTGGCCATTTTTTCTAAATGAATGATGAAAATATAAAAACAGTATATGACGCAAATCCACATCAGTAATATAGTGTGTAAGTGAAAGTTGTGCGATGTTCCACACCCCTAATTATAATATAATTATTTTACAGAAAAAAATATTTTTTGAAAAAAAATATTAAGTAAAATCTAAAAATTAATATTTAAAAAAAAATCCTTTCTAACTCACCTTAATATTGTAAATCAATTCACACTATGTTTACTGAATAAAAGTTTATAATTAAATTTGCATTCAAGGCAATGAAAAAGATATATCATATAAATTTAGATAATCATTTACCTGGCATTCTTGAAACTATACGTTATTTCATTTTTTCAACTCATTTCCTTAAGACTCATTAATATAATAGAGAGCTATAATTTCTAATATTTGAAAATCCAATGTCGTTCATCAAAAATCAAAATAAATTACTTCTAATTTTGAAACAAAAAATCTTATCAACATCATTTTGATAATTTATCAATCACGGAAAAAGATAAAAAATACCCAACTAACTAAAAAAGTCAAACAATTTTTTAGAAGAGATCATTTGTTCATTTTGATATACTATTTCTAAAAATGAAGTCTACATCGAGCGGTAGAAAATAACCCAGTTAGTAATGACTCCATGAAAGAAGTCAGAAGCAGGCATGGATGAAAAATATCTTTTAATTTACTTGCAATGAGTTTTTTCTTGATGAAATTGTATTTTTCCTAAAATACATTTTCCTCTGGTTTTAATTATACCTTATAAAAAACAACATTAGTTTAAAATGTAACGAAATTATTTTATTATTTTAATCGAACAATTTATTTGTTCGGAATTACAATGGAAATGGAATGTATATATAATAATAATCAATATTTAATATAATATTCTCATGCCATTGATAATGACAATAGATTATTATATGAAGTAAAATTTTATTAACAGATGAGAATTTTATCTTATATAACTATGTCTATTTAATAGTATTCCTTACATTCAATAATTTATATGGGAACTTAGTAATTAAATTGTATTACTGTTTTTGTAAAATGTATATGTATACTATAAATTTTTTTTAAAATTTACATCTAGTTATTTTATATTGTTAAAAATTAATATATTCTTGCATCTTATAGTATAGCTTTACCAAATGCATTACATACAATGTCATTTTATTTGCAAACTGTTTTACAACTGAAGTGCTTAAAAATATATTATTTAATGCTTTATTTCATACACAAGATCATAAATTTCATCTTGTAAGTACTTAATTATAAATATAGAGGTATATAGTATTATAAACACATGATTATAAACATAAAATTGTAAGTACTTAATTGTATAATTTATATCTAAAAGCTTAGAATAATTGGAAAAAAAAAAAAAAAAAAACATTAAAGAGAGTACAATGGTTTAAAACTACTTCATAAGATTCATAAGACGAAGGTAAATTATTGGGTTGTTTTTGAAAATCATGTTTTTCGACTTGGACAAGTGCATAACAACTAAGTTGGAGTAGGATACGGATGCTAGGTAAAAATTTGAGAGAAATTTCGCAACTTTTTGCTACAATTCACTGTTAAACGATAGACAAGGATGAAATAAATCTTAGAAATTTAACTTGAACATGTTTATGAAAGGTAGAGCAATCGGAATGTTGGAATGGAAGTGTTACTCACATTGTATACATCTCAGGATGCCATCTTAAAACAGAGAAAGAGGTTTTAAACAACACTGGAAATGTTGCACGACAATCATTACTAGGTCGATTTAAGGTAACAGCCGCTTTTCATGATCTTTATTTGCCGACCAAACGGTATAGTGGTTAGCGTGCTAGCTTCTAAGCCGCGAGGTTGCGGGCTCGAGTCCCGTATTAGGCATGGGTGTTTGTAAATGTATGTTGGTTTGTCTAATGACGAATGTTTCGGCGCACTATGGCTCTCGTGTTGCTGACGGCGCTACATAATCTGAATACAACCAACAAACCAACCATGATCTTTATTTTACGATTACTGTGTGGTGTCAGAGAAAGATCTGCAGTAGGGTGGGTCGAAAAAATTATATTTTCTTTTTGACACGCACTAGGTGAAAAAAATATGTTACATAGCTTGATAAGGAAAATTGTAAAAAAAAAAAAAAAACTCATGTTCACTCATTCTCTTCAAAATCTTGAATAATGTCTAAAAGTAATATGGAAAATACCTTTTTCCATCAATTCTTATAATGCATCAATCAGTATATTATCGATGTATATTAGTTTGCATTATGTGGGATGAAGTAGGCAGAACTTGGAAAAATATATATCAGTAATTATTCAATAATAATAGCATAACCTTTGAAACATTGCTAAAAACTGCGTTTTGGTAAGTTCAATGCGAGTGGTCTTTCTCGTGACTCCTCCTCTTCCTTTGGAGTACATAAACTTATATTGTTAGACATTGGATCACGGCGCACACGGCTGTGAGGAAGAATGAGTTAATACCGACTGGCAAAATGGTACATAATATCTGCCAGATCGAATTGTATTTTAGGAGAACACTGAGGTGGGGTATAGGCATCGTACACTTCACTGAACTACCATTCCGACATCTATTCAACACTTAGATAGTACTATAACAAAACCAACCTCCTCCAGTGAGCACATAGGGCAAAAGCTGAAATGCCCTGAAAAACTTCCACTGACTGATTTTGTACGTGTTAAATGTTCAATTCCTCAAGTTGAGGGGAAAAACCTGTAATATTTTCAAGATATTTTAGCAGTGAATAATAAAGTCAATGATCCGCTCACAAAATGGAACTCCCCGGTCTCCTTTCACACTCCAGGTGGATAACAACAGAAAAACGAGTACTTAGACTTGTGTTTATATGTGAGTGAAAGTAAACAATTTGAAGAACTCAAAGAAGTGTATTCTTTATTTTAAATTGTTCCATGCCACTTTGGTTTCGAATTAAAATATTTTTGAAGGACCTAAAAGATCGCATAGGAAGCAGTTCTATAGATTCGATACCTTCCTGAATTTTTTATTTATTGGCAGTTATAAACCAGGTTATTAAACGAATGCTTTCTTCACTTATCCAGAAAATTTGATTTTAGCAATGATTTTGAGAACTGCGACTACTTTGGATTAGGAAATCTCTAGAACTTTCCAACCTCAACAAAGACACCGCAACTTAAGTATAGTGCCACCGATTATGTGGACGTGATTAATTGAAATGCTTGTGATACGACTCCCTCTCGTTAGTAAAAAACATATAACAAACGAAGAAATTGAGCAATTAATAAAGTCTAACACTCCCCAGGTAGCACAGAAGTATTGGCTACAATCTTAAATAAGGACTCTAGAAGATTGGTCAATTGTGGTCGAAATTTAAGCAATTTTCCAAAATGCAAGATTTAAAAAAAAAAAAAAAAAAAAAAAAAAAAAAAAAAAAACCTAATTAAAAACAAACGTACAGACCTCTAGATCATTGACAAGAGGTATGCTACCAGTAAGCAGTACAGAGATGAAGTGCTTGGTTGGTTGTATTCAGATTATCTGGCGCCGTCAGCAACACGAGGGCTATAATGCGCCAAAACTTTCGTCATTAGACAAGCCAACATACATTTACAAACACCCATGCCAAACACGGGACTCGAACCCGTAACTTCGCGGTCTAGAGGCTAGCACGCTAACCACTATACCGTTAGATAAAGTGCTTGAATCTACTGTTTGCCTTTTTGTAGGTATTGTTAGTCGTAATTTAATATAAATGTATGATAATGCAACTCCTCACCATGCAGTTTTTGTCTACGACTTTCTTGAAGTAGAAGCTATTATTCGTATGCAGTGGCTGCCAACACTCTTAATCTCAATTCGATAAAACATGTGTGAGATATAAAACATGAGTTGGGAGAGATATTATAGCTTTTTGTTCCCCATCAAACTTGGTTCCTGAATTAAAAACAGTTATCCTACAAATTTGGGTATCTTTGAACACATAACTAATTAAAAAAGATTTAGAATGTATGAAAAATCGTTGTTCAATATGCGCGATTGCCGGAAGATGCCAAGCACCGTTTTGCATTTCTAATTTTAATTGTTTTAAAATGATTTTTTTTTCTTACCATTTTTCTAGTAATTCAATTATTTAAATGAACAAGTTTATGATTACTTTTTTTCTACTTGGATAGCAAATTTCATTCCATTCTGATGTATATATTTTGAAATATTATTTAAATAACGATTTGTTTTAACATGTAGATATCGGTGTAAATATTATCTTACAAGTTGATATAAACAGACTTTTTACAGAAATTAGCATTTACCAAATAAACCACTTCAAGCACGTATTTGAATCCAATACACTAAGTTTTTGGCCTTTAAATCAATACAATTCTTTCATAAAAAGTACCCTCTAATTACATTAACTCAAATTTAAGCAAGAATGCACATTTATTCAAGGTTCTTGCAAGCTGATGATCAAAATCTGAAATCTAGTTACCGGTGTACGTCTTCGTAGGTGGCAAGTAATCCATGAATGCAATCTGCGTTAGCTACCTGTCACTTTCAATGAATTTCCCTAGGGTGCCCAGTTGATATAATGATATCGAACTGGCCAAGGGGTGTGGTGGAGACTCGCTCTTGCATAGCCAAACGCCTATCGCCTGTCAGTTTGGACATGGACCTACCCCATATTTCTTCTCTTAAATCAGATTTTCACTCTTGGATCTTCTTCACGGTGAGTAGGGTAATCACTTTGCTTGATAGCGAATTACTGGATTATTGGTGGTTACTTCCAAGTGGCTGTCATTTATATTGGGTAGAGCGGGTAAATATTTCATAAGTTAGAGGATGTGAGATTTTCTGGAAATATTCTTTTGTGAAGGGTGTAGTAGACTAAAATGCATTTTCGATATATATTAGTTCTTGATTGGGAATAGTCCTACTTTGAAAATTATAGGTGCTTGTTATAAAAAGTTTAGAGTGTATTGGCATATTGAGTTTTTATGTTAAAGTCAATATTTAGTTGAGGGTATATAATGATAATTGATTTTTGAATTTTTCTTGCATTCAATATTTTATGTGTGCATTGTTATTAATTGTTGGTATTGTTTTTGTATATATTTTAACTGTTGAAAAACTTCTGCATGGTCATAATAGCATGGTTGATAGAAAATACACTTTAAATAATGGAATTTAAAAGTTAATTATCGATTGGGGTATATATAAAGATTGTATTTATTATAAAATTCAACTTATTTTAAAAATTAATTTAATACTAAACTGTAAACAACATTCAATACATGTAATTTAATATTTTGGTATAATTTTTTTCATGTTTCCAAAAAATCTGTAGAATTTTTTTTTTTTTTTTTTTTTTTTTTTTTTTTTTTTTTTGTAATCGTTGTTAAATTTAAGCTATTCCATTCAATTATTTATGATTACAAATTTGCATGTACAATAGTTTTATTATTCAAGTATTTATTTACATTGATACAGAGACTTTCATACATAGATAAAATTTTATCATCAAGAAATGTAATAAATATCAATATTTATGAGGGAAGTAATTAGAATGAAACCGTTTTGGAAATGCTAATTAGTTACAATATACAAAAAGTTTCTTTTTCTTAATATTTATTTCTAGTTGAGATAAATTTTTATCTTTAGTTAAAATAGATATTATCTTAACCTATAATGAAGTTAAATTGATCTCTAAGTGTTTAGACACAAAGTAAACTAGTAACTAGTATTATCTACACGTGAATGTTCTCTATAAATAGTTAAAACAAAAACAACAAAAAATTCTCTCGCTTGCTCTCATAGAAAGTTTCCACTATTTTAGTGTTAGAGAGCTAAAGTCATTGTTCACGAAGCTACTATGTAGTGATCCATCATGACCAGATCTTCTGAAGTAAAAAAGTCCACAAGTTCTTCTCCCTTTAATTGCTCTTTAAACTTTGTTCTCCTTCCATTTGGTTGACTTTGGCCTTCAGCGTTTTAACTTCCAATTCAAGCTACCGGTGTTTTCCAAGCTTTATTTTCTTTCGTCTTGTGCATTTCTTCTCAACCATAAAAAAGAGCAGCTGTACTTTTAAGTAATCGTTAAACATTTCAAACTTTCCAACGGTCTTTTTATTTGAATTTTTTTTCTCTGGAATGGAGACGCATTAGTGGAATGTCTGTGGTCCTCTTACTAGGGGCTTGTTATTTTTTGTATCTTATAGGGTATACATACATTCATACTTTATTTTCCGTCGTATTTTCTCAATTGGTTTAGCTTTTATTGGATGTTTTTTGGTTTCATTTTAATGGGATATGTAAAGCATATCGCAAAACAGCTTAATATTTGAGAAATATAAATTTTTAACTACGATCAAATAAACGGTTTTATATTATAAAAGTTATTCCAGTAAAAAACATCGCAGAAACTATTTTAAGGAAGAAAATCTTAATATTATGACTGTCAGAATACAGAAAATACGTCTTTGTAAGGAATATTTTTTTATTTTATTATTGGTTTTAATAAATGGAAGACGGAGTCTAGAAGTAATAGGGTCAGAATTCATATTATCAGAGGTACATGTAGTGCTGAAGAAGTACACAAACTATAGAAGCGAATATTGAGAGTTAAATTTATTTGGTACATTGTTGTTTTTTGGCGAGGTAAGTAGTTTTTCTATTCTTCAGAACTTATGAAATTACATGTAGATGACTACAATTAATTACACAAACAAAACATCATTTTGAAAAACTGTTTTTAAATATCGAATGCAACACACTATAAGAAAAATATGGTTTCAGAAACTCGTGACACAGCATTTTCAAAATGGAGGGAGAATTTGGTCTCAGTTGCAAAAAAAATTATGGTTGCAGTTGTAACATGTTATTTAGGAAGATAGAAAAAAGAATCAAAAGCAAATCAATCCGACAGTGAATCTGTAGTAATTGAAGTATGTATCATATGCTGCAAGCGTTTTCATAGAGCAAATCAAAATAGTCTAAGAGGCGACTGCAATTTTTGGACCCCATCGAATATCATTTTGAATTTTTTATAGAAATTGGTGAAAAGTGAGTAGATTAGGAATCCACTGGTCTGCCGTGGCAAAAATGGCCGAAACTAATCAATAATCGACTTTGAATGAGTTGAACTAAAATCCGATTGCCAAATATGTCATAACTTGCCAAAAATAGAACAAACTTATTCGTTTGGCAACCCACTTCATTTTGATTATCAATCAGAAAAAGCGCAAACAATTTCTGATCTTTGGCTCGGAAAACTTATATCTTTTAAAAGTAAGCCAAATTGGCTACATCAGTTACGTCATAAGTGGCGTAATATTTTTTGCCAACTTGACTCCCTTTTAATAGATGCAAGTAGATCGTCGCCAGATATCTGAATCGTCTGCAACCTTCTTTGTTGAAAATTAAAGAGTGATGGTTAGCAAATAAAAAAAATGCTCATTATTTGGCAAGTTATGGCGCATTTGGCAATTGGATTTAGTTCAACCTATTAAAAGTCAATTTTTGACCAGTTTCGGCCATTTTTGAAGAGGCAGACCAGTGGATTCGTAATCTGCTCATTTTTCTCTAATTTCTATAAAAAATTCAGAATGATGTTCGATGGGGTCCAAAAATTGCAGTCGCCTCTCAATCTAAAAGTAATGTGAATTGAATTCTACACTTGAGTCACTATTCAGTTTCAGATTGTGATTCTGATGAATCGATGTAAGTGAGGCTATTAAATGGACATAGTTGTCAACTCAAGTAGGTAAATAAACCAATTTTTTTTACGTTTTCCATTTTTAACCCATGTTACAACATATGCTCTTACAACTCTTACAACTTGCCGCCTTGCAGTAAGAAGAGTTAGTTGTAAGATTTTTCTTACGTCAGAAAATCATTTAACCCATTGAACGCCAAAACTCGAAATCCTTAAGAAACATGGTCAGTATTTATATTTGTGGTTTTAGGGTCATATATAACATATTTAAAGAAAAAGTTGGAATATTTTACTTATCTTTAGAGAAAATGACTGTTGCGTTGGCGCAACGTCAGCGTAAAACCGAGTTAAAATTGACGGTTTTCAAGAATTTCATATTCCGTTAATGTTGAATATTCAACGACTGTAATTAACCGTTGGCGATATTTTAAAGCTTCTTTTCAAAAATATAAACTTTTCGTACTATGTAAGTACATATATTTATTTAATATGACTTATTTTGTATGAAAATATTGACTACATTCTTGATGTAAAGCCACTTCACAACCATTACAGCGATACATAATTTGACTGTGACAATGTTTACTGCGAAGTCTTTTATTGTCCATCATGTGATGCAAGGGTCCAAGTTTTATAACCGAATCATACAGGTTTTCCTTTTAGGAACAATTTTGCAGAATGTTTTTCTCTATAAGGAATCATTTGTTCGTCTATACTTAGGTCGTGTGCAAATATTTGAAACTATTAAAATTTCTTATTCAACAAATTTCACTCTTGTACTCTCACTTTGTACAATTTGTCATTTTTGTCAATATTGATGTTATCTGCCATATCCAAATTTTGTTTTATATTCCTGTACTGAATACGTGACATTGACTCTCTAACAAACAGGACCGATACATCTTTATCTAATGACCAATACATTACTTCTTGTGGCAATGTATGGTATCCAGTAAGAAGAAGCAAACCAATAAACCTTTTTAAGTAACTCTCAGAAGCAAAAAAGTCAGTCCGATTATTTTGCTGAGAATATATATTAGTTTGATTAATGAGCAATGCATAAATTTCAAAGTCAAAAAACTTAACGAAAATGTCCTCACAACTTAAATTTTCTAATTCTCTTTTCAGTTTTTCAACATGGTGATGTTTCTAAATTTTTTGGTATCGATTTATAAATAGGATATATTTTCTTCCATTTCAAAGGCTCGATTTTTTTTTCTTGTCTTTGTATTATCCATATTATTTTGGTCCTTATATTTCCTATTTGAATGTAATTCAACCTCACCAGAAATGTCATTAGGTAAAACATTCGAGTCACTTATTACTGTATTGTCCCCTTCTTCCTTGTTAGTAACTTTGCCAAATTCTGGTGAAATAATAACAATGTCCGTTTCATTGTCAACTGAATCAGTGGTGTAAAGAGTATCCAGAGTTTCACTAAGCGTAAGATAGTGCTTTCGAGATATTTCAAATCAAACTGAAGCAGTTGTAATAACACGTGGTGAGAAAAAAAGTTCAGAAAATTTTGACCATCTTTTCCGCTGACGATATGCGCAAGCGCAACACTAGTATTTCCAACATCGTAGTTCGAAGAGGAATTCATCAAAACATTTTTTATTTGCGTGTGACCCTCAAATGAACTTTGGAGATATGAAATGATGTGTCTAATTAAAATTATTTCCCTTTCTTTTATTTTTCGGAATCAAATTAGCAATGTCAGTCTAACTTAGCGAATTTTGGAAAAGTTTAAGTTATTACTACGAGAAAACAATAAGGTTTAGAATAATTTTTATTGTTCGAAATTAAAGTGTGTAACCTTACCAATGAACATCAACCTCCAAATATTAGTTTAAATTGATTAAATATTTTTTATAGTTATGTTTTCTAAGCGTTGCGTGAACGCAACGCCAGCGGTTAATGGGTTAAAAAAGGAGATATCAGTTGTCTTTCTAGTATTAAAATCCTTCCAAATTCAGCTGCACTTGAGATGCTACAATTAAATATGTAAAAAGTGTTACTTGTAGACCCAGTCTCCCCTTCCCAAAATATGACAGTGAATGATAAATTTTCTATATCTCAACCATTTTTCAACACAATAGAGATTTCGATACATTTATATTCATTAGCTTTTAATATGATTTTTATTATTCAGGTTTTAAGGACTGACATTTGATGTTAAAATTACACTATTGGAAAATTTTGAATATAATATCTAGAATATGCATTTATTCTGGTATCTTGAATACAGATTTATTCTGTTATAAAGCACAACTAATGATATTTCTCTTGAAAAAAGTAATTTTACTTAATTATTTTAGCCCTTGACTCATTAAGTATTCATCATTAAAATAGTGTCATAGTCATCCTCATCTCTCACAGTATCAAAATATATAATGAAAGCACTTATTGTTTAGAAAAGTATCTGAAACACGCTATTTCATACTTTCTAACAGCATGCGAAGGGTGCCCCAAGTGCGAAATATGTAAGGTAGGAATTATAAATATAATTTATTTTACTTACTCATCAACGAGTATTCATGGTAATCGCTGACTAAAATTGATTGAATTACTAAATAGTAAAAAAAATAACGCGTTAATTGTTAAAGAAAAATAAAGAGAAATATGTCAAAAAGTTAAGGTTCGTTTCATGACATTCAATATTTTTATCCCCAGTTTACCAGTTTCGAAAATATAGCCTTATAATTTTCTCTAGGGGCAACTGACTCTCAAAAGATATGCGAAAGTATTCTTCCATCTTATGACCCCAACCACTCCCTTCTTTTACAGTGAACCTATGTCTTCTAGCATCAACATGGCATGATAACACTCCGCTGTCCATATTAGTTGCCCCGAGACCAAATCGAGCGTGGTATTCAAATGAGCCGGTGTAGATCCCTGTTTCAAACGTCAGAGAAGTCTGACTAATTTTATCCCCTTTTCCAGAGCTGAATACGAAATTAAGTTGGAAAGCATTCGACGTGGATAGAGTGGTGGACACGCATACATTAGGGTAGGAGAATCGTCCCCCTGTCACGGTTTGATATGTTTACTTTGGGCCGTTTTCCTATTTGGTTGGGAGCAGGAAGTACATTGTTGTGTCGTCGGACAGAAAACGTTTTGTTTACGCTTTTTGGTAGAGTGAATTTGGTGGCGTTTACTTTGCTTATTTACATATTTAGTTCACGGTTGTCTTAATATTTTGTGTTTTTAAATTATGAAAGAACTAAAATTATACTTTTATAATAAATTTATATGTAATCTCTTAAAATTCGAAACTATACATACTAAGAAACTCAAAATCTAATGACTTGGCAGCAAAATTTAATGTGGTTGGCACGATTTCGAAAAGTTGGCGACAAAGCAAAAAAGTTGCCGTGGTACACCGTTAGCCGAGAGCAAATTTCAAAATGGCCACCAAAATAATTTTTTTTTCCTCCTACGCATTCCAATTACGGTTACCATAAAAACTCTGTTACACATGCGCGGTAAAAACACGGTTACCAAATGTGAAAATTTATCGTCAACAAAAATGCGCCAAATTGGATTGGCGGTATTTACTCGTCAACTAGAAATAAATCGGCCAATTCTATACAGCTCTGAAAATGAAATTAAAACATATCCATCATTCCATTAACTAAATCAACTTAATTTTATAAGTATGAGTGAAATCAATGTTGTTTTATATTAGTTGAATAGGAGATGACTGCGATGGACAATATTAAAAAGTTTAGTACTATTTATTTGTATGATTCCATATTAAAAATAATATAATGTTTATTATATCGTATAAGCATTCACATAAAAGTAATTAGGTTTTCTCAAGTAACCATTTAAGAATATCTTACACCTGAGAGTATATATTCTATTAATACGAGGAAAAGTAAACTTGAATGCAAACGTATTGTTAAGTTGCAATATGTATAATCAAACGCTAAAAAAGGATAAACAGTTTATCATTTTGTTTTTCTTGGAAAAATATTGAAATAACACCTTAGATCATAATTAAAAAGCAGATTATAACTCTTTTGACACTAAAATATTAGTAATTGTAAATAATTAAATTTATTAGCTAAAACATAAACTAAATATTTTTCGCTCAAAAAGTAATATGAATATTAGCGTAGATTGCTGAAAATAAACTGAGTGATTTAATGTTAAAGTTATTGTAAAATAATGTTGAGGTATATAGTTAATTGATACATGTTTTATTATTATTATCAATGAATATAGGTATTTCTAAATTTTGTCGCTAAATATTCCATTTTACATTCCAGGCCAACTTCTTTATGAAATAGGGTGTGTAAATATAAAATATTTAATAAAAAAATATTTCAATAAATGCTATTGTCACAATATTTAGTTGACAGTATTTCAAACGTTATTTTCAGTTAGTTTTCTTATAAATATTACACATTTAAATAACTTATATTAGTTTAAAATGAAAAAAAGTATGTGAAATTGTTTGTCATTAGTTAATATAGATTACACTGTAAAAACAAAATGATATAAAAATTAATGTAAAATTCTTTCATAAAAACCTACTTTTTGAAAATAAATTCTTTCTTCAATACTAATTTCCTAAACGTTGCATGTTGAACAGTTCAACTGGATTATTTTCCTTTGACCAACTCTCTCAACAACACCATTACTTATTAAAGTACAGGTTTTCATTAAATTAATCGTTTTTCTTGTATAATATAGGGGAAGTTGGCGGAATTACTAACTCCAGAGAGAAAGAACGGTAAAACGAATTATCTACTGAGTAAAATCTTGGTGATCATGCGTGCATAAAGTGCACCTTCTTGTTCAATATTTAATTAAGAACGCGCCCATGCATATAATTTTGTAGGAACAAAAACCTCTGCAACTAGAGAATTTTCTCAAAGAATAATAAAAGGACATCAGTGCGTAAATATTCAAGTCAGCATTTTCGCTAGTTTTATAATATTTACTACCATCTTTTTGGTTTTCTAATGTGTACTTGGATTATATCTAACCATTTTGATCATTAACTTTTGGAAATTGATATTTATTAGATGGCTTCTTTTGAAATTTATTTGTGTGGTTGTTTTTATATCAGTTTCTGAAAGCCTCTTTTATTACCTACACGATCTCATTTAAACAAAACTTATAAATGATTGTAACACAATTTGAGAGTAATATGGTGTAGCTTATTTCAAACGCAATGTATGAAACGGGAAAATCAAGCAAAATGCAATGTATTTCTATTGCGATTTTATATTATTTATTTTAATTACGGTCTGATGTATTTAACCCCCTTCGCACCACAAATTTACTTGAATGCAGACAACTTGAACAAAATTTATTTTTCAAAGAAAGCTACAAATAATGTCACTAGTGTTATGAAACAACACTTAACTATTTTCTATATATTAGTTACATAAATATTTGAAGTGTATTATAGTATATTGTAATTTGCTGAAAAATTTGAAAATGGATTATGCTATTTTGCATTTAATTTCCCAGAAATCATCATGAGATAATACTTAAAAAAAAAAAAAAAAACTTGAATATAAGCTTTCTAAATACATAGTTCTGTTTTAATCTACTAAGAAGTAAAATATTGATGAAAAATTTACTGACTAGAATTTTATGGAATTTTGCTGTTTAAAAATTTACTGATTAGAATTTACTATCGTAGAAATTTACTGATAAACTATCTACAAGCAAAACAACAACAAACAAACCTTCCAATACAACCTTTTTACATTTTACTGTTGTTGTGAAGAACAAGAGGACACAATGTTCGGGTTTCCTAACCAAAGTAAAAGAGGGATAAAATTATGATGTATCTATATTATTTGAGTGATCGCTAGAGCATATATTTGACACAGAAACACACACTGATAAATGTGGTGCAGCTAATTCTCAGCTTACGACCCTCGTTCATATTTGAAAAACTTATGTTCAACTAGCTTCTAGCCTATAAGAATATAAATAGTAAGTATCAGTGTTGCAATCTTAGAGCGTCGACTTATAGAGACAGACCTTAGAGAGACGGACCTATTTCCGATCACTCATGTTTTATGGCTCCACGTAAGAAGCGGCTTGTTAAGTCAAATTCAAGGGATGGCACTGCCACTGTTGTTGTTGTTCCTGAACCTGCTCCTGAAGTTCCTGTAGAGGGTGAATCTACTGTTGATTGAAGTGAATCAAATCGACAACCTGATGGTGTCAAAAAGATTATTCTTGTACCGGCAGATGAGGTGTTAGAGTTTGATGAGGTCAATCTGGCGAACATTCCTTGTCGCCTCTTTAAACCAAGCATTTTCTGCATTCTGACTGACCTGAACGGAAAGAGGGTCATACGCTTATTGCACGAAACTCTTCTTGAACACAATGGCACTCTTGATGCTGGGGTCGTTAAAATCATTACCATGTCACCCCTGCTTCCGAGATTGAGGCGACTCCTATCCACAAGGTGTTGAATGACCAAGAGAGTCTCTTCTCGATGTAAGAACACAACTCACGTACGTACTTCATTTAAAGTCGTTATTCGATTGCTGGCCAGCACCACAACAATCGATGACATTCAAGATTGGATTAATTCTGAGCGCCCTGAGTACTCCCCAGTCAGCATATCCCAAATGAAGAGAAACAGAGTGGTGAAGATGCCTCTTTTCATTATTGAAGTTCCCTCTACTTGTGACAGAGATAGTGTTCTCTTTTAGAAGACACTACTCTATGTTCACATACAAATGGAACCACTCAAGGGAAAGCAAATGTCTGAACCCCGACACTGCTTTAAATTCCAAGATTGGGAACAGAATTTGGCTGCAGCATGTCAGAAGCCCACCAGATGTCGACAATGTTCCGGTCATCACATCAGCCATGAATGCACAACAAAGATGGGGCCCAAAAAGTGCTGCAACTGCAAATAAGATCATTGCAGTTCTTCCCTTACCTGGTCGGTCGCAGGTATTTTCTCGGAAGAAGAGTGGATGGTCCGTTGGTCAAGAGGGCGACCATCCCATCCACTCCTTCTATTCCCAAATTGGCCTTTCCTGCTCAGGAATCTCCACATTCGCAAGCTCACCAAGCTGAGCTATGCTGAAATTGCTTGCCAGACTTTCCAGTCTCAAAGGAAACAATAGACCAGGAGAACTGCACCGATGAACTGTTTAATATGAAGATTTTTTTTCCGAAGTTTGCTCTCTCCTAGCCCCAGTTTGTATGGAAACTGCTTCACAAACTTCAGATGTCAGTATTGCTGAGCCTATGTACATGGATGCTGTCAATTGCCTGCGTTATGTTTTGAAGTTATCAATCCGGTACTTCACAGCAATTCCAGGATCACTTCAAGCTCGTTCCAGTTTTTTCCCGTCTTAAAATTCTTCTCCAGTCATCCGGGTTTGTTGACATTTGATTTTCAAGGAGGCAATGAAACCAATCCAGATCAGATTCCAAATCTTCTCAAGGGTCAACCTCAAGCAACTAGCTCCTCCCCCCGGACGGATCCTTGCTTCCCTCATTGGAGGATACCTGGAGCCTTTATATCCTACCACCTGAAGACTTCAGATCATTCCAGATCTTCTCTTCAGTGGGAGAAGTGTTGACTTGTCTTCACGTTTTTTTCTTCCACCTTTCCTGCTTGATGTGCTACCTGATACCATTTCAGATTTGTTAGTTCAAAGCCTAGAAGTTTTCGCCCACCCGGGAAACAGGTACTTTAGCAAACACCAAATCAAAGCAATTTGGCAAGCAACAAGTTACACAATGGTTGGAAGAAGTTTTAATAGAAATATAATCCTGATCTCAATAATATACATACCTACTTAAAATGATCTACAAAAGAAAAACAAACTATTGTATTTGGATGTCTAATGTAGCAATACCCTCTTGCTTGTGCACTTAAAATTGTAAGAGGTCATTGAAATCACACCAGAATTGTAAATCTCACTCGAATAAAATTACTCAATTCTATCATAAGGGTTAAAAAGGGGGGGGGGGGAGATTCAGTTTATATTTTAATATGGTTAATCTTTCACCGTTATTAACATATACAATATTATTGAAACATTTTGCCTTAAGCAACCAATATAGCACACACCCTACTTAGGAGGTCCCTAGAAAGTCCCCTTTCATCCTTGGGACTCCAAATGACACTTTGGGGAAGTCATAGAGCGGAAGCCAGAAGGAGCTCCTAGAGAGGAACTTGCTAAGGAGATCCCTGGGAAGCATATCCTAGCGAGGAGCATCCCAAGGACATCCTTAAGAAGTGCATCCTTGAGAGGATCATCCTAAATCGTTCCCTAGGAAGTGTACCCATTTTCTCGTAAAATATCTGTTGTTGACTTCAAACCTTACTCCAGGACCTACTTACTGAACCTTTGAAATTAAAATGTACCTTTTCAGCCACCGAATGACTATCAAAAATTATTTAATATTAATATTCACGCAATCAAAAAGTTTTTTCTGTAAAATAAATTAACGATGGATATTTTAATACAATAACGTACTGGTAATTTAATTGCATGCATTCACAAAAAAATATTTCCATAGTTTACTGCATTATATATTTCTTATTTTTTCATATACATATTAAAAAATAACTTATTTTTAATCTATATTTGGATCGTTTCTTAATTTTGTTTCGAATTTTACTAAAAAATACTTATTTCAAGGATACATACCTTTACTTTACTAGACCTATGGAATAATTTTCTAAATATTTCTTTTATACATCCCATAATCATAACTTCATTTACTTTTGAGAACATACATGCTTTCTCTGCTCTTCCCTCATTCGATCCCAAAGAGTATGAAGGGATATTTTAATAGTGTTTATAATTTATAAAATTTATCCAGAAAATTACAAAGTAATTGTTTAACTTTTTATAAAAAGAAAATATTAGATAAAAATGTGTTAAATTGTTCAAAAACAAATTTTAAGATATACATTTTTATGTGAATGGAATTTTTGAAGCACAACTGGGTTCCATAAAAAATATTACACAAAAACGCGACATTTAATATGGTGAAATGAAATGTTTTCAAACAATATACCAAAAGAAATATAGTTAAAAAGTTTACATGCATGTTTAATTATATAATAGTAAACATTAAAACTAAAACTCAAAGAACATTGGATTTTTTCTCTTGATTGACTCTTGCTAAATTTAAATAATTAAAATAAATCATAAAATTAAAACTTTAGGACTCATTGGCAACACGAGACACTGAGGCAAAACATTAATAAAATAACTCATTTAAGAAAAGAAATATGAAATTAAAAACACGAAATTTCAATAGGAATTTCCATCATTTGTGTTTCAAAAGGTAGAAAATTTGAGCTAACTCTACTTTTCGAAATACGTGGATATTCTACGTTGATATTATAAATTCATTTTTTAATACCAGACAAATCCAAATTTAAACCGAATACAAATTATTTTTAAAAACAAAAATGGAGCCTATTTTTAAAAAATATTGTTCCATAAAGAAGTATCATCATTACAAATTAAGCAGCAACCTCATAAAAATCCTAGAAGAGTGTAGTATAATTCAATGGTGTAATAGAGTTTCTTTAGAGTTCCATAAAATAAAGAATACTATAAAATATTCTCAGACCGTATACAAAGTAAATAAAATGTAGCCTACAATGCTGTAGGGTACTAACATCAAGGTAATATATATAAAAACGTAGTGGAATTTTATGCTTAGAACAGCTGACATAGTTACTACGCATATCAGTAGAAACGAGTTTTATGATCAAGCTGGAATTGCATAAAGTATTAATACAGACGGAGACGGGGAACTCTATTTCTCCAATAAAATAAGTTCAGAAGAGAACTTTTAATATATGGCATTTCAGTAGTCATTTAAAAGATCCTTTTCCATACTTGTTTCCATTATTTGGACATCAAAAAGATATTAAAGGTTATATTTGATGTATGTAATGTAAGATGTTATTCGTTGTATATTATGAAGAATTTAGGAGCTAAATCATTCTTTTTTTTAGCTCTTTCTTGATGTATAGCTTTTTACCCAATTACATTTTTTATAATTCTAATTTGTATAAAAAAAATTCTGATATTACTTTATTTTTTTTAGAGTGTATTACAGTTTATTATGATTAGTGCTGAGTACTAAAAGTTAGTTTCTATAATACATATAGCTGTATTTTTAAAAATACTCTTCGAAACCTCGTTTTTGATTTAAAATTATCTTATACGAGAATGTAAAGGTAATAAGGGATGCATTTAGTGTTTAATAATTAACAATATATTAAAATATAATAAAACAAATAAAACAATGCATAGAAATTGCAACTTTTTGAAATGTTTCGGAAATAACTGATTTTAAATCACGAAAGTTTATCCAAATTTAAATGAGTGAACATTACTGTACAATTATATAATTATTTAATAGCATTTTTATCAAATAGTGGCTCAATAATTCCTATTATTTTTTATAGATAAAAACTATTACATACGAATTGCTTCAGTGCACTTAAGTGTACATGAAATACAATTCTGACAAAGTAAAAATATCTAATCATCATTTAAAAAAAAAAAGAATCCCCAAATTCCTCATGTCGCATAAATTTGTGTTATATATAAAAAAAGGCAACAATCATATTTTCTTACGAAACATCTTTCACGCTTTAAATATTTTTGCTTCCCATAACAGTGTTCTTGTTTAAAACATGTTTAAATTAATATTAAACCCGAAGCAAACCATCATAATAAATCTAAAAACTAGCCTCTCCCCCCATCCCTTCTCCTAGAACTACCTCCTACCTTTTTTTTCACACTTTTTTGTCCAACCCTCATCCATCCTCATATTTTATTTACTTTTTTGTCCTATCCTCCTACCCCCTTTTTCCCGTCAGCTGCCACATGCTGTCAGTTTTCATTACGAAAGGTGGCGCCACTTTCACAAACGTAGGCCTTGTCATTGTCAGAGATGGAACGAGAAGCGCAAACACAAAACACTGTGTATTTTAAATCATTCTACAGTAAATTATCAAACACACACAAGTACTCAACTGCTAAACTTCATAATTGAAAGTCAAAGGCAAGAGCTTTTAGTGAAATTTAAAATGTTGTGCTTTAGTACAATTTGTATGGAGGTTAAATGTTCTAAATTATATGTATTTTCCAAAAATTGTTTAGTAAATGTTATTTGTTTAGTGAGAATATTTTTGTAGTTATTTTAAATGTGAATGGTACCTATGTGATACGTAGAAGGTAGATGGTTACAATTAAACTTCATGCTTAGAGTCATCTAGATCATGTTCTAATAGATCATAAACAAATCTGGTATACACACAATTTAGACTAAGGAGAAAGGAGAAATTACATATAAATAAAGTAATTTTCATTTAGAGAAACTCTAAATTGTATCATTATATGTTATAATTAAAATATATTTTTAAAAAAATTCTTGCATTTACTGCTTTTTGGTGATATTTCGATAATATTTAAAAAATTTCGTCAAATCAACAAAATTAAAGACACAAATTGTTGTCAATTTTCAGTTTTCCTCAGAATGTTGACCTTAAGTATTGATAAATAGATATAATGTTTTTATAAAAGTTTATAGGTAAATTAAGGTAAAGGCATAATTTTTGTTAAAAGTAATATTAATTACGTACGTAAATATATTCTCCGAAATAGATAGCTGAAATGAAAAAAAAAATATTTTTAAGATTTTATATCCACTGTTAAAATATGTTTTGGACAAACATTGTCATGGAAACCCTTCTTCATTAGTACCCTATTTATAGGAGAGTAAAGATGGAATTTTAAGATTTTGGGTATTGCAAACTCATCGAAGCTATATTTTTTCAAAATGAATGTTTTTAAAACTATTTTACTTCACCATAATACAATTCTACTATTTCTATATACATTTATCTGGGAAAATGCAAAAACTGAATTTTGCCCATATGAATCGCTTAATGTGTATTTTTAAATCTAATGTTATGTAATGAAATACAATATTTAATATATAGCATATATAATAAAATAAAGAAATTTGTATAGTAAATAAGTATTTATAGTAAAATAAGAAGGTTACATAATAAAATATAATTCACTTAAGAAGAAGAAATTATGTATGATAAACTATTCGAATTCTATTACGTTTGTTTGAAAGAAATAATTCAGAGAGTATATTTTATTCAATTGAACAATGTGACAAATGTGATTATTCAATAAAATCTTCTGATTTGCGAATTTAATAGCTTGGATTGAAACAATTTCATATGCAAAATTGTGCAAAAGGGTGAATTTTTAGAACAACTTACTTTTTCTAGAGTTTGTGTAACATTTGCTAGTTCAAATAATATTTGATAAATAACAATTCTAAGATTTACTTTGTTACTTTGAAAAAAGAATATTTGTTTCTAAACGATTTATCTATTGACTTTCACATAAACGAACAGATTGTCAATTTTTACAAACGAATATTTAAAAAAAGTAAATTATTTTATATTCATCTAAATGAATTGATGATCAATATTTATTAAAAATATATTGATCTAACAATTCAAACTGATAGTGGTGTTTATCTCTCAAATTATAGCCCTAAATCTTTGGTTTATATACATCAACAATAATTTATGTATTATTATTTAGTATTATTTAAATACAAATATTTTAAAATTTACATTTGTCATACTCATCACCTCAATTTCCCGCTTTATTCTAAAGTAGTATAGGATTTATTTTTCATCTAATTCAACGTAACATCGATTAAAACGTTTTTATCCTACTTTTTTGTTATCTATTTAAAGATTATAACTCAATAAATTAAAAGGTTTGCTAAGGTTGTGTTGTATGGATAAAAAGTATTCAAAAATGTATTTTAAAGTATATTTGAATTTAAGATATTTAAAATTAAATAATTGAGATAGAAACAACCAATTCTTCATTAATTATTCTTATATAGCTTTTTTTTTCAAATAAAGGAATTGGAGGAGAAAAGTGGAGGTCCCTGGTTATTTATTTTCTAATGGATATCGATTTAAGACGGATCAAGCAATTGATTCCAAGTAACTGTAAACTAGTCATGATAGTTTGAAAAAAATATAAATATGTTGTCTTTATTTTAAAGATAAATCTTATTTTCAAAATCTTATCAGAAATATTTCCAATAAAGTATTATGTATCTCTACAAATTAAATAGAATAGTGAAAAAGATACAAAGCATATATTTAACTTATATTTAAAGCCGTAAAATGCATTAAAACATATAGAATAGTGTACTTAAATAATTAAACTTCCTTCAGAAATCAGGTCCACATAAAACCAAAAAGACTAACTATGAAATCAAATTAAAACACAGCACAGAATTGAGCTTTGTTAATGAGTTAATCTGATTTAACCTTTATCAGAAAACCAGATAATAATGAGTTAGATATTTTTTTCCCAAGGAATGATAAAAAAAAATTTAATACATTTTCACCATGATTATTGTATTTGTTCGAGGAAAAAATTTTGTGAGTTTTATTAAGCTGGAGTACTATGCAATAATTACTTCCGATTAAGTGGTGGTCTTGTTCTATTTTCTCCTTGATAAGATTTTGATTTTATTTATAAATATACTATGCAAATTTTTTTATTTTTTTTATTTCAAAGAAAATTCAAATAAGTTAAAATACGCCAACAATCAGCAATTTTATAGTTAGTTTAATTATTTCACATATTTGCTTGTATTGTTTACTTCTCAACTGTGTGATATATTTATTTAAAGAATGTTCGGGTGTACATTTTATAGTATTATTTACTTCAACGTATAACATAAGATGATGGTTTTATTTACTACAAATCAAGTTTCCTTATTAAAATTTTTTCATTGTTGTAATACATTTAATACGAATGACATGAAAGGGATATTTTTTTTTCTTGGCAAAAATCATGTGTTCTCCATCTTGACTCTTTGAGAGTTTCCTCAAAGCTTTTCCCAGACAACAAAAGTCATTTTTGAAGTTTATAGTAACAGGAAGCAC
Organism: Linyphia triangularis; assembly: GCA_963978545.1. Classification (NCBI taxonomy): domain Eukaryota; kingdom Metazoa; phylum Arthropoda; class Arachnida; order Araneae; family Linyphiidae; genus Linyphia; species Linyphia triangularis. Next base: position 52,455,045 of record OZ021722.1, on the reverse strand, counting down.
TATGTGTTCTTATCCATTATCATCTGGTCCTTGTATGCGTTTAAAAATTGCCAATTGAAAAATTATTCTTTCTCTTTTATTTCTGCTCAAAATTAACTTTTATAGACATATATATATATATATATATATATATATATATATATATATATATATATATATATATATATATATATATATATATATATATATATATATATATATATATATATTTATATTTTAATTTAACTATGTAATTATTCAAATTTTTTTACTCGTCTTAATTATAGGTATGCATATCTAGAGTTTAATTTAACTGAATTTGGACTCAGAAGTGTAGGTTAATATTCTATCATGTTTTACTGATTGTCCTTTTTCCTTCGTGAGAATTTTGTTTTTGAAAAATCCTTTTTTAAACTTTCATCAAAATCAAACACACTTTTATTATTCATACAAATCAACTTGACAGGAGATTTATGGTTGTCAGAGTTTCCGAACACTAAAAAAACATAAGAAGCAGTGCGCCAATAAGAATAAACCTTAAAAACATCGAATTCTCACACATGACATGATTCGTGACAAGAATTTTACGCACAACGCCTGAGTAACGAAAATTAAGAAAGAATGACGAGAATATGTACCACTCTGCTGTCGAATATATATAGAATCTTTTTAAATATTTTTGTAGCAAGGACGAGTTTCTTCGTACAGAAGATGTGTTCATTATCTATTTTTGTTACTTTCTTTTTAAAACAAAGTGTAATCAGATAAGTTACATTTTTGACTTTAAATAACTAATTGAAGATATTCTAGTTGAATTAATATATGTCATTGAAATGAAGAAACAATAAAAAATCCATATTTAATTAAGAATTACCTTATTACAGAGAACAAATAAACTGTATTCGATCAGCTTGATTAAATAAACCAAACATTTTAAATTGTTTTAAGAAAGTTACTTACTAAAAAATTATATTCTGAAAATAAATTTTATATTATCTGTTGTTATTATTATTAATTCTTTTTTGAAATTTTTGACAAAGTGTGTACTATTATTTCTTAAGCATTTTTGGAAATATAATTGGCAGATTTACTCTGAAAGCTATGTATGCTACTTTTTATAAATATCTCTAATGCTTCAAAAATTATAAGAACACAGTTTAACTATTTAATTTTAGTTATTTTTTACAATTGAGTATTTATATGAAAATTTGTTTACCGTAAATAGTCGAAATTGAATTCCCGGCACTATTGTTCCTTAAATCAGTACATTTTTAAGAAAACAAATAGTACATTATTTTGATCAGCTTCAAAGTTAAATTGGAGCGACAATATCTTTGCATTTTACGATATTCCTTCTACAGACTATAGGATATTCAACATCACAATACAGATAAAATCTGGAGGTATAGAGAGTTTCTTTTCACACATTATTTTCAATTTTTATTTATTTTCAGAGCTGAGAAACTACGTGAGAATGATGGATAAAAACATATTTTCATTTCCTAGTGTATCATTTCTTATCTTTGTTGTATAAAGAAAACCATACTAGAAGTTTTGTTTTAAGCGAAACAAGGTATGATCTCCATTTCCCTGCGTTCCTTTTTTTCACTTTATTCATACACATTTCCCTTTTATGACATGATGCAAATTGCAAAAATGCTCATACTAGAGGATTACGAATATACTTTCAGTTAAATTGCCCAGTTTGGTCTAAGTGAATGGAAGGCGATTTTCATGAAAATACTTTGCGTATAGCACACAAATAAGAAACGAATACGTGGTCTAATCTACTTTATTTTAAAATTAAAAAAAAGTATGAATAGAACCAATTAACACAAAAATTTTAGATTTACATATCTAATAATTCTTAACTTTTTATGGCATACTTTTAGAAATAGCTAGTTGAATACATGAGATTCGCTCCAAAATTTCACTAAGTATTTCAACAACTAATTGCTTAATCTAATGGTACCACGTTTTCAATCCTTAGAGATGATTATTTGGTTGAAATGTGTGGCAAAATCCTAGTTAATTAATCTCCGTAAAATCGGGAAAATAGAAGCATTCTTCTCAATAGAAAGAGTTTAACAGAAAAAAATGACAGGGTCTATTAACATTCCTTGTTGAATAAAACAATTAAATAAAATGCTATAATTTCTCTTTCATAAGAAGATTAAAATGACACGTTTGGCTGAAATTCTCCAAACTGCAAGGTCAAAAGTAGTATAAGATTATTCACAGTATGTGGAGTTTTTTTGCTATAAATTAAAAAAATTGTGCAATCGTGCATAAAATTATGGTCATTTGGCACAATCAATTACTATTTTACATATACTGTTTATATTGTTTTTTTCATTACTTAATGGGTTATTATTTAGAAGAGTATATAATACTTGATTTAGATTGCATTAGTTTTGTAAACATTAAGGTATGTGCCTAGCTTCGGAGCAATTTTTTTTAAATAAATTAAAAAATGTTGAACCATGTATGTTTTTTGTTAGAATAGAGTATAAAACTAATAATCCATATGTAATTTTAAAGAAAATTATTTTTATTTTTGAGATTTTGGAAATTTTAGTCAAATATAAGTAAAATAATAGGTTTAAGCTAACCTTCCTCTTCAAAAAACTAATGAACATAATATATTTTTTAAAACATCATTATATTAGAGAAACCCTTTTTCTGTGTTCTGTAGCAAAAGATTTACAATATATCTGAAAGTTGCTGAATCATAGGCCCTTTTGTGTGTTTAAACAGTAATCGTAAAACTAAAATCATTTTTTTAAGTTAAAATAGCTCTAAGACAAATAATTACATACTTTCAGATTATTTTTTGCTTTATAACACACCCATAGATGAGCCTAAAACACTAGAAAAGTTTTATTTCAGTTCTTTAAAAACTTTTTGAGAAATGAGATGTTTCGTAAATGAAAACAATGAAAACTACAGTTTTCCAGTAAACGCAAATGAACATTTTAAAGTAACACACAAAAAAATGTATATGCATTCCTCACACTAAAAACTGGCCATATCTATAAGTCAGACCATCTTTTGCCTCACCTTTAATTGATTTTTACTTTCTTTGAGAATAAAAAAAATTCTGGGCAATTTTCTAGTGGGTAGCCTTGATTTTTTAAATTCGCTGAATATCAGTTTCTTTGTATTTTCCAAAATTTCTAACTCGCATGGGATATTTAACTCTTTAAAATCTATTTGAAGACCTGTATAAAAAGAATTAAAAAGTATAATTGCTATATGAACACCTAATTACAAGGTTTGTAATTGAATGACAATTACTTTTGGCATTATGTTCAACAGTACATTGTTAAAAGACTCGGTATTGTGCTGTGTCAAACCATGAAACATTTTTGAAACATACTGTTTTCAGAAGAGTCTAAGTATGTATATAAATTATCTAGGAGTAAAAAAACTGTTTAAACACATTGTTAACATTAAATGGCTATTAAAATAGGTATTTCCGGTTTTGGAATTGATCATTTCCGGTTTGTTACTTGTATTGTATCTTTGGTTCTAATCATCCCAGTAACAAAAATAAAACATTTTTAGAATTTTAAATGTTTGGGCTTTAAAATTCTATAATAAAAAAAAATTGCGAATTTCCGCAAATAAAATGTTTTTGGGGTAGGCACATACCTTAAACAAAAAAAGGTAATTTTGCTTGTAATAATTTACTTTTCTTTCTAAATTAACATTTTATTCATGGTTTTACATGTTTTCTTCCTATGGAAATTTAGAAATGTAATTAACAAAATGAAATCTTTTTTATTACCTAGAAAGAGACCAGAAATAGTGCAGAATAAAAAAAAAAGGGGACGGCTTACTTTTGAAACAATTTTGTGGTGTGGTGACTAAAATCTTTCTTGCACATCAAAGCGTTTTACACCATGTCCATATTTTTTCATAAACCTTTTTAAAAATGAAAGTTTTTTCGTTCACCAACTTTTAACTTTCTGGAATCATTCGTACATATAATTTTTTTTTGACGATTCAGTACCATGAATAATACGAATACTTTTTTTTATTTTTATTTTCCGTTATAAATTTCCTAAAATTTCACAATAACTTAACGTTTGCGAATTGCTTGTTTTTGAATCTAGAATTTCGAGCACATTTCTATTCTCCCTCGTATAAAATGCATCTTTCATAACCCAAAAAAATTTTGTGTGACAAATATTGTTTCCGGCTTGTAAATTACATACTGCAGTCAGACAAGCAAACTTTTGACTATATTTTATAGTTAGGCTAAAAAATGCAAAAGAATATGAAATATAATAGATATATTTTATTGTTTTACCCATTTGTATTTTTATTACCTCAATAAAACTTAAAATTACGAGTATTTATTTATGAAACTTTGACATTTCTCTATCCAATATAGTGCACACATTAACTATATTACATTATTTTAATATTAATTAAATATATTTTTATGAGTTGTATTAACTTACTACTTTTATATACATTTGGGTAAATTTACTTAGTAGTATTCAAATCATGCATTATTTTGAGGGTTAGAAACAATTCATAAAAATACTGACAAGTGTATTGGATTAATTGAACATTTTTTTTTTTTTTTTTTTTTCACCTTGAAACTAAATTAGAATTCAGTTATTTATTTTATGTAATATTTTACCTTTTTACATATTCCTCCATATGTGTTTAAGGTATCCGTACACAGTACACAAATTTTTAGTTAAGTTATCGGGTATAAAAATCCATAACTTAACTATAACAATAACTTTATTTTAACTCTACTGACGTTAAAACGTCAGTAGAGTTATAGTAAAGTAATAAGATAAAATATTTTTCTTTCCAAAATTTGAAAAAGAATTATATTTATAATTACAATTAAATAAATATAAATTTAAACAATTATTTGAAACTATCCATCCAACAAGTATATTATAATAGATTTCCTATTTTGATATAGTCTTTATTTGTGGAAAAAGCACACATTTCTTCTTTTTATGCACTAGATCTCTCCTCTTATAGCTCGTTCAAAGTATTGGGGGACAATCGGATTAGGCAATACAAGTCGCTCTTACTAGTCTATCCATGACTTTCTGAGACGGTAGGAAAAAAGTAAAACAAATAAAAATATATATTCTATTATCTCCAAGTCCTGAATAAATTGTCCAGATGCCACCAGCAGCCGTCACAAGTCATTTCAACCAATGATTTTGGCAGATCCTATTTTTGTTGCTTTCACTATGAGAGATAAGTTGGTTATCTGAATTTATATATGTATGGGACAGATAAGAGATTCCTTCACAGCTAAGCCTAAACCAGAAGTGAAAAAAAGAGCAGGATATTTAGAGAACAAAGCATATGAGATGTATACCCATCTTTTAAAATCAAATCCAGTTAGACCGAACCAAACATGTAATAGAAAACGAAGCGAATCAGTGCTTGAGATTTTTCTTTTTACTTTTATTAAACCTTAACTTTGGAGATATCTACCAAATAAAATATTGTTTAAACGTGAAAGAAGAGTCTAAAAAATTATTAAAACACATTATTGATATAGTACACACTCAGAGAAAGAGAAGAATTCATCAATTTATATTATTTTAGTAGTGTAGTTCCAATTATAAAATGAAGAAGTTTACAAAAATTTTTAACTATTTTGAATGTTATAAACATGTAATTTTTAATCTTAATAATAAATATAAATACATTTATTCATATATTTCATGCAATAAGTTCTATATATTCTATTTTAGTCTTCAAGCTCCAATTCAAGAAATTTCATATTGTTATCAATAGGTAATATTAAGGTGTACGTATATCCTACAATTCACGAAAATCGATAATTTTTTTAATTTTTTTGTTATTATATCATAATATTTTCGGACACTTTAGCTTTCAAACAATACTAAACGTTTGAAAATATCTTTAATAGTTTTTAAGTTACAATCATTTATAGGTAGTACTTCCCCTGTTAGATACCACGTTTTTAAAACTTTAAACCTGTTTTCTGACGAACTGTATTTTGATTATGTCACGCTTTATTCAAACAACGATAATTCAACAACAAAATGATCAATTATAATTTTTTTTACATCATAGTAATCTATATAATATGTTAGATGTTTTGAAACTCATTTATATCATATTGGTTGAGAAATTGATTTTTGAGGGATTTTTAAAACTTAGAATTCTTTGAAAATGTGGATTTTTTTCATGTTTTCGCACAAAATAAATTGTAAAACAAAAACTCTTCTATATAAGAAACTTAATTGAGTTTCAAAACATTAAAAATACTATTTTGAATGGTTTCCAAGTAGAATTGCGTTTCTAAGTAAATTAGAATTTTATATATCATTGTTTGAAAAAGGTACTAATTATCTAATTAAAGCTTAATTAACAAATTAACAATTGCCGAAATTTGAATTTTTTTTATAAAATTATTTTAATCACATGCTTTCTAACTAATGTAAAAAAGAATTGGATTTTTAAACTCAGAATTTAAAAAAAAATAATCTAGGGTATACATACACCTTAAGCAAATACACATGTCATTGCTATACTTCTGCTGAGTTTAAATATAATAGTTTCTACTCAATTAAACACTTTATCTGATAATTATATCATGTAATTCAAACTATATTTTATGTTAACCCTAGGTGATTTACAGTGATATGAGGTATAAGCGAAACTTATACGAATTGTCTACCAATTAGTACTACTTAATTGGTAGGCAAGTTATAAATTTTGCTTTTCTTCACTTTCGATATATAATACACGGAAGTTGCGAAGGGTTGGCCCAAACGAATCTACTGTGCAAAGTCCCATACAACCGCTTTTGTGACTTCCTAATCAAGCTCGTTGGTAACGGGCTGAAACCAAGGAATGCAAAGAGAGTCAGATAATGCAAAGAAAGAGATATCTCGAAGAGTAAACAAAAAAGTGTGGGAGAATGGTACACAACAGCGGTTGAAGCAAAAATAGACGAGAAAAAAGGAAGAGTTTGTGCGTTGGGAGAAAAACGGGAGCATCCCATGGAAATTCTTCTGGTTCTGGAATTCCTGAAAGAAGGGAAAGATGAAACTTCAGAATTCCTGTGGATGCAGCTGTGACGTCACCGACAGCTGCCGTTGATGAGAATTTGAGCTCGGCCATCGATCCAGAATTGAATTCATCTACATTCAATTTTGTGTTGTATGTTTGAGTCGTTGGGTGCTTTTTAGCGTGGATTTTTGAGCAGATGTTTTGTGTATTAATGAGTTCATAAATATCAAATTACATTTTTAATCTTTTAACAAGCAAATTTTTCAGATAAGTTTCGGTCACACCAAAGCTTATATTTGAAAATACGGCTTTTAGAGCTTCACTTAATATTTTCCATTGATAGTGCAATTGTGAATAGTTGAGCTGAGACTTTATATTTTTTTATTAAACATTATGCTTAATATCTTTTAATTGGTTAAATAGCATATTGAAATCAGTTAGTAATTATAAAGCTAATGAGAAACTACATCATTTTATAAATTGCTAATTTCAAGTATACGTTTCTAAATATGATTAATTTACAGACCTATTTTGTTTCAAATGTATATTATAGCAATCTTCATTTCATTCAAAGTAATTAAATGGTTCGTATAAAAATATTTTATTAAATGCGCTTGTGTCATATATAATTGTATTTATTGTTTATTTTTCTCCAAATATACTTTTGAAATTGTTTTTACTTTTTTAGCTTTAGGAAAAAACTCTATTTTCTTATGATTTCATTCTAACAAACGGAAACTAATTTTTAAAGCGTGATAACCACTAAGCACTTATAGCTTTCAATATTGAAATTTATTCAAATAATACTGAAACATTGATAATCATATGAACCAAAATATCACATCATCTCTGAAATTAAAAAATAAACATTATTTTACTTAAAAAAAAATCTTCATTTGAACTTCATATATGAGACTGGAAATTTGAAGAAAGTCCCGAGAATCTTATCCTAAGAAAAATTGGAAATAAGAGCTCCTCAGATTATAGCAATAGATACATAGGACGTCTAATCTGTCCGGACATATGATAGCTTTCCTATAACCTAGGGAATGTCCGTTATTGGGTATTTATCCCCTCATTTCCTAAGGATAAAAGAAACGGATCCCGTGAGTATGGGCGTGTATAGGGATGGACTTACTGTCAGCTCAAAGTGTTATTCCGTTGCAAAACACATTTCAGGAGAAATTGGTACAAGTAGTACACAAACACTTGTATATTCAATAAAAAAACATTTTGACCTTAACAGTCTTTTCTTTCATATTATAAGTTTCAATATATGAAATTATTGGAAGTGTTTTACTACTAAATATTTTTTAGTAATTAAGTTAGACTAACTTTGGAAAACACTGCAGTGAAACAATAAAATATGCATTGAAGAGGTATATTAAGTTTACTACTACAATGGATGAATGTACGTTTTATTTTTTAAAATTAGTAGGAGCGGAACCGAACCGACGCAAATAGTTGTTTTAAATGTATAAAATTTAAACAAAAATATACTTAAACTGATAAAATAATTTGCTGATGTGTTTTCGAAAATTCGGAGAAGTTAGCCTTTATTAATAACCTTATACTACAAAGGTTTTTTTTTTTTTTTTTTTTTTTAAGTAATCAAAAGGTATGTGATAACAAAATTAAATAACAACCATCCATTCAATTAATTCTTCATATGATCGGGTTAGTGAAATATAATGAACACAATTTATCAACAGTGAATGGTAAAAAGCATTGACATATATTTATTTTATTCCACCCAGGGATTCTCTAGACATTGACTAAACAGTTACGCATTATATATACCAATAATTTTCAGGATTCATATCCAAGTTGTTATCAACATTCCGGTTCTAAGTACTTTATATAATAAATATAATATGTAGAGATTATCACTCTTCTTTGCATGGGTCAAAATATCAAGATCGGATATTTTCTTCTTTCAAACAACAATTTTCCACTGAGCAAATCGTTTAAAATTGGGATTGATTTTTGTATTAAAATGTTTTATACATGCACATAGCCTCCATTTATGGTGGTCAATTATTGCTGGTTTGTTTAATGTAATTTGCAGCCTAGGGCTATCTCAGCCTCCAACAAAAAATATACAAAAAAACATTCTAGGAAGAAAGGCCATCTTCTGGGCAATTCTAACTACATCATATTTAAATGATACTGAATAGTTTACGTTCCCGACCCGCATGGGATTTTCCCTAGAAGTTTCAAGAATTTTTTTTTATAACAAATTAGCCATTTCAATAGAAATTTACGATAAAATGTTAATGTTTTTAATTATAATCTTAAAATATTTTGTCTTATGTGAAAACTCTTATTTGTGCATTAAAAAGTGATTGATATATCAATGGTTGTAGCGTGAATAGCGTTTTAGGAAATACAAGTTGTGAAGAGTATAAACAAGTTGTTCAAATATATAAACAATATTTGTATTACAATTTTAAACATTTCATGTTGTAACAGCAAAACTTGTCAGGACATACAAAAATCATGTGTATATCACCGATTCTTAAGAAAAGTGCCTTGCAGGCTGTCTTAAAAATATTATCACATGGTTTATTATTTTTTTTACTATTAAATAAAAAGCAAAAATGCTATAGTTAACTAATAAAAACAGTTAGAATAATTTTCATAGGTTGATTGACAAGAAATCAAAACTATATCTTAAAATTTAATAAAACAATATTGCCTTGAAAAAGGGATTTATAAAATTTTAGAACTAAGCGATACGGGAATATTAGAGACGCTCACCATTTACTTAGCAAGGATAAACTTTGTTTCGGAAGAAATTCAAAAGTTTCTTTAAAACTTATTCATTTCACTAATTATAGTTAATGTTGATTCAATCTTATTTTTAAACCAGACCTATTTGAATTCATTTATTTATTTCGAATCCCTATCCTTTCATCCGCCATAATATTTTAAACCATTACTACATATCCAAATACGACGTATAAAAATGTTACTTGACTCTTGTCACTTGTCTGCTGAAAATATAACTCTCGGGCATTGTCTTTCCATGCCATTTCTTGTCTGATATACGACAGGAAACAGGTTTAGGATCCAGTTTCTAGAAGGGACTAAATCAATTATTCTGAGTCGGTTTAATCTCTGTCGGATTTTCTCGGTGCGCAGACGTGAGTTCGCTTTTCCGAGATCTCTACTGGACTTTCCTCTGAGGAATTTTACGGGGGAGTGACTATGAGACTAATTCTTCTTCATGGGCGCAGTGGATTACAGTTTGTAACGCATCACTCCACAATGTGTATGGGGGTTTTTAAATGGAATTGCAGCGGGTTAAAATTAAATATATAGTTTACAGTAAATTGTGTTCTGGCTGTAAAATTATGTATAAGATTTTATATAAAGAGTATAATACAACTAGTATTACACGTATAACGATTATTATATTCAATAATTCAAATAAGTAAATTTAAAAGTATAATGAGTTTTTATAAGAAAGCATAAACATATATAGTTATGTCAATTCCACTGTCGCTTGTTGATTACTTTATGTAATAAGTTTAAGCATTTTTATTATATATTACATCAATTAGGCATATTTACTAGTAAAAGTAGAACTAAATGTAAATTATCAGAAGTATGTAATAAACTTATATGAAGTTTATAATTATGCTAAACCAGCTGCGTGGCCCTGCGTTGCGGTGACCCGTCATTGGTGTATAGGTCCTAGCTTTAGGCGCTTCACGAACAGGCTCGCTTTGTTCGCAAAAAGGTTCCTTGCTAAGCAAAATCAAGCTCGCTTCGTTCTCTATAGATTTCTTTGTAACACAAACACAGCTCACTTCGCTTGCTGAAAAGTTTATTGACATATAAACGCTGGTTCGCTTCACTCGTTGAAAGGTTCATTGCTGCTCAAGTTCCCTTCGCTCGATGGAAAATTCATTGCTACGCAAGCACAGGCACGCTTCACTCTCAGATTAACTGCTACGTAAACACTTAACATTAGATCCCCACCCCCCTGCAAGAAACTAAAAATGTTTCCCGTCACAGCTGTACCTCTATTAGAAGTCATTTTGTAAAAAGAAATGAAATTTTGTTATTCTGTTTTTCAAAATTCCAATAAAAAGGTTTAAACGATTTATATTGAAAATTGCAGAGCTAGATCCCGATTTGAAGTCCCTTTGTAATTTTTTTTAATTAATTGCAATAAATTAATTAATAAAAACTAAATAACATTTATAATTCTGTTTTTCAAAAGTAAAATTATAATGACATAAGTACTTGTGTTGAAAATTTCAGAGCTGTAATCCTATTAAAAGTCGTTTCGGGAAAAAAGTAAAAATTAATAAAAAAGAAAATTTAAAAAACTAATTAAAATTTTACATTCTGTTTTTCAAAAGTCAAATTAGTAGGTTAAAATTACTTATGTGGAAAATTTCAGAGCTCTGCGCCTATTTTAAATATATATGTATCTATAAACGACAGATAGACTCCTTGTTTTATTATTATAGTTATGAAATTGCCAATTATTATATATGATGTCGATAACAGATAAACATTTATACCTATAGTATGTGAAATGTATCATGTTTTAAAAACATTGTGAAGCATAAAAGGAAATTTTCTTGCAGTTAACACCTCACAGTAATAAACAGACATTTATTTTGCAGTTTGATTTTACCTTGGGGTTTTAAAATGTTTTTTTTTTTTTTTCTTTTTCCCCAGGAAAAGATATCTTGGAAATTTTAATATGAGTTTTCCTTTGATGCTTTCTTAATCTTTTAGACGTGGAAGCTCATAGATAAATAAAAGAAGTACGAGTGTTATACTAAGCTTCATCACTGCTTTCGTAAATGGTCTATATAGATTCCCTAAAATAAGAAGTCCTTGTCTTAGTAGCTTCTTTTTCACTAAATTTATAACAACCATCTAGACTTCAAAGTTGAAATAAAACACTATTTTTATGTCACCATTTAAATAGTTTGTATGCTGCATTTCATTACAAAACTCTACCATGATCAAAGAATTATTCTGTTGAATGAAGTCTGAGGTATGCTTTCATACAAAATCATCTCCTGGTTCCTTATTTCACTCATAAACTCTGGAATGATCAATAGTAATGAAAAATCAGAATTTAATACAAGTCGTGTTTTAGAGGTCATTGCCTCTTTTAGAAATTTTTTCGTTTACATCTTTCTCAAAATTGGCTACCTCTCCTTACAATAGGCAGATCATATACCACCTATAATTATGTGAGGGACGTTTTTAGACTAGCCATTCATTATCTTTTGCCTATTCCTATCATTATCTTTATTTGAACAGTAAACGTCGTTAAGTATTAGTTTGGTTGGGTTGAATGAATTCGCCTCTATGCTATCTGTCACAGAAGATTTGTGTCTTTCCATTAGTGAGCATATAAGGAATTCATATAGCCTGAATTCCCTATTTCTCACGATAACTCAAAATAGAATCCTATTTTCAGTACTTTAATGTTCATCCTGATGGCAATTATCAATGATTATTAAACTATTAATATTAACAAAAAGAAAACAAATGGAGACTAAAGTAATTTACTAAATAACAAGTTACTTACAAAATTTAATGAAAACAATTAATCAAAACATTATTTTAAATGGTTTTGGTATATTGTTTCCAAAATTTAATAACAATTACTTAAATATATTTCAAGACAATAGTTATTTTTTCAGAATATTTCTTTTACCTGAATTTTTTAAAGTTGAGTCGGTATCCTAAAATTTGTAAAAAAAATATTTTGAGTTTATTATAGTTTATTAAAATTTATATTCTTCACTTTAAAATGATACCTCATTTGTAATAGTATCTCATTTAGAAGTTTTTTTAATAATTTTTTGAAGATAAAATTATGAACTATATTAGTGTAAGTAAGCATTTCTTTAGAATGCATTTACTTCAAAACTACATTTTTCTTTACTCATGTACCTTTTTCTAAGAAAATACTTGACATAGAAGCCTAACTCTTTTTTCATCACATTTAGCAGATACTTGTTATTCTACTGAAGTTGGGTTTTAATTGTAATGCATTTACTTTCTTGAAAAAATGAATTATTGTGTAAGTCGCTTAAATTTGTTAAAAATCTTTTTTTGACGAAATAAGGCAGAACAAAAAATGTTTTTAAGATAATTACGAAATTTCACTTCAGTATATACAGACACATAAAAGGAATATGTGATATTTTTTTTTTTTAAATTTCTTAGAAAAAGGTACATGAATAATGAAAAATGTAGTTTTGAGAAAAACGCATTATAAAAAAGAAAGAAAAAAAAAAAAAAAAAAAAAAAAAAAAAAACTTAACTTAACACTAATAGCTACAATTTTGTCTTCCAAAAATTATTAAAAATACTTCTAAAGAGGAATTATTGCAAATGCGATATCATTTTAAAGGGAAAAATTCCACTTTTAATAAACAACAATAAACTCAAAATTGATTTATTATAAATTTTTGGGTAGCAACTCCCCATAAAATCAAACCATTTCTCCATTTCTCAATCACTCATTTGTAAATTGCTTTAAATATAACAAATGCCCAATTTTGTAAAAATATTTCTCTTTAATTTGCTAAAGTAAATGTGATAAAAAAATATGAATCAAAACACTTTTAATGCTTTATTCATCAAGCTTACATAAAGTTTTTTATATGATTTTTAAAGAATCCCAATTTTTTTAACTTGAAAAAATCATTGAATAATTTGAAATCATACCTAGAATACAATGCGTACTATTTATTCTTAACATAAATTAAAGTTTACATATGCAATAAAATAAATTCGATTCAATATTTACACAGAATCACGAATTGTCTCTTCCTGTCAACAAATTATTTATTTTTTCGTAAATTTGAATTAATTTACATTCCATTTGAAATAAACAGAAGGTTAAATACAACATATATTTATTAAAAACTGCTGTCTAGACACTATTTAATTTCTTCAATTACATTAAATTATCCATAGGTCTTCTTGGATTAAAGTTAGAGTTGGGTCGTAACTTCCTTTTCCGATTTTGCTCAATTGATGAAAGAGTATTTAATGATAAAATGCAGATGTATGATTATAAAGTAATTGAGAGCTCTTTAGAAATAAAACGCAACAAAGGATATCACTATTATATAACTACATTTAATTTTAATAAAACATTTGATAGACTTGCATTAGCATATATGTGTATTAACCTGCTCCAACTAATTGGAATCAGAGGGTAAACAGGAGGGTTAGGTTTCTAGTATTTGATGAATTTCAAGGAATTGATGAATTTGTAAACCTGATAGTAACATTCGTTCAAAATTGCTTATAACTTACCTAATCACGTGCCAAATCAGCAGACACAAATAATTTGTAACTTTTTTATTAACTTTGTGGAAAAAAATTTAAAAATTAATTTTTGGAAGTATTAAAGCCAATATATTAAAATCAAAGCTGTAAGTGAATTGCAAGATGCATTATTCACATAAAACGTTGAATGTTTTTACCACTGTCTCTTTTATTTTACTATCTATTTATATAAAGTGTGCTTGTGGGTGTGTTTGTTCCTTATAGAAATCTGCAGTTTTATTCTAATTTTGATGAAACTTAGCACAATTGACTACTAAAAGAAAGGAAAAAAAAGCTGTTTTACGTGATTTAAAAAAAATATCTCAAACCCCTCCTTTTCAACGCGTAAAAGGGTAAGAAACTTTATATCTACTGAACCAATATAATTTTTTCATTGGACAATCTAACCCAGATTACAGAGAAGACAGTTTCATTTGGATGTTTGGTAGTTAAGGTGAGGAAATAGGGGATTGAGGGTGAAAGGAGGGTAAAAGTGTGTGCTCATAACTAGCAATCGAATGTGCCCTATAACGCCGGGCCTGAGATAATTGAGCGCATATGCACTTCAGACAGAACAATATGTTTCAAAAAGAGGTAATCAAAATTTAAATTTGAAATATTCAATGTTTTAAATATTAAAAAATCTAATATAATAATTTTGTTTTTAATTTTTTGAAGAACAAAAAATGCAACTATATGAATTTTTAAATTTAGTCACATGATTTTTAGAGAATTTTATTTTTTCCAAATTTGGTTTGAAAACAAACTTTAATTATCCATAAAAAACTAACCCGATTCTTGTATACTAATTATTGAATCCTCAAAGTTGATGTTGGAAAAATTCCAATCTACAAATTTAAAAATTTGAAAAAAGTATATTTCTATTAATTTTGTTCCTCAGTGGGGCCAACCAAGAATCATAATAGACCTCGGAATTGAAAGATGTATCAAAACTTTTTCCAAACTCAGAAAGAGCGTTGATGGTGTGAAAAAAATGAATGAAAATTTCTTGAATAGATGATTTGCCACGTCGTAAATCATTCGAAAGTGACACGACCATGTCATGTCCTTTTCAGAGTTTTACATTCGCTTCACGGTACATTATAATGTATAGTAGTAATCCATTACGTCCATGCACGCATTTACATCTTTTTTAGAGATATGTATCTACATATATATTTATTTATCATTTAGTTTATTTTAAGTAAATGACACGTCATCATCTTAAGGAAGGTAAAACAAAATCTACTTTGTAATATTTTTAATTTTACGATGTAATTCATGTATCAAGATAACAAAATAGGTAAGAAAAGGTAAATACGATATGAAAATACATTTAAATAGTTTTGAGAAACCTTTTATATAAGTAATAAAAAGCGAAATATCAAAAATCTTTATTTTAAAATCAAATATACGAAGCAATATCAAGTTCTCTATTGAAAATTTAATAAAGTCAAGCGAAATGTAACTTCAACTTTTTCTGTGTCAATGTGACTGTAAAAGAAATTTACAACTAACTTAAGCATACGATCGAAAATTGACAAGATAGATGCTGTAATGCTGAAGCAAATCTGTATGTTATTCTTAATTTATTAAAAATGAAATTAAAGTATATACTATTTATTTACACTGTTTTGTAATTTTCTATGCATTTGTATTTATATTTTGGTTTTATATAATGTTGATGTTTAGTAAGCAATAAGTTATTTTCATAAAAGTATACGTTTTCTTCAAAATTCAATCAATAACTTGTATAAAAAAGAGTATTTGCGCTCGTAATCCTTAAACAAAGTACTCTACATGTACGTTATGAATATGTAATTTACGCTACGATATCTATTAACGTATTCTTTTTACTGAAGGAATAATTCAATTCATAGGAATCGCTACAAATTTGACACTTCAAAGTACAGTTATTATAATATTGTTATTATAAATAGAGAAAAAGATATTTAAGTTAATCACTCACCTTTTATTCAGAAATTAGAACAAATGTATATTTTTTGATACGAAATCCATTGGCTGAAATGCAAAAAAAATAAATAAATATAAGTTATTGTCAGAAATAAATGGCAAGAAAAAGAAATGATTAAACACGCATATTTATTCAAAATCATTATATAAAAACTCATAAAAGAAACTGATCATCGCAAACTAAAAATCAAAAAAAAAAAAACTAAAATCATACTTCATGAAGTAAAAAAAAAAACATAAGTAAATAGATTTTTTTTCATAATTTACTAATTCATATTAGCAGAAAATCTATATGACGTAAGTCTTATTCATAAAAATGAAGATTTCCCTGATTCTTTGAATTACCATACTTATGTTAAGTACCATATTATTTTTCTATCGGAATAACTGCGACTTTCTTTGAAATACTTGAAAAAAAAATCCATTATATTTTTTTCGTAATCTGGTTAGACGAGCATATGAAAACTTATTCGAATGAGCCTTGCTGCATAAAAAAGGTTACAAGGATGAAAATCTCGTCACGTTTTTTAAACCCTTCAAACAGTGAGACAAGGGAGGGGAATTTTTTCACTAGCATGTCCTTTTTCACACGTCTTTTCGGATTTGTGACACTGAGCGCTGTCACTTGTCAGGAATGTTAGCAATTATTTTTGTTAAAGAATTCTCGATTTGAATGACAAAGAACTATTTAGAATGGATTAGCCATGCAGATTTTGACATTTTTATTCGTAAATTTAGATAACTCGATTATGTATTGTTAAAAAATATTTGCTTAAAAATGTTTTTGTACCATTGCAAAAGAAAATTTCCAAGTAGTGAAGTGAAGTATGTTTATGATGCAAATTATTTTAGATATGCAAATTATTTTTTAACATTTACTTTAAAAGTTTGTTTTTTCTAAGACATTGAAATACATAAAATTTCTCAAACTACGATTCTTATTTGGATATAGGGCAGGGTATAAAATGCAAATTAAAAGGGGTTATGCTAACTTTAATGTGTATTAATATTATATACGTTTTCTTGTTTGCATTTTGAGTAGAAAAACAACTGAAATTTGTTTTTGATGAAGTTTCATCATGAAATATAATATTATGTTCACCAAAAGAACATTTTTACATTAAAAAGTAATGATTACCCTTTAATAGAAACAATGAGTTAGATATTTATAAAATGTGTGTTTTTATAAACTAATATTTAATCTGTGAAATGTTTCCAGATACTGAATTATTTTAAACACGGATTATCTGCTAAAGGAGATTAGAGATAGAAACACACTAAAAAAATGTAATTTTTGAATTTTTTAACTAAGTATATATTAATTAATAATAAATTATTAGCACCAAAAATTATAATTTTAGGTAACTTGTCAATATTTACCACCATTTCACATCATAACCACCAGTTTAATTGACATTTTTGATGAAGCATATATTCTGAATTGCAAAAATGGAGTACTTTCGAAAAATAAATAGTTTTTTTTTTTTTGGTTATTTTAAACTAAAAAAAATCAAAATATGTTGAAAGCAAATCTGTAGCGAGGAAGGAAACCGCACTTTTTCACAAAAAGTAAATTTTACAGGGGAGTCGAATAAATCATTTCTTTCTTTTGTTATGATGGAACATAGTGATTTTCAAATCGGTTATGTTTTAACTTAGGACATAGTGCTTCATTCCACTTGAAAGAGAGAAAAGTGTTACGTAAGATGGTGCGAAAACCTCAATTTCAAAAAATTTGGACATTTTCAAAAAAAGTGCGCTTTTTTCTCGGGATACAGATATATACAGTTATAAAATTGATAATCATCATATTCGTAAACAGCACAGAAGGACAGATGATTCTTTTGAATTAAATTCAAACTAGGGATGTAGAACATTGTACAAGTTTCAGTTACACTTAGTACAGATCACTGAATTCAAATTTGTCATGGATTGCTGTAACCGTTTTAGTTTGCTTATTTTCATTATACTAAAAAAACGACCAGTTTGGCAATAATTATTATAGTTGCGAAGAGAAAAAAAAAAAAAAAAGCACCTCTAAGACGGAAAAATTGGCCCTTTATTTGTTTGATAAATATTATATTTTCTTTACTTTTAAAAGTATAACAGAAAAGAACCAGTTATTGATGGTCAAAGGTCAAGGGAAGAGAACTCTGCGCTAAGGACATTTTTGTTCTTTCATATTTTACACATTTATTGTATTTCTACGAAAATTTCGTAAAAATTCATTAACATTCTTAAATTGCATTAACACATCAATTTTGATCAAAATCGCTAGAACCGTTATTTAGTAATTGCTAAAAAACAACACAAAAATCGAAGGCAGCTACTTTTCGCATATGCTCGGTTTTAACGAACACCTTAATGGCAGGTCCCATGGCCCCCACTAACCCATATGTCAAAGTTGGTAACCGTTAGTCAATTCATTCAAAACTTATGCTGACTACGGTCACACATAGACGCACAGACATTTTAACTAGATCACCTTTTGAACTCAACAAATTCCAAAACGTGCAGAAATGCAAAAATAAAAAACGGAACTATGTTTTTAACAGTTCTTTCGTTTTAACAGTTCATTCGTTTAACTATACAAATTCAGTACTTTCATTACTCTATGACAACATAAGGGTAACTGAACTCTCTGAACATGATGAAACATGTGGCAAACACTACTAAACAAAGCCCGTTTTTTTTCAGCTTTTTTTTTAAATTCATTTTTGAAAACTGTGACACCATGCTGATCTACAATTTCAATGTATTTATAAAAATAAATCTTCGTTAGTGATAAGTAAATAATCAGATTTATTTGCTGTATAAATAAAAGTATTATTTTCTGTTTAAAAAAAAAAAGGAAAAAAAAACAACATGGATTTTTCTTTCTTTAATCTTTTCCCACGTTTTGATGCATCCTGACTTCAAAAAAGAGGTCTAGAAAAAGTGTGTGCCTGTGTGTCTATGTGTACAGGGAAATAATAAGTTTTTTAAGTCTATGGTAATGACCATAAGGTGTTCTAAACATCCCTACCTCCGAAAATCCTGTAAAAATGATGTAACGGTATAAAAAGTTGAAAAGCGAGTGTCTTTAATTCATAGTTACCTTCTCTTAAGCATCGTTCATCAACGACCGCTTTTCTCTTGCTCTCTGTTTCAGTTACAAGAAAGGATAATGTACTTTCATGATCGTCAAATGTGCCATTTAGCGATGTTTTTTTTTTTTTTTTTTTTTTTTTTTTTTAATCCAACCATGTAAGAATCATTGCCAAATATATTGGCAAACTAGCCATTTTTTAAAATAAATGAAAATAGTAATAACACTATTCCCCGTAAAATTTACTTGCATTAACCTTCATTATAATGTAATTTAAAGTTGTGCGATGTTCCATACCCTTAGTTAAAAGTTACATCATTAACTTTTAAAGATAAAATGAAAAGTTACATTTACTTTATCAGTAAAAATTGCCTTGTTTAATACCCTTTTAACAAATAAATGTTTCATTTAGTAGATTTATCAAAATCGTACTTTAATAAATTGAAGTTAAAGGGCTGCATTTAAAAAAAATTTGATAAAGAATGTCATCATAGATGATTAATTTTTCATTTGAGCATCTACACAAAAATGTCACTCCAGTGGGAAAACTCTCATCTAACTCATTATACGTATCAGCAATCTCTCTTTTCCCAACCCATTATTATTCTTATTTTCCCACTATCACTCGGATTGGGCGTATTACTCGAAACGACCCATAAATTTCCAATGAAAATGCCAACGACACAATGGAGGATTTAGAAATGTCTTCATCTGTTTCAAAGTGGTCATTCAGGAAAAACCTTTTAGGCTTAAGTGCAGCGCGATGAATTGTCAGACTCCGCAACAACAGACGATGCAGACACAAAAAACGAAAGAAAAATGACGGAAATGGACTAAATGGAAACGATCCCAGTGCTGTTTCTTTACTCAACAATAAAAAATAACTAGAAATTGCGTCAGAGTGGTCTGCGAGGCACATTGATAAATTGGCGGCATCGCAGTTGCTTCGCGATTTGAAACAGTAATGTGGCTGTTCACGACCAAATAGAGACTCGGTCGCAGTTTTATTTTTTGCGCTTCTCTCTTATTATTATTGTTATTTATATTATTTTATGTTGAATATGTTAGTCGGAAGGAAATATTTCGTAACTTTTTCCGTCAAGTACCCTGCTACGAGCATGCACGACCAAACTATCTCTTTTAAAATCGTCCTAGAAAACGTTCAACTGGAATTCGTTATCAGACTTGCAATTTAATGGGGTACTTTCTGAAATGTCATCGCTGTAGCAATACCAAGCCATTTTCATGTTCGCTGAAAGTGAGTGCGGTGCTGGGTTTTTTTCCCCCTCATTCCAGTTTTCGTTTTGGAAACTATATTTTTTTCAGTAGGGAGAAACTCCCAAATATTATATGTATAATATTCGGTAAATATTTATTTTTTGGACACTAAAATTAGATATTCCGTGTGGCGTTATTGATTTGGTTTTACCGAATGGTTGGATATTTGCATAGTAGATAAGGATTTTACTACTTCAGTTTCGATTTGTGTGTGATCACGCAATTGCTCTTTAAAGTATGTAGAAAAAGTTGAACGCAAACATTTCATTCTGTGATACAGTTAGAGGAAACCATTAGAGCATCTCGCTCACTGCACAGAAATTTGATTTTTTTTAGTTAAAATGCATTTAAAGTTTATTTAATGAAATGACTTTTTATCTCTATACCCCTTTTTATTAATTCGTAAGGATAACAAGAAATAACTTTTTGATGTTCTATTATTTTTAAAAATTATTCCTATCTAGGATTAATTTGTGGGTTGTTAAATAATAAGAATTACATTTTTTGTGGAAAAGATCTTTGTATTACTTTATACGTAAACACATATTTTTGATTTATAATTCTTTTTTTGAATTACTAACCTTTGTAACTTTTCATAATTTCTTTTAAATTTTTAGTATAACATAAGAATTTAAATTACTCTTCTATTTTAATAACACAAAATTGTATTAATCAAATAATTACAAATGGAACAAATCCCTTAATTACAAGTTGTTGATATTAAAATACTAAACGTACTAAAAAGAATAACTTTACATTTTTCAAATGAAAAGGAAATTTAGATTTGACAAAAGCATATAAGAAAGATACGTCAGAAATATTCCCATTACATGTCATCTACTATATTCTAAAAACATTGTAATCAGAGAATTTAAATTATATTGATTTTTTTTTTCAGTACGATGAATTTACCAGCGAGTAAGAAAGTTAATAAGAAAGAAAAATTGAGATTCAAATTCTAGAGAACAAATATTCAGAAGTTCTGCACATTTAATTTAGATAACTCGATAATTTAAATATGTTTAAAAATAATATTGTTATTTACTTTGATATTTATTTTAAAATGTTCAGTTTTTCATCCATTAAAATTATACTTTTCAAAATCAAGATTTTATATAAATTTTCTGAAAAGTACTAAAAGTTTTCTGCAATCCCGATTTTTTATTTTTTTTATTTCTGATTTCATTGAAGATTTTTAGATGGATTTCTAAAACAATAGATTCAATTAATTAGTGTAGCATACTTTTAAAATATTGCATCCGATACTTTCATTTAAGCCATATCAAAACATATCTGAAAGAATATCATATAAAGATTGTTAAGTAAAAAAAAAAAAAATGTGTTATATTTAGTTAAATAGCGCTAAGAAAGTTTTCTGCTGTAAATGGTATTCTTAGCTCTAGTCACCTGCTGATATTAGGTAATTTATTCCCAATACTGACTATTTATAAGCTTAATGTGAATTATGAACATAATCTAAATAGTGCAATGAAAACGAGAAAGGGATACTTTTCAGTATAATTAAAGAAAATGCAACTTTTTTTTGGTAACATTTATGCAAAACAGAAACAGTACTAACAGAAATTGAAATAACTAAACTATTTAAACAAAGTGATATAAACTAGATTGCAAGTTAGTTAAGTAGTTAGAATTAGTAATTCTTTCAAATATAATCTTTAGTCAAAAACCACATTTTTAAATTAAAATTATTTATTAATTTTCTCATTACAAATATTCAAAAAGTTTAAAATTAATTATTGATTAAAAAAGAATATGTATATCTTAAGTATTATTGTGAAAAAATGTAAATCTAGTAATGCCTACCTTTATATTTGTGTTGATTTACTATCAGTATGCATATAAAACAGTCAAAATATATAAGAAATACTAATTCCCATTCTTAGAAAAAATAATCTAAAAATGGTGGAGGTACGGTTTTACTATTTTCTGGGTCAAAAGAACAGTTTGCTACAATCATGAAATTTTCATCGATATCATGTAAAGTAAGAAAGTGCTAGAAGCGAAAGGTTTTTTTATTTTTTTATTTTGCATTAAAGCATACATACGACCCAAGAAGTTATCTTGTCAAACGTTACAGAAGGAATACTTACAGATATCTTTGCTTTTCATTTTCTTAGCTTTTTTTCTTTTTTCGTTCCTACTTCAATCTCAGCGATTTTTTGTCTCTCTTCTTTGAATTTGAACAGAAAGTGCAGATATTTTTCGTTTGATATCATAAGTAATACTATGAGGTAGGTATGAAAGAAATACAGTGAATTCTGCTTCCAATATACTCTCCCCATAAAATAGTAAATTATTTAAGTGGATATGAAAATGTGGTTAGTGTAGTAATGTAATTTTCTTACATCCGTTATGTTATAAAATGTATCATTCAGATTATATTTTTAATAGATAGAAATTCTTCATATAACTTCTAAAATTTGGACATGGGCTCATGGATAATAGAAATATATCGACGTACACACAAACCGGAATTTTAAAAATATATTTTTACATAAAATAAAAAAAGGTTTTTTACTTACGTAATAAAAATAGGCTATGATATTACTTCTATAACACCTAATGACAATAATGATTAATAACAAAATATTTTACTATAAAATCTAAATAGGTTTCTTAATTTAAACTAACTCTAATGGTACGCACTGATGCATCATACATTCAATTCTTAAACTTATTGGGATTCACATTCAAACACATTTTTCAAAAGCTGAATACAATATACTCAATGATATTTTACTATTCTTTGTAGTGAAAATTGTAAACTGTACAACACAGTATGTGTATTAAGTATATATATGCATTTAATATATAAAATCCTATGTTACAGGATGCAATGTAAATGTAAAATCCAATGCAATGTTAATATCCATTTCTTAGCTTACTTTTGTAATAATATACGAATCTCATGCTTTTTCTAGAGTTATAAGGTGCTAACTTGTTACATGGCTTTTTAACTGAAATAAATGCTTTTAAAGAAAATGAATGGAAACAGTTTCTTAACTTTGATTAGCTTTCCTGTAAAATTCGGAAAAACTGAAATTTGATGTTTGCCTTTAGGATACACAAATACATTCATTTAAAGGAAACAACTCGATGCAATATGGCGATTTCTTCCAAGTTAATAAACTAACTTTTAACATGACTTCCAAACCAGGCCTTTAGTTCCATAACTTCACACAAGATGCGTTATAAATTTGCTTAGATAAAAAAAACTTCTTTAAATGGGCAGGATGCAAAAATACCGAAGAAACTCTTAAATTCAAAACAAGTTAGCAGAGGGAGAAAAGAAGATTTAAAAGTCGGAGATTTTTGCGGTCGCCCGAAATGGGGCCATTCATTCTTCCCGAACAAGTCAAAAAATTGTTTTTGCTCTTGGCAGAACCTCCAGGAAACATTTAGAAACTTTGAAACTGTTCGACTCATTCCACTCTCTCTCCTCCCGATCCCATAAATAATAACAATAAAAAAAGAAGGTAGTAACAACAGCCTACTAGCACCGTTATCATTAGGACTGAAGCAGGAGAAAAGAAGAGAAAGCAAAAGAAAAGGGTGAAACAAATCAATAAACTGGAAAAGAGGAATTTTCCCGACGCTACTATGACTTTTGCTGTTTGTAGGAGGTCACGCAAGAAAAACGAACCACTGCCTTTTCCCCTGCTGAGTATGCGAATTACTTTAGGCTTTATCGAAGAGGCCTTTTATTGTTGATCTTTTGACCTTATTACCTTTTTTTCCCTTCCCTTTTTCCTGTATGGTTTGTTCAAGTTAAGTGGTTTTTGAAGTTATTTCCCCTCTAAAAACTGCTACAGTGATGAGTTTTATTGATGGAGGAGAAATAGTTTCTCCTATTTGAAGTGAAGGAAATGCTGATGGAACTAGAAATGGAATTTTTAAATGTGCACAGTTAGAAAGAAATGGATACTGGATTCCTTTTATGTTTGTGGAGGGCGTCGCGTGCGTGGGAATTGAAAACTCTTCAAATGAACTCATCTCACCGGAATGAAAGGGTTGCGAAAAAAACCATTACATTGTAATAAAGTTTTCAAATGCTGATTTAGGGAAGGAAGATTGAAAGGCAGAAATATAGTTTATTAGATCAGTTAAATGTAAAAGTAATCAGTTATTTGTAAATGAAATATATACAAAATTACAATTAATGTGAAACTGTTTATCATTAATTAAGCTATTAATATTACTTACTTAGTTATTATTATTATTATTATTATTAATATAATTATTATTATTATTATTATTATTATTATTATTATTATTATTATTATTATTATTATTATTATTATTATTATTATTATTATTATTATTATTATTATTATTATTATTATTATTATTATTATTATTATTATTATTATTATTATTATTATTATTATTATTATTATTATTATTATTATTATTATTATTATTATTATTATTATTATTATTATTATTATTATTATTATTATCCAACATAAGATAAATAGAAAATTTTAGAGTTTAAACTCTTTTATTATTTTACTAACAACAATTTTCATTTGTGGAAATGCCCCTTTAATCTATCCAGTTTTAAGCTTAAGGGAATTTATATTTGAAAAGCAAGCACTATTCAAGGTTTTAAAGAAAATAACATTACCTAGAACTAAACACATTTATGCGAGTCCTTCATCAAAATAATATTCGTTGTAGATCGATCACTCTTCCTTTAAAATACCTCAATGAAACAATTCAATCCCTTAGAGGCGTTCCTAATAAAATTATTTTTACAATTACAGAATAAATTTCTAATATTACTTTTAAAAAAGATAAATTCAATCATATGTCGTGTGCATCAGGTAGAAAATAAACTGGATATACCTTGATAGAAGGTAGAACTTATTATCTGCAAATGGAAAAACATTTCAGAGGAACATACTTTAATCATAACATATTGTATTTTTGCTGTCGTTAAGCATCATTATGTATCGTTTCTTTCTTCGATTTCGGCAATAAAAATAGAATTATGACAAGATGTTTTCGATTGCAAATGAATGCGTAAGATCAGTAAAAGATGTGTTTTCGGTAATAAATATGTTCTTAGAAACGGATCATTTATTACGTTTATGCGATTTATTTTAAACTGGTATATTAACATTGGAAATCCATTAGACGTTGCACGCAAGGAAATGATCTTTTGAAATTCGTTGAAAAAGAATTGGTATGAATGAAATTTGAAAGGTTGAAAAAATATGTTTGACAAATGTTTAGTACGTAAATAAGTGTTGAAAATAATACTAATTTTGAAAATATAGGTGGATATAAGTAATAATAAATGGTACATACGTACCTAGACAGTAATAGTTACCTCATATAATTAATTTTAATTAAAAACGGCATGCTCTTAACTAAGAATTGGTACAGACAAACCATTCTAAGCTAAACTGTAAAATTATATTTTCGAAATAGTTACTTTTACATATTTTGTTTTATGTATTTATGATCTATTGAATAATGTTTATTATTTGACTATTGTTTTCTTTTCAGACATAATACTATTTATCAATAATATATATATATATATATATATATATATATATATATATATATATATATATATATATATATATATATATATATATATATATATATATATATATATATATATATATATATATATATATATATATATATATATATATATATATATATATATATATATATATATATATATATATATATATATATATATATATATATATATATATATATATATATATATATATATATATATATAAATAATGGTTACACCTTATAGTCTCTACTTAAAAATGTAAATGTATGTATGTATATATCTATATATATATATATATATATATATATATATATATATATATATATATATATATATATATATATATACATACATACATTTACATTTTTAAATAAATTTAAAAATCTGAAACCTTGTTGTTCTCAGGTGAGACTATTATTTAAATATGTTGCCTATATTACATGCATTAACACTTAAATCATTTTCTTAAGAAAACATATACGTTATTTTTAGTGATATTTTGCTGGTATAACAATATCTAATTTCAGTTCTATATTTTATTTCCTATTTTAAAGAAGAATATTTACACTCTAAATATTTGTTTTCTTCCTTGCCATTTCAATTTATATAATATCTCTTATAATGATATAAGTAAAATTACTTTATTATTTGAGTAGATACATACCGTATCATATATATCTAAATAAATTAAAACCTAAAATATACCCGGCTCACAAAACCCTTAGTATCACAACTTCCTTGGCTGTATGAAGATTAACCTCCAGAGGTCGTTCAAAATAAGTGACTCTTAATTGCGAGTGTTCCTTACGTTAAGTCTGCACAAGAAGATAAACAGCCCAGATTCTGTGAAATATGCGCGTGCACTGATATCGGGGACTCTCACCAAGTAAACTCATATTTCAGCTAATGTGACTTTCCGTTTTCAGCAAAGACTGCGATATAACTCATTAACCTTAATGAGCAAGTGCCAGCGTCTTTGACTGATTTGGGCTGCTAATTGATGTTGTTTGCTTCATCATCCAGTTGACCTTAATCTTGAGAGCCATTTTTGAGAAGGTTTCTTCTCATCTCTCATTTTTAATGTGAACCCCTCTATAGGAAGGAGTAATTTGAATACTGAAGATGCATACATTCTTAAAATTTAATTATATGAGGTATTATAAGTTACTCCTTTTATATGCGGAAAAAGCTTCACTTTCAAGAAAAGGATATTTTTTGCCAAAGACGATTGCATTGGTTGCTTTAAGTGTTAGTATTTAGAAATTTGTGTAGTGTTTGTATATTTCTATCAATTATAAACGTATATATTTCAAAGCTAATAACACATATATTTTAACTTGTAGGAAAACTATTTTTCTGTGATTCTTTAAAAATAAAAAATCGATGGATTTGTTTTCTGTCGTTTCAGTCATGTGAATTTTGATATGACGTATATTAAGTATTTTTACTAACAAATATGTTTTGAAAACAATAAGTAAGATTCTTAGCCTTTATGAATAATAGAAAGTAGGGTTCTCCCAAGAACGGTCACTGAATTTCTTTGACGGCAATGCCTAAAAAGTTGCCAATGGGTGTAAAAATGAGATTATTAAAATTTGTATCTGATTGAATAACGCTAAAACCTGCCTCATTAGCCCTAAAGTTTTAAAAAACTGCAGTTTTTCTTTAAAAAATTGTGTTTTTTTGCTATTAAATTCAAACGGGCTGTCCTATAATTTTTTTTATTTTTTTATTTTTTTTAATAGTTTTTTTAGACTGTACTTGGTTTTGAATTTTAATGAAACAACTTGTTTACCAAACATACAGATACGGATGATAGGTGGCTTTTTTATGGTCCAGTCCCTCAAAACCCGTCTTTTTTTTCGTTTAAGTTGATATAATTTATTTTTTATTGATTTTTAACTACTTTTGATAATTTAACATTAAGTAGGAGTTAAAATAAGTATCTGTATAAAAAGGAATTTTTAAATTAGAAGGTGAAAGGGGGAATGAGGGGCTGAAGAGTGAAGAAAAAAGATAATATTGACAAATAATGTTATTATTTATTATCAATAATAAGTTTAAAACATGTGTTTGTAGTGCTTAAATTTACTCTTAGTAAATAAAAGTATTAATATTATTAAAAAAAAAATTAATATCGAAATTTTAGTAATATTTAAATAGATAGGTAGATAGATTTGTTAGAATGAGTCACCAGATGGTAAAGGTAGAGGGTAGATTTCAGAGTGCCTGAGAAAAAAAAATATATATTCAGCAACTACTTTCAAAATAACTTGCTTCTGTTCTTCATCTTTTTTTATACTTGCTCGTACTTGCACTTCTTTTGATTGAGTAACTTACAACCTTGCAACGCTTGACAATTATCATTCTTTTAAAAAATACAGGTCTTTATTCCAAACGGATCGGAATGCAAGAAATGTTTTGATATGATAAATCTTTATAAGTACATTGTTAATAGTGTATAATAAAGTATTCTTCTTCTTTTTCAAAAACGGGATGAGCTTCTTCCAAAGAGATTTCGGCTTTAAGTTTTCTATTGTATGTAGGTTTTCTTTTTTAAGCTCAAAAATTGCTCAGCTCAATTTCACTGATTTTCTTGAAACACAACAGTTTTTGAGCCATGCTTATTTTTATTTGTTTGACTGAAGTGATATATAGCGAAAGAAACTCGCTCCGTGACCATAAGTGATTTATAAGTTTAAATAATGTCTTGTTTTTGAAATGTTTGAATTTTTTAATAATTTATTACATTTGTTTGTCTTCGTATGACACCAATGTATTTTCAAGAGCATTGAAACAAACTGGCATAAACCTTAACTATGAATAAACAAATGCATTAAACTTTTATCAAAGGCACAGAGGAAATTGTTAATTGAAAACGAAATTTTCTATACTGTGAACGGCTTTTGTCATCTATCTGGTATGAAGAAAGGTACCTGGTGCTCTGTAGTAAATGTTTCTTGGAACTACAAGAAATAAAAATATCAGACATAATTGTAGATATTCCTTATAATAATTACTGGGCTGGTGACGTATTTTTTGTATTTGCTTTGAAAGAAAGGAAACATTTTCGAGAATTTTCACTTTTTTTTTTTTTTTTTTTTTTTAATTTCACCTGTTCCTTATCAAGATTAATTTCATACTTGTATTTATTAATTTTGAGTCATCTTGTCTAAAATCTATAAAATGCTGACTCTGGGCCAGTAGTTAATCTCATACTTCCTGCAATATTACTTCTGTAATGTTATGGAGACAAGTTATGAACCAAGTACACTCCAACAACTAGTCAGATTCCACATTCTGCTTTCTATATTCCTACAACAGATCAAAATAAATATAGCTGAAAAACTGTTGACTACTTTTATACAAAACATTGATGATGACAATGATGATATATGAGCAAGTTGTTTGAGTGTAAGGAAGGATTACTGTATTGTATTTTTCTACGAGTGAGTAGTATAAACTTGATGGTTTTTGAATATTATTTAGTTAGTAATATAATGTATCTAGCAAATAAGTATTCATAACCAAAAAATCATATCATTAACCGTTTCTTCTTATCTCGTCACCTCACAAATGCTACGTGAAAATTGATGATTATGTGTTTTGTAAATCGTGAAATCACTCTGAAAAATATATGTATTCCTTTTTTGAGAATGTTGTATTATTTTAGTTTATTCAGTCAAATAAAAAATTGCTTCATCTTCAAATTTTACAAAAAAAAATCGCACTTCAATTTAGGCTATATATGATATTTCCAAATAAACCTAAAAATCAATGTTACACAGTAAAACAAAATCCTTATATTTTTTTAACTAAAAAAAATCTATTTTCTTTTCTTTTTTATATCATATTTTCAGTAAATATCTTAAAATTATGGGAATATTTATAACTACATAAATTTCAATCTAACAAAGGAAACTGAGTTTATCTCTTAACTCATAAAAAATAGATATGAGTTTTCTTGTAATATGAAGATGTGATAAATGACTGTTAACTAAGTGTACGGAAATGAAATACAAAAAAAAAGTCCAGTAAGATTAATGTTTCTTTAAATAATCATATAAAATATATTAGAAAAAATCGGTAGTCACTATCAATCAAAAAGCTCATAAAATGTAAACGAAAATATTTTTCTTTTACGTCATAAAAACCAGAAAAATCGAGGGCCAACTCATCATTTCCTACTTTGGTTCATTTTGTTTTTTGCTTATGCGATACGATTTTATCCACCTCCTAAAATGTTTTTATTTCTATTCCTCCATGTGTATTCTTTTAGATTATTTTTTTTTTCATCCCTGCCTATACATATACGATACTGCTCTGCTTCAGGCGACTACCTTTTCAGTAATGGGAAACTTTCCATAACTGGAAATTCCCGTACGATTTCGTGTGTAGCAATTATTGTAGGAGCCTTGCCTTTGGCAAATGGATGCTTCCGTGTTTTCTTATTCCTGGTTTGATTCGTTCCGTGCGCTGGATGGCAATTTTCCGCTATTTTGGGGGAAGGGAGGATGACGATGCAGCAGCATCTTCTCGATGAAGAAAGAGAGGGGATACGTTGCAAGGAGAAGTGGATACACGTAAAATGTGGTCGAGGGAAAAGTAATAACATGGTCTTATTCTTGTGCTGTATAAAATGTTTGGGCAAATAATTGCAGTTTGTACAGTCGAGTTGGATCTTATGATGTCGCCTTGGGTATGTTTCGGAAAAATTTTCATCGTTTCTCAATGGGCGTAATGCTTAAAGTGAGTACATAGCAAAAGAGTGTATGTCAAAAGAGTATTTTAATTTTTAATAAATTTTAATAAAAGCTAGACAAGACTTTTGTCTTATTTAAAACATGTTTCAACATTTTAGAACTAGGAACTTACGATTTCATAGATATAATAAAACACTGTAGAAACACACAATTGAGGTTTATTTATGTTATCTAATTTAGCTTTTTAAAACTTGTCTCTTAAGGTCTTCAAAACCAAAAGGATGAGTCAAAAGACTGATTCAAAAAATAGTAACCCTATAATTTTCCTAGAAAACTCACCTTTTTAAGTTCCAATTTTAACCGATTTCCACAGAAAATCCTCTGGTTTTATAAACGTATACAATGTGAACTGTCCCCCTTAAAACGTTTCATATTCAGCCATTTATTATTTTTGTTTTTTAGTATTATTCACATTAAGAATGGTTTGAAATGAATTGTTTTGTGTTTTGTAATGGCCTTAACATTTCAATGCCATTATCATCAGACAAATAAGTCTTCAGTTTCCTTATGAAGGAATTTTTAATGAACTGTTACCAAATACTATTTTGTGCAATTATTACCAGAACAATTTTTATTTAAATCTCAGGTATCTTATTTTGACAAGATTTAATTGCTAAAATTGATCAAAAAAATTTTCGTGGTTGTACGATTTTTACAACAATCTTGCTTTATGTGCACTATTGACTTGTATACCAAATTTAGACATCATAGCCCGATCTGTTCTGATATTAATGTATACCACATTGCTACGTATTAGACCATTTTCTAAAACACACTTTAGAGCTTATGATTTGTAAAAAAAAATTTCATTCAATTGCTTACGATTTACTCTCAAATTCTTCTAATTTGTTCTGAAATCAATCCTTTTCTGCATTATATTTCATGTCTACTTACAATTCATGGAATGATGCGTTAATACAAGAAAGTCTGCTCAATTGTTTACACACAAAGAACATACTTTTACAGTTCAACCAAAGAGAGAATATAATTTAAACGTTTCTTCCCGTAAACATTTCGTTGTCCCGAAGGATACATATAATAAATTTTACGCCTGGAATCCATCGTTGCAGTTTGTTAGCTGTCCCAAGACTGTGTTTGTCTGTTTTGAAATACAGTACGGGCTGTAGCGTAACCACTGAATCATAAGACATTAAACCCGACAGCAGGCGAGCGTTACTGTTACCCAAATTTCTCTAGAGTAGCCACTAAAGTATCTATGCCAGAGATTTATAGACTAGGCGAATGTTTCCCAGTTGCTAATATAAACTACGGTTATTGCGTCCCATATCGTAAAGCTGGTCGATGTTGCCTTAGTGCTATTTGAACCTTCCTTTGGGGAAGGATTCCAAATGGAGATGGGCGGTCATCTTGCCTGCATAATTTAATCCTCTTAAGCTTGTATAAATCAATTAGTTCACCCTGGTGGTATTGACTTTCGGAAATGAGTGCAATGTGATGATTTAAGTTCGATTGGGTTTCATCAGAATGGGGAGTTTTATTGGAAATTTGTATTTTGATAATATGCACTGGAAAAGGTATACTCTGACTAATTTCAATTTATAATGAAGCTCTATGGAGATTAAATAGTTATGAAAATTAAATTTATCAACCTATTCAAATTATTTAAAATGGGTACACTATAAACATTAGGACTGATGAATTTATTTAGTTTTTTGGTGATTATACGTAATAGTGGTGTATTATTTAAAGAAGATTTAATATTCGATTGAGGAAAAACTGTGTTTGTCGACAATAGGATGATGCTACCTCTTATTTAGCTTATTCCACATTGTATGTGTAAATATCATTTGAATGAAGTTTTACATTACTTTTTTGGTTATTGGTGTCTTAATGTGATACTTGACAATTAGAATAATGACATAAAAATAATAGTTTTTTATTCAATTACAATATTTACCTTTATAAAGAGGTTAGGATATGATGATACAGTTTATGAAATAAATGTATAAGGAATAACATTTTTATGACTTTTGTATTGTATCGTAACTGTTTCTTATGTAAAGTCTCAACAGTCGTATAAAACATTATTAACGATAAAATTGAAGGCACTTATACTACAAAAATTATTTGCAAATTGTGCCTTTTGGGAATCAAATATTAAGAATCCGTTTAATCTATAAACATAAAAGTGAGTTGTCTGTACGTCTAAACAATATACAAACCCACAGTTTTGCACCTAGAGGTACGAAATTTGTTACATAGAAGCTTTAGTACATGGAGATTGTAGAGAAGAACTTTTAAATTCGATTAAAAGTTGCTTTTATTAAAATTTATTGACATGGAAAAAAAATTCTTGGAATGGCAACGGTATATTTTTATTGCATCAGAACAAAACCAAAAGTTATTTTAATAGATTCCCTTTTCTTTTCTGATTGTTTTTATGTTTATCAATCATCTATCTTATAAGCAATTCGAATATTATTATAAGTTCCCATATATTTACTGTAAATCGACGCTCTGCGCATGAGCGGTTTTAGCATAATGCTACCTAATGTCTGTTTTACCATAATGCTACCTATAATCTGAGTGTAAACCATCGATATAGATAAGCAACTGGATAGACTGCTCCAATGGCAACGCAAGGCGAAAAATGCTCCGGCAGAAATATATGCTTTCCTGGCAATGGGGAGACGATTTCCTGAATCATGGTTAATTACCGTGTTGCATATAATTGCAACAACAGAGGAAATCGGAAAAATATAAACAATTGCTTTCACCGGCAAGTAAAAAATAGTCATTCAAATATGTTAATGAATTTTTTTTATTATTTATTTGTGAAAAATATCTAAGAAAAACCTTCTAGCATTGATTGCTCGTGGTTAATGATTGATCTCTTATATGGTAATTCATATCATAAACAATCTATTTTAAATACATAACAAATGGTATTATGATCTAGAATAAAACACTTGATTTATATTTATTTAATCCTTGTTTTTATTCATTTTCAAGGGCATTTGGCGAAGAAATGGCAAAAGAAAACGAAATTAAAACTCTACTTGCTCACTCATTTAAGGGGGTTCGGTACCGAAAATAAAAAATAAAAACTTTATTTATGTACATTTTTATGTCAAAAATTTATTTTATGTATGAGATACTATTTAAATATCTTTGAGAATTTTTTTTTAAAATATAAATGTGTTTAGTTATTTAAAAAAAAATTAAAAACCAAGAAAAATCCATAATAATTGATGTTTGCATATTTTGATATAAGTCAAGAAAAAATAAATTTTTTTTCAAAGTGAAAGCTTTCTGTAATACATAATTATATAAAAAAAAATGTGTCTTCACAGAATTTTGATAGGTGAATTAAAAAAAATTCTCAAAGTTAAAATATTGAAATTTGTGCTTTTTTTTATGTTATCTTTTACGCTTAATGTTATATTTTAAAACAGAATTAAAAAAAATAAAATTATGTGAAGACAAATATTTAAAACTATATAAATTAAATGCTCCAAAAATTTGAATAGCCAATTGTTAATGGTTCTGGAGATATATCGATTTGAATATGCAACATCAATGAAAAACACTAGTGCTCGAAAAACGCACTTTAAGCAGACGCTTCAAGATGTTACGCCCATTAGTGATGTTCAAATCACAGGTAATTTTGTGGCGTTCTAATCACCGGAGGAATAAGATAAAAACATCATTCTCTTCAGGAACGTATGAACTATTTTTTAAAATCAGGAAAAAAAAATTGGGATTTTTGAAGAAATTTCGGTACTGGATCCCATTAATAATTAAAAGAATTACTTTGTTTATTTATAACTGGAAACTTTGTTTTAAATATGTTTGATTTAATGTATGTTTTTATACGTTTTCATGAACATTTAGTAATTGTATTTAAAAACAAAAAGGATGGAATGAAAATTGAAACAATAACTCAAAATGGTAGTGTTCTGTTCTAAATTTATTTAATAATGAAACTACAGACTGCAAAAGCAAAGTTTATCAGTTTCTTTTTTATTTATTTATTTATTTTAAAAACTAAATCTTTTTTAACTGCTTGCTGGAATTCGAAATCCCACCAAACAGTCCAAAGCAATTTGTATTTCAGTTGTTTTTTTCTGTTTAAAAATGTAACCCTTGAATTTTAGAGAGAAATTGTCTCTCCTCTTGCAATCGCTTACAAATGATTGTACTAAATCAAAGAAGTTGATTTTATTTTTATTTATTTAAATGTTTTTATTAAATTTGGAGAAAGTGAAGTGTTTATGTGTCAGGAAGGCACGGGTTTCTTCATAGTTTTCTAATTATCAAATTTCATCTCTTAGAATACACTTTATTATTTATTGTAAAACTCATTCGAATTTTACTCTATACTTGTTTAAATGAATTGTTGTATATTAGACAGATTTATTGAGTAAATGTTAAATTGTTTAAATTTGTTTCATTGGAAAATAATTTTGATTTAGTTTTTAAGCTAAAATAGTACCAAAAGCTAGTTGGTCAATTTGATTTTACAAGAAACCCCAATTTTTATTAATGCGCTACAATTAAGATAATTTCTTAAACCCACTTCAGAATTAATGGATCAAATATATGTCTTTGAAACTTAAATTGTGTTTTGTATTACATTAATTATAGTGTAAATGAATTTGTATTTTGCAATCTTATTATTACTTATTTTCAACTGGTTTACTGTATTTCTTCAATTATCATTAATTTATACTTCTAAAATAAATTTATTTTTAAAGTCCTTATTATTTGTTTACTGTATTCTCATAACTTGTAGATAATAATTTGTTTTTAAAACAGTTAATTTATGTAACTTAAATTTTAAAGAATTCAATTCAATTCAATAAAGATAAAACAGGTTTACAAATATCGACAGTAACTAATCTCAAATGTTTGTTCCAAATATACAAATCCTATACTTATAATTATTTTGATCAGATATATTTATTGATTAAACTATTTTCTTCAAATATGTTTTATTCTTATTTATTTACTTTTTTTTTTCCTTCTTCTTTTATTTTTGCTTGCTAAATGTCGAAATTAACGCAAATATACCGAAAGTAACGCGAATCCACATCGGCAATACAAATTCCTCCATCCAAGCATCTCGCTTCCACGTAGGCAACGGATCGTTTCCTCAGCATGAAGCAGTCTATCTAGTTGTTTATCTATATCGATGGTGTAAACATAATGGCTAAAATTATTGAAATTCACCAAAAATGTTAAGATCATTATGACATTAGTTAATTTTTTAATTTTTTTTTTTATTTCCAGATAAATATTGATTTGTTTTCGTTACCCAGAATATCGAAATTCATTTTTTTTCTATAGTGTTTTTGTACTATGTATCCAAGTTCCATATAATTTAATCTAGATTTGAATAGATTTTTTGTATTATACACGTTTTATTATTTGCAGCATACTATCTTACATTTTACACCAGGAACTCAGTGTTTCATTTGCAATTTTATTTTTTAGGGAATTTATTTTGGTCGTAATTATGAAGTTGGTAAGTGACCGGGTATAGGACAACTTGTTTCTCTTTGTACAAAAATATGTTAAAGAAAATTTTATTTAATTTTTGGTTCAGATGTACTATAAAACATTTCTTTTTTGCGGTTCTGTTTTTTTGCATTTTTACAGATAAATGGTGTTTCTCGCAAAGGTTTTTATTTTCAGTTATATTTTAATTTTATTATTTATTTATATTTTAACTTAAGTTAATACTAATTCGTTAGCCGGGTACAAGATGAAAATCGTCCCCCCCCCCCTCCCTTCTCCAAAAAAAAAAAAGGCCTAAATAATCCAAACTAACAACTTTCAAATAATTTATAAGTTCTATATTTAGAATTGGCGATATATTTCAAAATTATTTGTGTAAACATTTACGCTTTGAGCCAACTGGTAACGGCTTAATGGAGGACTACCCTTAATATTTATATTTTAACTTAATTTTATTATTATTTATGTTTTAGTTTTCTTTTAGTTCCCATGTTTTTGATTTTTACGATTTTTCTGGTTGTTAAATGAAAATCAAAAATCGCCAAAGCTCATTATTACAACTGTCCCACTTTGTCTCAAATGTAAACTTCTATGTCTTTCAAAGGGTCTCCAGCAGAGTGGGCCACACAGATAGTTTACTATATATATATATATATATATATATATAGTTTGGCATTAAAAATTATATACAATTTTAATTATTGAAAACATTAACAAAAAATTTAGAAGAATAGATAGGTAACTTATCAACACATATTATTTTGAATATTTGATAACATTGTTTTATTGTTTTCAATTATTGCTTATAAACTAGTAAAAGTTTGATTTAATCTAAGTGGCTGTGAATGCAGCAACCTGTAAGAAGAGCACGATATATTTCATTACTAATGATGGACTAAGACACTTGTATTACCTTTTAAACTAAAAAAAATGTTTAATTTTATATATTTGAACATACAACCTAAATACTGAATAATATAATACCAGTAAACAAGCACTGCAAACATAACCTTTCAGACTCTACCACGTAAAAGCCCTTTTCGACAACTTCCTCAGTTTTAAATTTCCCATAAAAGGTTGCATTTAATCTTCCATCTCAGGAATTTCCCTCCGATTCTCCGAAAACTGGTAAAAAAATGCACAAATGTTTCCCATAAGCATTATTTCATTCTCTCCATTGTGGTCACGTAATACGAGAAATATTCCCATGCATGCAGAGGAAACTGTCAGTGTTTCGTTGGTTACGAGACACTGGTGCTTCTATTGGGAATATTTGATTTTGAATTCGAATCATCGGCTCTTCGATCCAAGAAAGAACTCTGAAATACACTTCCAGAATCGATAGTATTGGATGGTAAAGTCCCGCCATCGCATCACAGCGTAGCTACTTCCTGGTAAAAATATGTGAATCTTATTGCTTGGTACCCCTTTTAGAGCTTTGAAAGAATTTTAGTTAAACTTTGTACCTCCCTTCCTTCGTGTTTGCTTTTCCATTTTTATTTTTTATAAAATTTGTCTCTGAGTGAAGATATGTAAAGATGATAGAGTCTGGTAGTGTGATGTGAATGTAAAAATCAATTGTTCGTAGCAGAGTTTCTTTTTTAGGAGAAAAACTACTGAAATTGATTTTATCAAATTTAAAAAAATAAAAAGTTATGGTTTTTTATTAAAATGACTTTAAAATCAGTTTTTCGTAGAAATATTCTTGAC
The DNA here is from genome assembly GCA_963978545.1 of Linyphia triangularis. Lineage (NCBI taxonomy): Eukaryota > Metazoa > Arthropoda > Arachnida > Araneae > Linyphiidae > Linyphia > Linyphia triangularis. Next base: position 52,416,854 of record OZ021722.1, on the reverse strand, counting down.
GAGTGAATAATAGATCTGGAATAATCTTTTGAAATTTGAAAAACCGAATTTGATCTTGATGAACAATTGTTTTTGAAATGTGTATTTTCTTAATGTCTATTTGATTTAAATTAATTTTAGTGTTTGATATTAATAACTCTTTAGTACTATTCTAAACCAATGGTTTGAGTAATAGAGTAATATACGAAGAAGAAAATTAAATTAGTTTAAGAATAATTTATTATTATAATCGATTCATGAGTTTTTCAAATACTAACATTACTTCATTTTTAAAACAAATAACCCCTGGTAAAATTTATCAGTATTTTTAAAGGAAAGATTTTTATCACTATATTGAATGAAAATATTATAATAAATTAAAAGAGAGTTTTTAATATTCGAGTTTGGCATATTATTCGAATCGTAATGAGATATTTTTACTATCGGGGTGTACAAATGTATAAAATTGAAGATTAAAAGTAATTGAAAATAAACACTATTTTACATTTTTCATTTACGAAAATACCGAATGTTTTTTAAATCTTTGAATGTAGGAATTTTTCAAAACGAAAATATTTCTAAATTATTTCAAAATAAGCTTGAATCTATCTTTAAAAAAGGGGGGAAAATGAAAACTGTCTCTTTTTTTTTTTTTTTTTTTTTTTTTTTGTAAATTGTAGATACTAAAATATACATCAAGAAGGTTTACTGCATCACATAAAATTTTCTTTTAAAAGACAAAATATAAAATTCATTTTCATGTACTGAAATTAATTTATAACTTTTAAAAATTGGGCTTCTTCCTTAAGATTAATGTTAGAACAGGACTTACTTTAAAAATTGTCAATGAACGTATCCTATTATAGTACGTGAAGCATCTCATAGTCTTTCTAGTTCCCGATTGCAAAAATTTGTATTCTAAATCATATAATTTTTATGAAGACTCCTCGTTTATTTTAATGTGGAATTGTAAATATTTGTTTATTCAAGAATGTTTTTGAATTCAAACAATAAATTTTGCTGCAGTCCTATTTATTTAATTATCCCAAGAATATCTACATTTATGTATTCTTTTAGAAAACGAAGAAACAAAAAGAAGAATTTTAAATGTTAGGAAGACTAATGGTTAAACAATAATTCTATTCCATCCTCAACAAATGAATTTATTAAATATTCAACAATATCAGTTCTGAAATTTATGTTTAGTATTTATATAAATAATAAAACGTCAAATTATTATTTACTTTAAATATTAATTCTTCGTTATTTTTTAAACAACACTATAATATTTTCATTTAATTTTGTAATTTCATAATATAGTTATTTTTTTGTGAATTGATTACATATTTTATTAATAATATATAAATGCATTATGTTTCACTTAATTATATATACTATTTGTTACAATTTTTTTTTTTTTTTTTTTTATATAATTCTAGCTTAAAAATTCAAATAAGTAGTTAATATGCTCTTTTTTACACCGTGATAACACTGTGTTCATTTTTACGTAATGATTGTGTTACACTCTGAATACAAAGTCACGACTGTGGAAAAACAGAGGTAGTGGGATTTGAGATACAACAACCCGGTTAATATTTTTCAACAATTGTAGTTATTGTTTTTAGGATATAATGAGTATTTTGTATAATATAGTATGAGATTTTCATTTTTTAAAAGTTTTTAGTGTTGGTCTAAAATATCTAATTCAATTAGTAAATAAAGAAATTGCTACACACTTTTTCACAAATAGAATAATTTGAAGTGTAACGTAAAATCTCTATTTTAAAAACATGACAGAGGCTTAATTTTAAGCTTTTTTCTTATATACATGCAATGTTCATATAAATTGGAAAAGTTGACAGTATGTGGTGAGTCAGGAAAAAGTCTCTTAAGTTTTAGTTATTGAAATTGTTTATTAAATTGCTTAGGGAACAGAGAGAAGTACATCTTAACACAACAGTACTTAAAAAAAGAATGACTGATTCGTCATCTCGTAATAACTCTGGAAACAATCTATAAGTTTGTGACTAGCTCAGTAAAAAATGAAATACCTAGAGTGTGGAAAACTAAGTCAGTCTGCCTCAATAACGGGCAATAATGGGAGTTCTTATTACCCAGTTCAGATTCAGATAATTAACTCACAAAACAGTGGAAACTGGGAAAAGTCACTGAATGAAAGTAATGATCGGAAAAGAAAGAAATAAAAATTGAAGACACGTTTGGACAGGAAAAATTAAATTAAAAGTTATGGTAAAATGGAATGGAATTACATACATACATAAATAATCCAGTAATCAGTTATAAATTATCCAATGATCTCTCATTAAATATTTAAAGATTTTATATATTAAAATAAAAATATATACTTGCAGTTCACACTTTTACTAAAGTGGACACAACATTTATGGAATAAACTAATACAACATTTTATTAAACAAGTTTCAGCATTCTGAAGAAAATACATATCACGCTTAAAATTTATGATACGCATTTAAAATAATACACCTAAAACGCCTCAAATTATTCAATCAGATTAAGACCATTAAGCAGAATGATTTATAATTCTTTAATCAACAGACATCAACACAATCTCTCCTGAAATTCAAGCGCCCAAAGCCACATACATTTCTTCACATTTGTCTATATCAAACTATACTTCTAAAAACCACATTTTAAAAAACACTAAAACTCTTCTTGCATTGATCCCTAATGAATACCCTCGTATTCAAGACGTATCCCAAAGAAATTACATCTCCCCATTTAAAGAAATTCCTCCCCAATGGCTTTCACCCCCTTACCTTCCTCTCACGAAGCGGAAGGATGGATAACTGCTCAGCCAGCAGTCATCCTCTCCTATTCATTCCTGCAGATTGCCCAACCCCTTTTCCCAGTATCCGCACACAACACGTTCGGAACCACTTCACTACACCTCCAGCATAGCCGACTCCCACTCTCCTGCAAAACTGCTTTGAATTTAGGACTTGAGTGCATTCACAGTCGAATGCTCACACCAACTTTTCAAATTAGGTTCCCTTTCATCTGCGACTTTTTTTTTTTTTTTTCCATCTTAAGGAAGAAGAAGCGATAAGGCGAAACTCAAACTGGAATTCGCCAAGTATTTTTTATATCCTTATTTTGAATTTCTTAGTTTTTTTTTCACCATGCCAAACTTCGTTTTCTTGTTCTTGTTTGGCATCATTCCCACTTCAACATGTACCCCTCTTATTGCATAGACTGGGATTACCTGAGAAGGGAAAGGCTTAGGCGAGCTGACTTTGGCCATTTATTCTCCAGTTCTGTCAGGAATAACTGAGCTGAATATTTCTCTTTTTTTCTCCTTCCGACCATGTTATTTGTATTTGCATTTCATGTTAGTCAGTCGAGTGAATATATTTGGGAAATTATCTTGTGTACATATGGAAATCAGTTAGAAGAGGTTTGATTTAGTTTTATTTTATCTTATCTAATGTGTTTTACGATCACTCCAAATATTAAACGTTAATGTATTTTGACGACTGTTATTTCAAAATGATATTAAGATATTTATGTGATTTCGTATGCAAATATAAATGTATTTTATGTTCTGTATCCGGTGCATGGAAATTGCTTGTTCATTTTAATATGAAATTATGAATATAAATATTTATTTACTACAGATTGTTTTCTAATCCCAGCAAAATATTATGCAGCCGTCCTATTTATTTCGTTACCCGAACAGTACTCACATTTCTGTAATCTGTTAGAAAAGTGAGAAATAAAATTAAGAAGAATAAATGTTAGGAAGAGTAATGGTTGAAAAATATAATAAAGCACAATGTAAATGCATTATTGTATCCTTATCAAATTAATTTATTATGTATTTAACAAAATCACTTTTAAATAACATGTTTAATCTTTATATGAGTATTTAAAAGCTAAACTAATATTTTCACTAAATATATCATTCTCCGTTTAATATTTAAACAACAATATAGCATTGTCATTTCAAATTATGCCGATTTCTTTGCAAGTATTGCGGTTTTGAACAAAGTGATTGTCTAAGTCTCAATCCAATATAAATAATTAAACGATGAAAACTACCTTCTGTCAGACCTCAATCTTAAAACTTTTGTCAGACCTCAATCCACAACAGTTCCAAACATAAACGGCATTTATGCATATCGCTATCACTCCAATCTTGATCGCTCCAACTACATTCTCCTCATTTCCCTAACTTAACTACCGATGTCAAATTCATTAAAAACAATTTAATACAAAACTACTGCTGTCGAATCTCTCCAACCCCCATCAACACAAGAACGAGTTCAAAACAACCGATAATATCCAACCCGGGCAAAATCTCTTCCCTACTCTATCTCTCCAAGGCTCGTCCCCCCAGATTTCACCCCATTATGATCAGCCCTGTTTGCTAATGATGCGTTGATGCACCCTTTCCCTTTAGGGAGAAGGAGTGGAGAGGGGGGGGGGGGGATTCCCTTCGCTTCCGTGCGTCGGCGAATGCGTCTTCTTATCGCTCCAGAGAAAATAGAAGTCCGCTCTTCTGTTCAATAATCGGTTTTAGAGCAGCGCATGGGAATACCTGTAATTAAATCCGGATACAAATTGAGCCTCCTAGCAGCAGTAATTAGTCGACAGTGAAAAACAACCCGGAGCCTGGTTTTCTCATTAAAGATGAGGTGGGTTTGGATGGCATGGGTCAGGAAGCACAGTTGCAACATATGGCAGATAACTGTCTGTGTTCTTCTCTTAGCGTATGTTTAACTTGATAGATTTATGTCTTTGATGCACGCCGAATGACTTAAATCTCCATTTTAGTAAACATAGACAGTATAAAGTTTTAACGATTATACTAGGATAACGATTATACTGTTTGATGGATTGAGAGGCTATTGAATATAAATATTTGGATTATTCGTTTAAGAACTATAAAATGTTAATTTAATTAGTGGAAACTTTTACAGAGAGAAAGAGAGAGAGAGTCGATAAAGTTTGTAATCCAGTTGACTACGAAATGTTTTTTTACACGATTAAATTTATTAAACGAGTATTGGTACTTTTTAAAATATGTATATTTTAAACTCAGTAAAATATACTGAATCTTTGATTTATTAAACTGTATGCTTAAAAATGTATAATAAGTTATATTTCAATTTCAATTACATTATTTTCATAAAAATTTTGGAATGGAAGAGAAAGCCAAACCTTCAGAATATGGATTTATTGCCGTATAAGCAATATTTTGTACCAAACCATGCTTTATGTAACATATAGAGCAAGTCAACTACCAAGCCTAAATATGTGACTTACATTGAGTCAGCGTAAAAACCTTCCTTCAGGGAGTGTTGTTACTGTGGCTTCAAAATTAAAAACAAAAAAAAAAAGTTCCAACGTGTACAGGTACCTTAATTATTAACTTACCACATTTTATCATGAACATAAATATTCATTTCTCTCAATACCTACAAACTATTATGCATACAATCCATATTTAGGTATAATAAATATACAACTATAATAAACTATACATACAGTCAGCCAGAATAGTATAAAATGAATCGCCTCATGAGTGATGTAAAATCAAGCAATACAACTAGAAAAAATGAAGCTACATATGATATGAAATCACTAGACAGTTTCTAAACACACTGCATTAAAATAATCTAAATAAAACACATGCTTTGTATTAGATGACCTCATTAGTATCATATCATTTTCGGCCTAGATAATACCTTTCTCTAATAATTACGAAATACAAAGCTCAGTAATCTGTACCATTCGGACCTATTGCAGTTGAACCTTTGGAACTGCCAACGTTTTAGTACAAATACAAAAGATTCTTAATCACTGTTTTATATGATATATGAATAAGTCAACCTGTCTAAGAATTCAAATAACCCTACATATTAAATGTCAATTTTTATTAATAAGAAACTGACTATTCCCATAATTATTCAATACTAAAACTCAAATTTAAAAGAGTTGTTATTTACAATTATCCATATTTTAGATGGTATAGGTGGCGCAAGAAGTTACTAAAACTGCTGGATAAAACTAAAACTCTTTACTAAACGAATTTGATGCATTTCTAGTTTCCAATTAATAACTATTTTTGTTGCGTAAGGAAATTTTAGATGTGCTTACTAAAAAACAGGTGTTTAGCATAAATAAGTGATGTAAAAATTTAGTTACTAAAATTAATTAAATAACTAATCTATTGAATAAATTTAGTAACAAACAACAATTGAATTAACTGTCATTGTGATAGGTAATTATTTAACCCATTTTTAATGATTGCGTTTTCTTTTCCAATTTCCTCTTACATGTAGGAGTAATTATTTTTTAATCTACCACTGCAAAAAATTCTTAACTCGGAAAATACAAAGCCAAATTTTGACGTCAAAAACATTTGTAATTTTCTTAAATAATCTAACTATTAACTTTTATCACGTTCCATGTATTTCAGATTTGAGCCCTTTTGGCAATAATCAATTTATTTATTGTTATTGCCTTAACTAGGCCTATTCAAAAACATTCAAAGACTATTTATAACTTTAATTTTGTTTAAATTGAATCCTTTGTATTATCTATAATTTATGCACTCATACGGTAAACATCGTTGGCATAAAAATATTTTTAGAAAATTTAGAATTGAAATTTATTCACTAGAAGTATGAATTCATTTTAGGACATTTGAAACAAACGCATAATTTTAAATTGAAATATACATTTACTATAAACAAAATTGGTGCATTTTAAAAATTATATTTTTATATTTAGTTAGCTAAAATATTTGGATTGTTCGTTGAAAATCTCATTTTTGTAAGTTGATGAAACGTATCGAAAGTTCGAAGAAATACATAGATTAAAATAAATAGTTCTAGGAAGTATATTTTGCAAGGATATATAAATATAAAAGAAAGAGGCGATTCATATCTGATATTCAAATTCCTCCGAAGGAAGCTGATAAGAATAATCATATTGAAAGTTAGCAAAAATACCATCCAATAATTTCAAACAAGAAAAAAAAATGTCTTGAACCAGAGCCAAGCGTAAGCAAAAGAAGTATAAATGAAAAAGTTCCAATGCCGTATTTACAAGCATGATTAAATTTTTAGCCTGAGGCTAGGGTAAAAAACATTATGTTTTTCATGAAGTAGAAGTAGTTCTTTTGATAAAACAGAAAAAAATTTGAAAACCTAAAAGATGTCCATCTCTGGGCTTTACAATTTTTTTACTGTAAGTTTAGAAATATAACTTTGTTTGGAAGATTTTTTTTTTTAGTTCCAAAGCAGTAATTTAGAGATGGTTAGCTTATAAAATAACATGTACAGTAATTAATACCAAGTATTCTACGTTATTTATTAAAATGATTGAAAGTTATAATTAAAAGAGTTTTACATTCCCATCCCATTTAATTAAGAATTTAGCGATTTATTTTTAGTAAATTATTTGTCAGGCGACTTTTAACAAATTACTTATCAAAGTCCCCTTACATCCATTCCATGGTATAGAACGAATAATTGGAGATTAATTTTTCACTAAGACTCAAATTGTAGACAGTAAATTAATTCAAAATCACTGAATTTATGTTTAATGTATTTTTTATCACATCACATTTTTTTGAAAGACTTGTAAAAGTTTACATTTTTTTAAAAATTAAACAAATTAAAATTGCTGTCGGAAATTAACATAACAGATGGAATAAATGGATTCTCTATTACAAATAATTTGAAGTCTGTGATTTGATTATTTTCATTGGTAACTAAAATCAAAGGTTTCAAGATATATTAAGCAACTTACTCCTGTTTTTAATTGATATAATTTAGTTTAAAATGTCATTTAAATTACTTTTATCTTTGTGTCAGGTGAAAATATGTGACACAAATTAAACCGTAATTATGAATAGAAATATTCAGACTGAGTTTGACTTCATTAAAATCTATAACAATAAAACAAAGAGTTTGTCTGTCTGTCTCTCTATATAAAGATACTTTAATTCTCGTAGAGCTCTGAAATTTCTAATGTAATTAATTTTGACCTTCAAATTTGTTATAATTTTCATAAGTTTTTTAATAAATTTTTATACTTTATTAAAGTTTCTTTACAGTGTGATTTCTTTACAATACGGGTATAACTCTGAACTTTTAAACGTAATTAGTTTTGGACTTCTAAATTTTGATTTTCACAATAATACGGTAAACTATGGCATACAAATATTTATAGAGAGCATTCCGATTGAAATTTATGCACTAAAAATAAAAATTTGTTTTAATACATCATTGAAACAAACACTTAGTTTTAAACTGTGCTACACATTTGCTATAAACAAATTGGATGCATTTTAATAATTATATTTTTATTTTTAATTAGTTAAAAGTATTTGGGGTGTCCTGTGAAAAGTGTGAGTTGATGAAACTTGTCGTAAGTTTAAAGAAATACATAGATTAAAACGATAGTTATTGTACACACAGTACACAAATAGTAAACATAGGAATTATATCTTGTAAGGATATAAAATATAAAATAAAGAGGTGATTCATATCTGATATTCAAATTCCTCCGAAGGAAGCTGATACGAATAATCACATTGGAAGTTAGCAAAAATAATCCAGAAGGGAAGTAATATAGAAGTTAACATGAGAAGGGTTGTATTGTTGTATTAACAGACATTTTATTTATTTCTCGATAGAAGAAAGGTCCTAATAAGTAGAATTTACGTAGCAATCAATCCAAGCAAAGTGAACTTAAGCTTGCGCAGCAATGGATCTTTCAGAGAGCAAAGTGAGCTTGTGCTTGCGTAGCAAAGAACCATTTCAGCGAGGGAAACAAGCCTGTGCTTATGTGTCAATGAACATTTCAGCATGTGAAGCGAGCTTGGCTTTGAGTAGCAATGAATCTTTCAGAGAGTGAAGCATCAAAACCTGGGACCTATACACAATGACGGGTCTGCAATGCGCAACTACTAATATATATAGATGGACTATTTTTTTTAGAACAGAAAATATTTCTTAAAAAGAGCTCTTAAATAGAAATTGAATTACTTTTCACATCTTCTAATTTTCAGATTATTTTTTCTTCGTTATTTTGTCATTTAAAATTACACCTTGGTAAAGATTCATATAACAGCATAATACAGTTGCTTCTTAGGTAGTAATTATATAGCGATTTTTTATAATTATTAACTTTTAAATCTTAAAAATTATCGTTTTTAGGGAAGGTTTCTAGTTCTCCTTTAACGCTTTTTGAGGAGAAAATATTAATTATCTACCATCAACTTATTAAAGAATACTTATCAGAAGTATCTGAAGAAGTCTTTGATAGTAAAATTTTTTTAAGTACGTAATTTCAGGTTTTTCATCTGGAAATGGAAGTTATATGTAAGCTACCTAGAACTTACTTTTAATGCAAGTTACCTATTGTAATAAACCATCAATCACCTTTATAAGAATTTCTTCTTTTAATTTTACTTGGATTTAGCAAATAAACTTTAAGTAAATAGAGCAAAAAAAAATTTTGGAAAAAGTAGATTTTTTTTTTAATTATAATCAGATCATTCTTTTAAAATATGTGGAAATATCTGGAGTTTTGAAATACATCTACTAGTTTGACTTATTAAACTCATATTCTACCACCTCATAATAGAAATACTTCACAAAAATTGACAAACTAATTTGTATTTTCTAATTTTACGTGTTGATTTGTTGATTTAAATCATAATTTTTTTTTTATTTGAAAACTTTTTTAAATGTCAAATATTTAATTCATAAAATAAAAAAAATTAAAAAAAAAAAACTGTGTAATATGTAAAACAGCGAGCTTTGAAAAAGTATGAACAAAAGTTATTTTATATGAAAGTACTTTTTTGAATCCTCATCAGTAAGAAAAATAAGAGTTTAATATGAATCATTAAGTCAAAATTCATTACATGTCACAATTGCTTTCTGAAACACTTGATACAGTTAGCAATCAATAAACTATTATAAATATATTATTATAAGTTTAGGCATATTTTGTACAATTAATAGTTTATATCTGCTTTTTAAAAATAATGCGTAAACACAAATGTTTTGGCAGCAATTTGCATATACAAGTTACTAAATATTAATAAATGCATTAGTTAAGAGGAAAGTGAAGGGGATTATCAATGAATACAGTATTTGTCTCTTTAGTTTCTAAAGTGTTATATAATCATTAAAACATTTCTGCAAAATTATTTCGATGATAAAATTGGATATAAATAAGATAAATTCCCAAGTTTTCGTAATATGTTCCCTTACTTTAATAATTGCACTGAGCATAAGCTCTCGCGTTTCCTGATTAAACAATTTCCATTAGTAAAACTTTCACGATAATCGCAAACTTTTATTCAAACATTTACTATATCCTAATTCCCAAAGACCTCTTTCCTTGTTAATTTGCTAGAATACAATTCATTGAAGGCCTCCAACATGTAATTCAGATGTGGAAACTACGGCAACAAAGATAAATACTAGGAAATAATAGTGACAAGGTGGTATGCGTATTAGGAAAATAATCAAAGATAGAAAATGTTTTCCAAACTAAGTAAAGAGGAATGGATCGAGAGCATAAATGGATCAATAGAGAATGAATTCCTTAAGTAAAGATTCTTGTTCGAGTTCTGACGCCAGACGAAGAAGTATTCATAAGCCTTCATTGCAACAGTATTTGGATGATGGTTATATAAATATTTATTGTTTTCAATTTGGGTCATTGTCTATGTATTTTTAAAAAAAATTATTTCAAGAAAATATTCACATAGATGCCCAAAAAGGTTTTGTGTGCCAGGATATGATTTTTTAAAAGTTGTTAGAGTAGAAAATGTAATACATTTTGTGTTTTTACTCATTTGTTCAGTGTTTTATTAAATATATCTTGTACTTATGTATATAGTGGCGAAAACACCACACATATTAATTTAAAGAACACATATAAGATAAATTTTCATTGAGAACATATTGTATTAACATTTTGTATTTTATTGAACTAAAAATATTAATCATAAATTTACCAATTGAATTTATCAATGATTGGCATTTTAGCAGAAATTATTCAAATTGTTTTAAAATTAGCTTAATATTTTCAAATTATTACAGCACTATTTCAAATATCGTAAAATGGTAATAAATTAAAAATCATTTTACTTTCTTTGGCATACGTATCAAACGTTATTTATAAAAAGATTGAATATTACATATCGGAAACTTGATAACTAGTCTTGTTTGATTATTGATTGCGTGGGAAAACTTAATTTACAATTTACTGACGATAATAATGCACCTTGTTTATTATTCCTCATCGACCTTTTTTATTATAACTTATTTTATGGTGAACCATCGATTGTCATCGCATATTAAATGGTATAGTCGTCAACTTATAGCATAAAGTGACAAGATTCAAACTACTCGACCCTTCATTTTTTTCCCCCTTGTTTATGTTTCAAATATTCTCAATGCAATATAGAACCTAGAGAAGCAGTGTTGATCAAAGCTTTTTAATACAGTCGAAATTTAATATCCTCTTGTATAAAATGATTCTAAAAATTGTGTAGTACGTTGATATACTTTGACGAGAAGTAATATTTGAACGTATCGTTTTATATAAAAATAAGTAAATAAGTTAGTGCCCATATAAACATGATTTTGAACTTCATAATTAAAGTATAGTATATATGAAGTTTATATTTTTAAGATGAAATGCAAAAAATAAACTATCTTTCCTATATTTCAATACAAATTATTCAATAATGCAGCATCTGTTACTGGAGCGTAATATCTCAAATGCAATTACATTGTATAATAAAGTTTAACACTCAGAAGTATGTGTGAAAAGAGACATCACAATCTTCTGACAAATTATGACAATGTACAGATTTGCGTACGTTATTATTATTCAGAATATGAATGAAAACATTCGCTTATTGAAGAGCAAAAGCTACAGAAGAAAAAAAGCAATGGAAAAAAATGTAGTCCATGAGAAAGGAGAAAATGAAGCGCAAAGCGATAATCAATCATATTGCTAGGCCACGAGAAAAGTACCACGCTGGCAGAATGAGTGACAACATAATAAACAAACTGCTTTTTGGTGACCACAGCAGGCAGAAAATATATTAATGTTATGACTGTTTATTTTGCCTTTTTCTGCTCAGAAAAGAAGGATTCATCTACAACTACTCAGTAGCTAACATCACACCCGAAAAAAAAAATCTTCGAATATAACCTGGTAGTTGAAGGAAATAGAAGCTTATCTTTATATATTAGATAGAACAATATCGATGATATTTCTGAACTCACTTGACAAAAATTCATGACTCGCAAAATGATATTCTTAAAAGAAAAATTATAATGGATATAGTAGGATAATTACAATCATAATCCAAAATACTTTAAGTTAAGAGACACAATTTGTTATAAGTGCTTGTAATTTAAAATCTATAGTAATGTGTATATTATATAATCGTTCGTCTTTAGTTTTAAAATATTATAATAAGTTTATAAATTTATATTTTTTATTATTAATATTTTTAAAAAATATTATATAATTTATTTCGTTAAATATTTTAATAGTTTATATGGAGACACTATTTAAATAGGGAAGCTGTTGTTGGATAACATAATGTATAGAAGTCTATTTGAAATATATACGATGTAAAGTTTTTAAAAATGCTACGATACTTTATTGTGCTCAGCATGATATATTTATGTTCTTTTGGAACGCATTTTGTAGTATCATTGTGTTCTGATTTTTAACATACAAAGCCATACAAAGTGAATTGAGAAAAATTTAACCTAGTAGAGTGGGTACATGGTCATTTTAAAATGTAAATTAAACTGAAACTGAAAATCCTCATATATATATGAGGATATATATATATAAATATATATATATATACACACTTGTTCTGTGTTGGGGGCAATACTGGTCTCCTTACGTAATGAGCTAAGGCGGTTTTGATTTGAAATACAGTTTCTTTTAAAATCTACAAAGATTGATTTTCGTAATATGCTCAGTTGTAAAAAAAAATAATAAAAAAAAAAAAAAAAAAAATCTAAATATTTGGTACCCAATAATATACAAAACAATGGATAAATAACTGTTATAAAACAAGAATTGGTCGCTCAATTTAATCTAATAAGATTTAAACAGGAACCATCAATAAAAGTTTGTATTTGTTATTAACAAATAATTAGGAAGACAATTCCTATAACTGGTAAGTAGTGCTGATAAAATATCCTTTTTATTTATGAAAATAATCAAGAACTTAATCGTATAACTGATTGTTTAAATACAGTGTGTCTTTAAAATGTTCGACACATTTTGATGTTGAATGCTTCATAAAATAACGAAGATGCAAACAAACTTATGACATTTATACGTAGAATAACTCATATATTTTATTTGGTACTTTTCTTTTGTTCAAGTTTTTTTTAAAAAAATTGTATTTTTTGATAAAATTCTCATTTTTTTTTTTTTTTTTTTTAATTGTTTAGTCCAGAAACTAACTAACAGCATATTCAAATATATAATAAAAAATGCATCAAGAAAAAATTTCCTCCATATGTAAATTGGTCAAACTTCTATAAAACTTATGAAGTAATTCTAATAATTGAAATTTATAATATTAGAATTATGTACTTGTAAAGGTTTATAATATTAGAATTATGTACTAGTAAAGGTTTATATTATTAGAATTATGTACTAGTAAAGGTATTTGTGTGGTTGCGTATTTGCCTTAATAACTACTATTAGGGGCCTTGTACAGCAGCCACTCTATATAGCGCGCTTATTGGAAGACAAGCAACATGCGCGATATATCGACCGATGTGATAAATCGTAAAAAAAAAAAAAATTAACATGTACGCATTATTTGTTAACTTAGGAGCAAAAGGGGGCATTAAAATTAATAGAAATAAGTAATTTAAATATAATAAAGATAGAGAAGACAGAAGAGAATATCAAAAACACGTACTTTTAACGACACTTTAAGTTGCTGTTTTTTTCAATGGCGAACAACCCCGTACTATATTTGCGTTTCGAATGGGAGAAACCCCAGGTTTGTAACATTGATCAGGAGGTAGTTAGTTTTCTAATAACATAACATGATTTTACATACGATATGGTACCAGGGAATATATTTGAATAAAATTTATAAATTAAAGGAAATATACGCACCAGGAAACACTAAAATGACTTCTTAATTTTGCATAGTAAACATGCATGCTCTAGGACAAAAATGTTAAATAATGTCAATTTTGTAAAAAAACAACTTTGGAATAAAAAACAAAACACTTCTTCTGTGTAACCAGCAAGCCGCAGAAGATAATTATGAAGTTCACATAAGAAAACCCCTGTGTTAAGTAGTATACCCATAGATATTCAATTAAAATTGGCAGTCTATTCTCTAATATTTTACAAAAAATATATTTAAAAAGCAATTGAAATGTCATAAAGTATGGAACCCATATGAGGTTTGATCATAATTTGCTACTGAACCAATTTAAAACAGTTTTTTTTTTCTATAGATAACTTGACTAATTCAGATTATCAGGGACACAATTTTATACCGTTGTTTTTTGTTGAAGTGGGAAATTGAGAATAGAGATTTAATGGTGGTATACTCATAACTTGCAATTGACTGAACATTTTAAACCGGGTTATACACTTCATACCACAGCTTTTTAAGCTAGGACAATGCCAGGCATTTCATCTTATAAAATACATAAATGATTTGAAGAGCATTCATTGGTTGAAAATACCAATAGTGGATCTCACCAAAAAATGTTAAAATATTTTACCAAAAACGAAATGAGCCCATAATGGAATTGTGCATGCAATTAAATTTCTGGAAAAATGTCAAGTATAAATACTTTATATTTGATGTTTTTTTATAAACTAACTACTTATGCAATTTTATATTACGTTCTATTAATGCATGCTTTTTAATTTCACATTAAGAAGCATAATAAGAACTAAATACAATGTGTGAAATAGTTTAAAGCAAAAAAGACTAATGCATTACTCTCATTTGTCTTGATGCCATAAAAAATTGCAAATTGGTATGATATTAATCTATTTATTTTAAATGTAAGTTATGAATGAAAACAATATTTAATACACTCCTTATTAGTTCTCATAATTTGTGATTTCAGATATAATTTATGTTTATGTCTCTCTGAAGCACAGACAATCAAGATAAGAGTTCCATTTCAAAATATTTTTAAAATAACTAATCATATACTTTGTGAAATTCTTGACAGAAAATTAACTCAGACTCAGCTTGCACTATTTTTTTACGATCATCATAAATGAAACACTTGAACCTTAGGAGAATTTTTTCAAAGAAATAGCAAAACAATTTCACAGAATTAAAAGTTTTATCTTTAAATTGGAGAATTATTTTCTCTGCAAATGTATTTAAGTAAGAATTTCCCTGTACTCCTCCCCATCCTCGTTTGTTCTTAATATTTTCTTATTACTTCTTTGCTCTCACAATCTCTCGATCCCGTTCTTTTTCTTTCTTTTTGACAGTCTTTCGAGTTCCTAATTCTCCGTCGTTATCTTCGACTATTTTAGTCATGTTTCTCTTCGGCGACCAAGAGTTTTTGATGTTTCAATTTGCATGAATTTGCATAATAATAGTTTGATCGCTTCAATTTGTGCCGCCTGTAAAAAATTGGGGATTCAGAGAAGAGGGAGGATGGTAAGGGAAAAAACGTTGAAACTCATTTTAATTACAGCTTGTGAGAAAGAAGTTTTGAAGAAAGAGTAAAAACAAATAATGGAGCGTTAACGTTATAAATTGCTTAACATTTAAGTGTTGAATCTAAATAAATTAGAATTAAATGATTTCGTGGTTTTAAGGGTAAAAATTGAAGTAAATGAAATTTATTTTCATTGCAAATTGGAAGAAATAGTAAATTCATGAGAAAATATAAAATATTAAGTAATTAGATATAAAATAATATTATTTTTTAATTTTTATAAGAGTAAAAATAAAATTCGAGGGCATTGTGTATCATCACTGGCTTAATAAAGGGCAAGTTACAACATTTTCGTTGATCTGTAAAATTTTGTAGAGCTGATACCACGATTAGTATGCCTAGATGTAAAAATTCGAACTTTCTTAACGTGGTGCAATAGTTGAAACTCAGAAAAGAGGGAATAGATATTTGGAACTAGATTATATATTTTGATATTTACTGTTTTGACAATTAAAAAGGTGTGATATAACTTTCAAAATATCCGGGAAGTCATCGGTATAACAAGAAAGGGACGGTGGAAGAAGTTACCAAAAAGCAGTCGGGTAAAAATAATTTCGTTCAAAATGAGTGCAATACTCACTCAAATGCAAATATTATACCTTCAGCAAACAATACTAAGGGATGTGTAGACTTTATTATACGATATGTACTTCAACTGTATACATAGATAATCACCATTCAAAAAGAAGACATATAGTTTATGTAAAACCGTTACATATCGTAGGGCTATTATCGCAGACACATTTAAAAAAAAGCTTCTAAAGCTATTTTGGTAATTAGTATAAAGTTTTAGAGGAATTTTAACATGCAAATTCATCTAAGCTTGGAATCAATTGAAATAAATGATTTGTAAGGTATTCAAAGCTTGAAATATGTAGTACAACATACGAAATGAATGAAGTTTAATTTTCCATACTATCATTGATAAGGTGCACCGTAATCAAGAATTCAAGAATATTTAAGAGTTTATTTGGACATTGAACTTGTGATATGATGTAACTGGAAATTCATGCCAAGTGTAGGCTGGTAAGAAAAATTTCAAGAGATAAGTCATTAACTTTGCTTTAATTGTCATCAGCATTCAATGCAGGTCTCTTAACAAGTATCAGTGAGAAAGCTGTGGAACTCTTATCTTTACAATAAAGGCTTTAAGTTACGTTGGACCAATCGATTATCACTGATGAGTATTAAATCATTTAAGTTACTTTATTCTGGAATATCATTGTGGTGTACTAAAATTAGGAGTATTTTTCCTGCAGAGCAAAATTATTCTCATTTTGCACCTTGATTTTTATATATTCCTATGAAAATTGAAAACATAGTAACATATCAAAGGTGTGAGCATATTGAACGTTTTTCTAGTAAAATTTACAAATATTAACTGATTTTTTCAGTTTTAAATATAAAAAGTTCTCTTTAGTATATTTTATTTGTGTTTTAACTACTAACTAATTTTATCTTCCTCTAAATACAATGAAATGCGACAAAACATTTCTTATTAAACAACTTTAAGTTTGTCGGTGATAAATATCTCCAAAAATAATTAAGTCAACATAATGAATGAGTCAATAAGAAATCAGTTCACTTGGGAGAACAGATTAAATAAAAACGCAAATGAATAAATAATAGCCTTAGGGATCTTGGGGTTAAGAATCTACTTACCCTTAGAGGATTAGGATTTTTGAAACATGGCAGCCATTTACTTTCATCCCTCCTACTTACTGAAGAATTATTTTTCCGATCCTTCCCCTAATGAAACTCCCTAACTAAAATCCAGAGGGAAGATTAGCGTTGAATTAGGGAACCAAATCACAGAAGATGACTCGAAAGCGGCATTAAAAGGACACGCATTTATCAAGGGCGAGAGATAAAAAATAATGTTTCTTTGGGAGTGTTATTGCTTGTCTTTAAATAAAATTCTGTTTCAAAACATCAATTTTGTTTTGATACCAGGAGTTCATGAAATCCTCTTAAGTTTCAAATAAAGAGAGAAAACATTTTGTTAGGATTAGGGTTGGTTTCAAAATAAAAAGGAAAATATGACTTATGTTAAGACAAATTGATACTAGAACGTAGCGAATATTTTTTTCGTCTCTAATATTTTATTTCATTTTTCATTTTATATGTTAGAAAATATAATATGCAGTTTAAATGTTAAAAGTTTTTATCAATTATGTTAAAAAATTAATAAATTACTTTTCATACATAAAAATAAAAATATTTATTTCAGAAACTATTTTCTAAGAAAAATATTTAATCTGACCATTCATTTGTATTTTCATTATTTTGTATTATATCCCGAATTTATACTTGTCAACTCAGTGTTTTCGTATTTCTAATTCATCAACCATTTTACTAATAGGTGTGGATTGTGTGTATACATTTTTGATTCACAAGTTACTAATTTCGGTTGAGAAATATTTGCATCCTAATATTCTGGATTTCAAAATTTATTTTTTGATGTACAGATACGAAATTAGTTTAATTACTTGAAATTGTTAAAGGATTTTGAAGGTATATATAAACTTATTATGGAATTGTCTGTCAATTATTGTATTAATTATGGATGGTTATAGCATATAATTTTTTGTATATTACAAGCACTTTATTTTTATAAGCTATTATTTCCTCTAATTTTGTGTTTACAATACATTTTTTGAGACAGTGTTGAAGCTAATGCAAATAAAAATACATTATTATGTATGAATACCAACTATTTATAAAAAAAAATGTTGTATAAATATTGAAGATTTACCAACCCATGAAAACTATGCTTGATTGCACTTTTGTTTTTATAAACACTTGAAAATTTGACTTCACGGTATGATAAAGTGTCTTCAGGGCAAAATACAGTATTAAAGTCTTAAATGCTATGTTTTGAAATCTGAAGTTCAATTACACTTGAAATTTGGTCAAAGGCACGTCCTAACTAAAACTCTTTAAATATTTTGAAATTCAGATACCAACTGTATTTAAGACCATACCCGCTTCTTGAAGAGCTATTTGATTTTTGATAATTATATGTGCTATTTTATTTTAAAACAATATCGTTAATATTGTCAATATTGTACATTTGTTTTTATATAATATACGGTAATTCTAAACAAGTTTAAATCTGTTTGTTTTCCCATTTTTATTAATAATCGTTACTACTTTTCAAGTCGGTATATCCAATTGAATTTGAAATTAAATCTATTCAACAAAAATCTTTAGAAAATGTTTCTTGGTTTTTCTTTCGATGTGCATATTTAAACTGATAGCTCTTGTATAGCAGCAGTAGATTCTCAGATTTTAATCTGAAACTGAACTGTTTAATTGAGTAACTTTTCTCTCGTTTCTAGAAAATACCATAACAAGTAATATCTCAAATCTCCAAAAGCGAATATATATAATCAACAACTAGCACACAATTATAAATGGAAAATTAAATAGACTTGGCAATAAAAATTAAACAATCGAAATTAAGCTCATACTATCATCACTTACATAAGCATACCTCAAATAACGAAATATCTTGATGCCCTTTGGCTGACTGATTATTCACTTGCCAAAGGGGATTATTGCTCTCTTGTTTCCTCCCTCACCCCCTCCCACTCCAATCAATGGAATCATCCGAGGTCATCCTGAAAAGACTGACAGTTGATTCGTAGAAGTAATTTTATCGGAATGCGGTAATTGTACTCTGTTTATGAAAGAAGGTTCCTATAACTGAAGGTTTACTTGCTTTGTATAATGGTGCTTTACTAAACCGATATGACATTCGTTTACTCATCCGACCAAAAGAGTTTTAGATATTTCGTTTAGGTATATATTTCAAGTCTAGTTTGATTGATACAAGTGTAAATTTTCAAACATCGGATACACAATCTTATATAATATTCCATTGGGTGAAATAACTAAAGAGAAAATAATGTAATGTTTTCCGACACCTTCGAAACTGCTGTAACAGTTTTGAATAAACAAAATTGTTTAATACATATAACGAATTCAAAAAGATAGGTATATACATGAAGCCCAATAAATGTTAAATGTCATGTTATGTAAATGTTATAGAACGCAAACACACTTTCACATTACACATTTTATAAGATTGAGTTACATTTTTCAAATTTTTTTATACTTTATAAAAAAAATTCAAACGAGGTGAATAGAAACATAAGAGCTGATAAAAACAGTTAATTGTGAGGCAATATTTACAGGGTTGAATGTAAAATTCACAAAAAACAATGTTGATTAACTTGCTTACGATTATTACAAAAAAATATTCACCATTGGATTGAAAATCTCATAAAGTTTGATATAAAAGGTACTTTTTACAGAATGTATTTTAAAGAATACCCAATCTCTTATTTTTCGAATCTGTTAATTATCTTTTGGTATGCTTTTAATTAATCGTTAATGAATTTTTAATTAAATATAGTTATTTTTAGCTAAATAGAAAATAATTTATTTGTGAAATGAATTTGATTGATTTGAATTATTTTCAATGAGTTCTCTTCACATACGAATTCAAAGCACAGAGGAATTTGCTTACAATTTCACTTAAGTCATTGACATTTATTGTTTTAAATGTTTTAGTTATGCTGTATAAATGAATTGATGATGAATTGTAAAAATTGAAGGCAAAAGGGCTGATTTTAATTTTTAGTTTTTATTTAATTTATTCTAATGTTTTGACAAAGCAAATTAATATTTTTCAAATACTGATTATATTGTTGTGTTTTGTTATAATGGGATGGTTCACAATTTAAATGGTTTGTAACTATTTAATTGTAATAGGGTGCCCATCTAGAAAAGAAAAACATTTCCTGTAGCTCATTTCCTTTCTTCCAAATATAATCTTTTATTAATGAGGTTTTTAGATTTTTAAAAAATTTTAAAAAGGCATTTCATAACGACAATAACTTGAGTACTTAGATTCAAAGGAATAGAATAAAAACAGATAACACCTACATAGTGGTAAATTGAAGCAGCTGTAAAAAAATTTCTTCACTGTCGAAAATTCGAACTTATATTCAAGAGTACATAATAGATCGTCACTGAAACTTAAAATTAATAATAAATGTTATGAGTAAAATGAGTGATATTTCTCTAAAATTCACAACTTACATAATTGTAAAGTAAAAAGCAGGATTTTAATTAATACCTTATGATTACTTCTAACAAAATGTTACTATCAAGTTGCGACGAAAAACCTTATAAATCTTCAATAAGAAAAAAATAACATAACTTCGAAAAAAAAAGAAAGAAAAAAAAAAAAAATTAAATAATTAACTTCACAATTTCAAAAGGGCGTAATATACCGTCACCGAAATCTCAAATCAATTTTAAATGGCGTATGTAAAACGACTAATATTGCTCTAATTCAACACTCACATGATTTTACGTTAAGGAACACGGTTGGTTGACTGGTAGTTTTCAGATTATCTGGCGCTGTCAGCAACACGAGGGCTATAATGCGCCAAAACATTCGTCATTTTACAAGCCAACATACATTTACAATCACCCATGCCTTACACGGGACTCGAACCCGCAACTTCGTTGTCTAGAAGCTAGCACAAGTTAAAGAACACGATTTGCATTGATACCCAATGATTATTTCAAACAAATGTTAACAATGCTAAATAGTAGCAACTTAAATCCTTTTGATTATTCAAATAAAACATTTTTAATAAAACTTAGCCATAAGTTAGGGTTAAACAGAAACAGAATTTTAAAATTTTGAAATCACATTTTTAACAACACCTATATATTTTTTCTCAAATAGAAATATGACTCTTATACAAAGAATGTTAATTTAAAAATACAGCAACATTTATAAAACTAAAAAGTAACCTGTTCCATTTTTTCCATATACATTTCTCAAAACAAATTGTCTTTTGATAAATTTTAATTATCTAAATTCACTGAATGAGTATAGCCGGAGGCTTCTATTTACTTCAAGCGTTCCACCATCAAGAGTGTTGCAGTATTCAAGACAAAATACAACTCTAAGCAACTTAATGAGACCGTCAGTTCTACCTTGCCTTCTTACTAAATATGGCATTTGATATTTGTCATACAATATTCATAAAATAAAATTCTGAAAGTTAAGTATCAAAGGGAAATATCCATGTCCGTACTTAAAGTTACTCCAGTATATTCATTCCCGCGGAATAATGTCGATGGAACTTTGCATAGCCTCTGATATTTGGTTCATCTTAAATATTCTACTTAGTGATTATTGAAATAAATTAATGTAGTGAATCATTATGCTGAATTTTGTTTATAATGAACTGATACTAAATAAACATTATTTGAAATCTCACAAAGTATTAAAAAGTAAAAGATGTGTGAGGATTCTCCTTAAATGTGATTTATTTTATTGATTTCTTAACCCATAAACTGAGTTTTGTAATGTGTTTTAAATTGATGCACTTATATTTTCTTATATTATGTTGCTATATTAATGAATGTAATTAAAGGTAAAAACCGTTATCTAATCGAAAATGTAAAACATACAATTCCATTATTTTTTTTTTACGATTATTCTTTTTTATCTCAGAAAAAAGTATGAATTAACTACTAAGCATGATACTTCAAAAATTTTCATTCTTCTTTTATTGCAAAAATTAAGATTGATTAATTAAATAATTATCATCATCATCATAAACCATTAGTTAAATTATGTACATTAGAAAAGAGGTTTAAGTGGTTTATTAGGAACAATATCATTAACTTCTTCATTTATAACAAAAAATCAATAATAACTGAAAGCCTGTGAATATTATTTTAAAACTTATCAATCATTATTTTGTTAAGAATTGAAATCTTTGATTGCAAAATATAATTGTTAGAAACTAGAATTTGAAATTTTATTGATTTTCAAGAAGAAAGTTCTAAACAAATATAACTAAAATGTATAATATCATTTAAATTAAGAATTTCCATATATTGGCGTTAGTACGTTATAATGTAAGAAAGGAAGAAAAAAAAATTTCCTGTAAAATGAAGCAAAATAATAATAATAATAATAATAATATTTTGCCACCAAAATTATATATATTGTATAATACTCTATTTTAAAAGAAAAAAACTTGGATGTATAATTTTCTTTTAAAATAGGAAAAACTTATGAATCATTTCCCGAAAAACAAAAACAAATTACTTCTGATTATTCAGTTCTGTAAAAGTCTATGATTATACAAATACAACAAATGTAACTCTATAAATACACCACCACTACTCTGTATTTCATAAAAACATTGTAATACAATGATCTGCTTAGAAAAAAGTGGCTCTATTTCCAGTCTCTGGTCATAATTAATTTATACCACACCGTAATTACAAGCTGCGTTACGGGCTAGCACATGCAATACAATAAAAGGCATTCACACACAAAGACATCCGCCAAAGCTGGCTCTCATTAGGGAAAAAATGCGATTTGCACACGAGCTTAGATATGATACTAGAACGCATATAGCGTGTCTTTGAATTCGCGTGATTCCCCCATAAAGTGGCGTGATACATTTTCTTGCAGGCCAAGTTCATCGCGGGTTGTAACTCTACCAGTCGATATATCGTGCAGTTTGTTGGCGTGGTTTTGGAAGGGATTTGCTTAATTTGATGAGAAGGTATCGGTTTAGAGTGTAGCAGTTAAGCCGCGCTGTTTGCTCTCGACAACGTTGGCTTCGGTCTGGAAGGAATCAATATCGGTTTTGCTGGTTCCGGTTCGGGAGCTTTTGAGTCCCTCTAGGGAACTCTGCAAACAAACCGAGGAAGAATCACAGGTTGGGAAGAGGTAATTATCTGAAAACGGAAAGACGGTAATCATAGGGAAGGTACCTAACAATTGGACTCTATAGTACTAAATGCAGTTAGCTTACTAGTAAATGCAATGGTAATTTTATTATTTGGAAATAATAGTTAGTATAATTATAAAATAGGGCTGATGAATTTGGAAAACTTTGAAAAATAAATAAATTTTCTTAGGATAAAAGTATTTCTCGATTTTAAATTTAATGTGAATAATTTTAAATGCGTTATTTGTTGTACATGTCGGATATCATTCACTTTTAAAGTTGATGGTTAGATCTTAAATTTTTGTTTTATGCTTATTTTATGCTTTTTCCAATGCTTATTAGTTTTTAGGAGAAGTGTAAGCAATAAGCTTAGATGCAAATAATAAAAAAATCTTAAATAAAAAGATTGATCAACAGTCAATAAACAATAGCAATTGTCTTTTAAATATTGTTGAAATCATATATAATTTGGGTCTGGTCACATCTTTTCAGTGGAACTGTTTTGCTAAACATAGTATTTTAATGTTATTTCCTTTTTAAAAATAATGTACCATAGTATTTAAATAGATATATATCGACTTTCTAAGTATAGGAACTAAAAAAGGATTCAAATACTACCCTTGCCAAAGCATATAGATTTTTCTACATCTACCAATACCCCGTGCCATTTTCACCATTACCGCTATCCATTCCCATTGTAAGTTGAGAATCTTCTTCGAGCAGCTTCGAAAATCGAAGAGTGTTTGCAGAGAAGTGCAGACTTGAAAAAACATAGTCTCCAACTACGAAACGGAGCGGCGATCAATTTGAAGCAAGAAGTTTTTTTTTCTCGAACAGAGCTTTGTTGAATCTTTTTGTTGACAATACCTCATAGTCAGATTGAAAAGACGGCGCAAGATCTTTGGAAGGAGGGGGAAAGAGAAGGGGGAATGCGAGACCAGCAAGAAAATAAGAGAAATATCTATCTGTCCACTATAGGCCAGTTCTTCATAGAACTGATGTCAAACTCCTCCTTGGTGATATCCGATTTTAAATGGAGTTCAATTTTCCTTCACACTCGTTTTCCTTTTTTCGTTCGTTTCTCTTTCATTTTTAGCATCGTATCGATGAATTACATCGACGAAAGAAGTCTATCT
This sequence comes from Linyphia triangularis, assembly GCA_963978545.1. Lineage (NCBI taxonomy): Eukaryota > Metazoa > Arthropoda > Arachnida > Araneae > Linyphiidae > Linyphia > Linyphia triangularis. The sequence continues at coordinate 52,392,179 of OZ021722.1, read as the reverse complement.
GGGATGACAGAAATGTTTTTTTGGTTTTAAAAGCTGATGTAAGGAAACACGGTCTTATCGTGTAGTTTCTTCTGTAAAGCTTGTCTATGAATGGTCTTTAGGTTGGAGGAAAAAGTTTCTTTCAAGTATGATATAAAAGGTATTTTGTATGAAATCGGAGAAACGCAGACAAGAAAATAAATGAACTTAAAGCTTTCTTAGAAAATTTTTGAATTTCAAGTTCATAGAAAAGTAATGAAAGTATTCCGTTATTAAATTTTTAGAAAATTAATCCAATTAATTTTATTAACTTATCTCTTGAGATTTTTAAGCAATATTAAACACAGCATGTTTGTTTGATAATAATTTTACTAATGTTAAAGACTTTTAAAAAATTTCATGTTGTATAATACTTTTAATCAAGTATTTAAATTCATTCTTTTAAAATACTCTAAAATGCTTCGAGAATGCAAAATATATTTAAGTGTATTGCAGTGTTTCATCCAAACTCTGCCTACAAAGTTAAACATCATACAAAAAGTTATTGTATTTGTCAATACTTAAATTTATCATTTAGTTTTTAAACATTGAATTAGTACACAATTCATTATTCACTATTTCGTTCATAAGTAAATGCCAATGGACGATCGGACAAAATATATCATGTTCGAGAACGTTTTGTTTTATTTATAAGCCTAATGTATTAAAGACGTGTTAAATAAAAATTTATGCATGCTTAGGTCCCAGGATTACATTTTAATCAATGTTTAAATCTTTAGATTGCATTTATTAATATTAACTCTGCTTTATTATAGCTATTAATATTAGATCTATTTTAGGTAAATTTTCATTATTAATTTTATAGGAAATCAATTGCACATAAAAGCATATAGTACAATAATTTTTACAGAATCAGATATGAAGTGCAATGGCACTGCCATCTCTTTTTTAATTATAATATATAAATATTATAAAATATAGTTTTTTAACATTAATATCAGAAATTAGTGATTCCATTGAAGGACTTTTATTTTGATTGATGTTATTACAGTTTAAAAAAACAAAAACAATATTAAAGGTGTTCATTACTCTTGTTATGAGATTAGACATGTGAGAAGTTTCACCCCACATTATTTCACTAAATATATGCTTCTACATATCGTAAATTAGTTCAACTGTCTATTAATACGATATATGTTCTGTGGAAACATTATTTTGATTGGTAGCTGTGTCTTGCATGTGGAGGGAGTTCCTTAAAGATTTATACTAATAATATTTTGAAGATTTAATCCAACCAAACATTATTTTCAGAACTATTAGTGATATTTTTTTCAACGCAGTTTCTTTACAGCACTTATAAATAAGTATTTTAGAACAATCTTGTTTCCTTACAGATATCTATGAGGTTGTATTATCATAAATTACGATATTAATGAAAAGTTATCATATTTTAAATTTTAAATATTATTTCTTCCTTTTCATATTTACTTTTAAGTGTTTTCATATAGTTAGTTTAGGGTAAGTCAAACTAATTCTTTAATTAGTTTAAATCTAACAAAAGTGTATTTTTTTTTTTTTTTTAAATCATAGTGTTTTAAAATTTTTGCACTATTAAGCAAACTTCTCCAAACATTTTTTATGTCTGCCCATAGTTTCATAAATATATATATTCTTTATTAACTTAAGATAGAAAGAGACTCATACTTGCAATACATGGTTAGCCACACATTTAATACTAAACTGCTTTACTCATCTTAATCATGTTTATTAGTCATAACGAAAATATTTAATGAATTAACCATAATCTTGATTCTGACCCTTGGAATTGACCTTTAGGGGGTTCATTTTGTCCAAATATTTTGTAAAAACATAAAGAAATAGAGCACTTTTATAAATTTGTATTTTTTAAACAAAATTCAATATTAATGCACCTATATAAAAATTTCTTGTAGTAACAAGATTGTAAAAGAAATGATTTTTAATTTTTTCATCTTTAGTAATGATTTAGAGGGTTGTTATAGAAATACTTTGAAAAAACCGCAGTTTTTAATAAATAAAATTTCACATTTTTTTTTACAAAAGCAAAGCGCAAAGTATAAAAACAAAACGAAACATTTTTAGTCCAAATCAAGATGATAGCTAAACACGGACATCACATCACATTCTGTGTAAAAAAATTAAGCAATTAAACAACAGTTTACACTTTACTTTGCTTTTTAAATAGCAGAGTTTCTTTTCCTAACGTTTTGAGTAACACTAATCTCCTTTCTGAAGGCAATTCTAATGCAACTGTAAATTAATAAAAACTAAACGCTCTAGCTCTGATATTTTGCATTAAGCCAAAGAAAAATGAAACGTAATTAAGGATTTTTTACAAACTGTTTACTCTCCGTTGGCTGGAAATTAAAGAGGTAATTAAAATTTTCTGCAGGTATCCTAATTAAAATGTGTGTGGAGGGATTCTAATAGTTATCACATTGCATGCATTAAAATGCTCAAAATACATAACTATGGATATGTAGAACAACTGTAAACTGTATTTTAGTGAATAGCAATTAAAATAATTACTATGCATAAAAAAACAAGTCATTCATAAAAATAAAGTGGTATGCGGGTTTGAATTTTGATCGCATTTCATTATTTGAAGTGAAATGGTGTAAAGGAGACAACTGGTGTACTTTCTAGTTATTTTCTAATGGTTTTATTTTTATCGAGATACATCAGGACACATTTCCCAGAGTTTAAATTTTATTCAATGTTTTTTTGTTCGTTTTTTCCTTGTTTTTTGGTAAATAAGTATGTATGATAATTTCCATAAACATATAGTAAATAATACACAAAGATTTGTATCCAAATACGGAGCGACTTAATGTATTAGAGAATATTTTTGCAATGTGGAACATTTTCACGGAGAAGACAAATTTTATATTCCTTTTCATGATATTCTTGCAGATAAATTATAAAAAAAAAACTGAATACATATTTGAAGATAAGCCTTGAATTTTAAAACAAAGGTTTATGCACAGACAGAGTTGTAATTTTCATGAAATTTTAAGTTTTCCTTCATACTTATTTTGTAATGGTAGAGGGCTATTTTTTCTAAGATGACATGTCATGTTGCATGGAAAACAAATATACTATATGATTTATTCTCAGAATGACGCATATTGATTGTCCCGATGTAGAAAAAGGAAAACATAATTGTAAATTTTGATAATGGATGTCGTTATACAAATTTTTTTTGTTTAATTTCATTCATTTTCGTTAATTTCAATCCCCTATTCCATATTATCCACTATGCCATATCATCCTCCAAATTCAATTAGCAAAACTATGATAAGAGAAAAAAAAAATCCTTCCAACAATAACTCATCAAAAAGAGTTACAATTTGCATCTATTCCGTTATTTTAAACAATCCCAATGCTAATAACATTCAAAAATGAAAAATGTAAATGGTAATCCATAAATTCCAAAGTTCTTTACATTAGAAAAAAAAAAAAAAAAAAAAAAAAAAAAAACCTGCGACAGTCTTGCTAAATAAAATTATTGCTAATAGTCAAACTCAATAAATTATAACATTAAAATGAATATCTTATATGGTCTATTTATTTTAACATAATTGCAGTTAAACCCAAAAAACTAAAACTACTCATATTAGGTTATCTATTGTCATTTAAAGAGTTGCTTGTTCAAGTAGTGAAAGCATTAATAATATGCGTAGATCACCAGAAACACAAATATGTTAAAATGATTTTTGTCTTTTCGAAAAAAGAAAAAAAAACCACAATGACACAGTTGCCTAAAATCTAAAATGCCTATGATGCAACCACTCCAACTAATGGTGTTTTGTATATGTTTAGTATTTGTTGTTAAACTTATTGATAAACTTCTTTTTGACTTTCTAAAAACTGATTCGACATTACATACATGAATATGATGTCAGTTCAATTACATAATTTCAAACCTTTGCATTTGAATTTTTATTTTACTCTTTATTTTTCTACTTCCAGTTCATAAGTGTATAGCATTGTGTTAAAATATTTATTATGCAATACGCATACGCTACTTTTCGATTATGTGTCATGCTTTTTTTCATTTTTCAATTTTTTTTAATTAAATCTTAAATGCAGAATTTTTTTTTTTTTTTCAATGCTTTAATATTTTTAAATAATAACTTATTTACATCATTTAGGATATTTTTATACCTATTTATATTAGCAATATTTTGTATAACTTGTTACTTCAAGTATGAGATATTTGGCTTCATATAGGGTACATTTGCAGCTTCCAAAGTAATACATTAACATCTAGCATTTTTTTTTAAATACTTCAACAGCATTTCATATTTTCTTTTCCTTGATTACCATTAACAAGAAGAGAATGAATACTGTTTCCAGCACGTAACTCGAAGAATATTGCTATGTTATTTATGATAAAATAAATTCGCAAAGGAAAGAAATCATTCACAAGTGCTTTGTTAAAGCTCTCCATCAAGTGACAAATTCGAACCATTCATCACACAGGAAATATGATGCATGGAATTTATAGTTTCGTTGTATATTTCCACTAGCTTTCCGCTCAATATGGCTACGTATAAATATTGGCCAGTTCCAGATTATTCTTTTCGAAAGATTGATGATAAAGAAGTAAAAAATACCTTGGAACTTTGTTCAGGATATGAAGCTCTAAATTGCATTCAGTTCTTCGTAGAGAAATCTCCTTTCTATAGTTTGTCAAAAATTGGATAAGTATTGAAAAAACAACTGCGTGATAAAATATTGAAGAAAACTAGTTATGGTATAAATGCGTTTTTGAAAACTGAAAGCAAAACTTTTACAGAGTATATTACCTACTATATAGCCTACTATGAAAACGTGCCTAACATTTGAAAGAAACCTTCAATAACTTTGGGTTAACAAAAAGGCATCATTTTTTAGGAAACATTGAAAAAGTGATTTTTCTCATGTTGTTGGATAAGTTTAGTTGGAAAGTGCCAATAAAACAAATGCACGAGTAGAATAAAATGAAATTGGATCTGTATATCTTTGAGCGTATCCTTATTCGATGAGCCAATGTTATAATAAAAATATATTGTAATAAGTTTAAAATATACCTATTTTGAAGTAAGATTTTCAAATCAATGTTGTAAGTAAATGGGTAGGTATATTAAGGTAGGTAGGAAAGTATAAAATGGTTCAAGTTATAAGGAATTGGTAGCATTACAGATAAAGTAAACAAGAAATTCAATAATATGACAAGAATGGAAAATATTCTTTGGGGAAGAGTTTAGTCAAAACTTAATGTTAAAATAAACGCAAAATGCGTTGTACAACTCGTTGAATATTTTCTAGTATAATTTTTGGAATAATAAATAAAGATTTTGTTTTACTATTACTTAAAATTATTACTTGATTTGTTTAATTATTTATTTATTTAAAGTTTAATGGCTTAATTTATGATGAATACAAATGATAAAATGTTGATTTTAATATCCAAAGGGAATTGAAGCATTTATGAAGGATCGTAATAAAAATATTATAATTGTTTTTTTGTTTTTTTAAAGCTGTCATCAATATAACAAAATAACTATTTAAACTAATATTTTGTGATCCTTTATGAAAAACGAAATGAATAAAAATTTTAACAAATATGTGTGCACAAATATTTCTAACATTCTATTAAAAATGTCTGATAATTTAATAATTTATAATAATATCTAACACATATTTATTTAAACATAAACAACGTTTACGTAAAAAAAATGCAAATTTTTCCTTTTGAACTTAAATTTATCCCATTGATGCTAGCAACTGCCTGTTAAAAAAATATGTAAGAGAATGACAATGGTTCAAATATTTACCTTATAATATCATGGGGTTGAACTAGCATAACAAGATACCATTTAAATTAAATTCGTTGCAGGATACATAAGTATTTATAAAACTAAACGAGATTAATTTTGAATGAGAAATATACAGGCTGAATGAAAATCGAGATAAAAAATGCACCTAATCTATTATATTGTTTACCAGATGAATATTTAGAATCTGAAAATGCGCTAATTATGTTTTCATATACACCAAACTTCAACACGTACTCTCCTTTGCAATCCGGACAATCTTAAGTTGGTAATCTAGTTCTTGCTACGTGACTTTTGATGTAACATCTATTTTCCTGACTTTCAAGAGTTAAGTTAAAACACACTTGTCAAGAAATGGATTAAATACTTCAAATAATCGGAGCAACTTATGGTGAGGAATATCTTTACTAAGGCAACTAAGGGCATTCATAAAAGGAACTTAATTAGAAAACCTTCAATTGGCAAAAAATATATTAATCGACATAATGATTTGCGTCTCAATTATTTTTAATGAGGACATTCACGCACCTTGTGTTTTATTTTATTTTGAATGAGTCAAACTTAAGAAGTCATGTAAGTAATTTGAGGTAAAAGAAACAACATGTGTTTTCCAAAATGAAGAAGTTTCATATGTTTTTAAAATGTTAAAACGCACGCACACACATTTTGCCTAAATAAAGCAGAAATGTATAGTTACTGATAAAAAAACACAAATATTATTTTTTTAGTTAAAAAAAAAAGGTTCACTAAAAGTCGAGTTCTTAAATTGTGTTAACAGTATTTACTTTTTCGTGCAATTAATTTTTCATTTTCCGTGTTGCATATATCCAAACTACATTAGTTTATACCTCTGAATTAGTTACTGCAAATTAATTATTTTCAATTGTCTGACAAATATTCCTCCAAAAGTTTCAGCATCAAGCTTAACCATTCACAAAACCCACGGTACGGTGATATTCCGTGTAATCAAATAATGAATAAACTGAACATATGTATGTATCGTAAAATTGGATTATCAAAGAGTCGATGATTAAGAAGATTAGAAGATTACCTTTTAGCTCTACGTTTACTTTGATAATTACGAAAATAGTCATCTAAATGCTTCTAGTCACGAAGACTAAAGATTTGTCAGAAACTTCAAGAGTGGTATAAAACATATATTATAACTTTGCATTTATTAAAAGTAATTATCGATATGTTATCATTGTTTTGAAGAAAAAATTTTGGATTTGTTGAGAAATACTTTTTGGTTCAAAGCAGTAAACTTATTAAACTTCAACTTTTAAGATCGTGACTGCAATTTTAATGTAACTATTTACTTTGATCTTAAAAAGCTCCTCTTAATATTAAAAAGTAAAAGCCAACAACTTAAGATTGAATACTAACCATTAATACTAACTAATTTACTTGAAATACTAACTAATTTACACCTAACTAATTACAGATAAATTTAAGAAAATATTATTACCTTCCGTTCCATTGACTTGTTAAAAATTTACTATGGAAGATTGAGAACATTTTGCAGCTGTTGCCCTCATGCATATTTGTTTTGAAAATTGTTTAGTGAGTTAAAATCCAGCTAACATTAATCTTTATTTTTCACAATAACGCTATTTTTATAGTATTCTTTATAAATTCCCTCAAAGATTTAATACCTAGATGAAATAAAAATAAATAACCATTATTCAACCAAAGTCTGTTTTACTGTAATTATTTTTAGTGTAATTATATTTGAGAGAAAGAAGAAAAGAACAAGTTTCGTAACTTGCTTCCAAGATGATTAATATTTATATTAAATTCAAACCGTTAACAACAATCCATGTAAAAATATTCAAAATGGTATAATAGCTTTCATTTTATAAAGGATTTAATACCACAACAGAACAAGTTATGAACGGGTTAGTTTATTAGTTATTTAGAATTGTGTTCCTTCTATAATTAAATCTTTATCCATTGTCTGAATAAGTACATTACTTAACAATTATTATTAATATTTTGGGCCTTGGCATCCATTTTCCAATGGCCCTCCAATAGACCAAAATACTATTTTAAAAATTAATATTATCTTAAATATTCAGTATCGTAATTTTTTATTAGTTATTGAGCAGCATTGAAAATTGAAGAAAGTGTGATCAGTTCTTGAAAGGAAGGATGATTCATATATCACTCAGCTATTTCTCGAAAATTTAATAATATCACGGGTATCATCGCAATATAGGAACTGTAAATTTATCTGTGATGAAATAAATAATTCTTTCTTTTGGTATTCATTTTTACATGGCAATACCTAATTTTCAATGTACAGATTTACTTCTTAAGACAAAAAACAACGCAGACTTAATCTCTTAATTTACTGAACAAATTATCTCAGAATTTTAGCATTCAGTATTTTAAATGATTTCATAATTCATCCCCCATAATTTGTAAAAAATGGCTTTTTCATAAACTAATTTCTTTGTTTATGAAATTGTTAAAGAAGTGTGAGTGAGTCAATCAAATAGCGTTTAATAGGATACTTATGTCTGAGAATTTATAAAATTAATGAATGGAACAAAACTAAAATTGTAAAAAGGGCCAAACTCAAAGGCCTCAATGGACAAGGAACATCTGCGAAGGAGCATATTTTCATGGCCACTATAAAAAAAACCACAATGTTTTGTCCTTTACTGAACAAATATGACTATCAAAACAAAGTACTTTGTTTCAGGAATGTAACAAGTTGTATTTTAGGAAAATACAGAAGTTTTTGTCGTCCAAATATGGCAATCCAATATTTAAGTTGAGCCCTTTTGGCAATATTCGATGCAATTATTGATATACAACTATACATAAGTTTGAATACGATTGTTCGGTACATATTATTATAATATTGATGACCATAAATTAACTGGGTTCTTCTTAACAAGTGTGAAATTGAGATGATAACATAACTATTGTTATTTTGTTGCAGAAAAACGCGTGCTGAGCTTGTTTTTTTGTTTTTTTTTGCGCTCTAAAAACCGTTTTTAGTTTTAAATTAATCGTAGTATAAAATGAGTACTCATAGAATAAATGTTAACACAATTAGGTCTCTTAAACATTGTCGTAATGGATGCGATAGGGTGATTACTTCTAGAGTTTATGTGAAGTGAGTGGGTTAAAGTATTTTACTCCATTTCCCTCATCATTGTGTAATAAATGCAATGATTATGATGCAGGAAGGGGTTTGAAACATAATAAATGTAATTAAGTTAGCAAGTGTATGTGTAGTAAGTACAGATGAGAACAACTTAATGCTTATTTTTCTGAATAGAATTCTGCAGGAAGAAACTAAAGATAGGTTTCTGTAAAGGAAATGCATTTTAAGTCTGAAGATAAATAAAAATATTGTGCTTATTTATTCAAGTCCATTGGAGAATGGACATTGAGTGCACTTTTGTCCCCTGTTTTTTTTTTGTTTTTTTTTAAATTTAATTTACAAATATTGCTGTAACGTACACAGGAAGAAAGCAGATTTAAGTCATTCAATATTGATTTTAAATAGTGAATTTGAACAGAAAATTAATTTATAGTTATGAACTTCCGTTTAATTAGGACATTAAATCTATTATTGAAAATTAAGGTTTTAGAGAACCTTTAGTATCACTGTACTGTCCTGAATATTATGTGCAACCCCTTGTTAAGAATTCTGCTGGCGTTATGAGATAAATGCAAAAGATGTCTGGCCTCACTTTGATTATTGTACTTTTACAGGAAAAACATTATTCAAAGTTCCACTACCGACATTCAAATTTGGAAATAAGCAAGTGATATATTTACCAAATATTTAAGGTGAAACACTTTTATTTTAATGTTTTCACTTGAGCCGTTTTAAAAATGTGCTTATAAATTGGAGAGTATCTAAATAGTTCAAATGCGGCTGCACTTGCTAATAACAGTTGTTTGAAATGTAGGTACACGTAAATGATCCATCCGGGATGGAATAGACGCTTACATTAAACTATGGATCGTGGTAGGTTTAGTTAATACTATATGCACAGGATATTTGAGTTGTAGGTATATCAAAGATTAAAGATCTATACAGCTAAAAGCTTGATTTCCAGAGCTTTGTATCATTATATTCTCTAATAAAATTGAAGTTTTTTAAAATCGTAAACTCATTTTAAGAACGTGAAGAAAATATCATTAATAAAATATATGACTGTGTATTTTGTTGGACTTCTAGTTGATACCCAATTTAAGGTTGCTGACAAACCTTCTATAAAATATCACAATGTGTCATAAACGTTATAGAAATAAAATTTGAACTGGTGAATAATAATTATTAAATATATAGCGTTAACTATAGATCGTTGAAACTGATAATTTAACTGTGCAAATAAAAATATCATTGAAAAGTGTTTCTTCCAAGAATATGTGAGTAAACTTATCGGACTAATTAAAGATTTTTTTAGACAAGATAAGTGACATTAAAATTATTTAAGAAATACAAATTATCATATGCAATAAAATAAGTACTTTGAAAGTCAGTGAGAAAACCTATATTGTAATAGCTTCATTAAACAAAAGAAAAGTGGGAAAATTAATTATAAATGTGTTCTGTTTGGAAACTCTTCTACAAAACAAAGGAAAGAGGGTTAAGTTATTATTCATCTTGCTAATTTGTTTTTAAAGAGAAAAGATAACATTCTTTGAGGTTCTTTATAAACATATCATTAGGTTCATTTTCATAAAAGATCATAATTGCGTAGATATGTTCAAAAATCACATAGTCGTTTGTTAATTGATACGATTTTAGTTTTACTTTTGGTGTAAAGAAAGCTGACTAGGTTTATTTTGTGTATTGCTTTTTTCCCGCAAAGTTATTGAATAATTCGTTAATTTCATAAGCTAAATAATTAAAAACATGTTTCGTTTGGCTGTTTAAAAGTGAAATATTTATGAGTTTAAAATTATATTGATCTTATTTAGGAATATTTTTTTTCAACTGCATGATCATAATGATTGCTTTAACTATTTTCCCTGGTTAGAACTATACATTTCAAATTTATTAGGGAAAAAAAACCTGTTACCCTTAAGTTATACTATTGGACTAAAACTGATTATTAGGATGAAACTAAAAATTGTTAAATATTTTGCTTATTTCTTTCTAAATACTGCATATTTTTATTAAAATTCAATGTTAAACATTTAATTTAAAACTGTTTTCTAAGTGATGTATTTTTAACTAAAACACTTATTTATTGCATTGCATGGCTTATATTTTTCTTCATATATCCTTGATTGTCATCAATTTAAATTCAATTTCTACTAACCTATATATGTTACAAACTATATAAACAAAGTATAACTAACTCGCAGGTTGAAATATTAACAAAACATTGTTAAGTTAAAACAATGATACAATAACAATAACATTATTTTCACATCAACACTGTTTAAGCGGCAGTGTTCCACCATCGAATTCGATGTCAAAGAAGCAGAATCCGCAAGTGTATATTATATTGTTCACGCATAGGCCGGTTTTTGAGCCGTCACAGCTCAGTTTCTATTTTAGCTAGATTTTCGGGTGAGTAGAGGAAAAATAAATAATTTATTGATGACATTGAACACAAGGGAACGTAACAAAATTCCTTTTAAAATCCCTGAAGTCACCAAAATTTTGTACTTCCGATTCTGCCGTTGTGGCTAAAACTTTAGACGTTTGAAGAATTTTGGCAATTATTTTCTTATTCTTCTCAGCTTGATTAGAAGAAGTGCCTTTTATATGATTTGATGCGTGTGGTGGTTTCTACCAGGGTATTGACTGATTAAAACGGGTCAACGGATTTCGGATATTCTACTTTTGCTCAATTTTAAGATGTGACTTTGATCCTTTAAGTTAAACAATAAAAGTTTTGGAAATGAATAAAAAATTGCTAATTTTTCAATTAAATTGCATGGTTATCAAAGCTGTGAAAATGCGTGTTTCGACTTTGGTTAAAATAGCATTTTCATTTTATAAGTTTTATCACTTCAAAGTGGCTGGTTGGTTTTGAACCACGTACCTACGCTGCCACCTTAATGACTGCATCACTGAAAATTGATCGAATTTTTCTCAAAATGATAACACATGTTAGGAACTTAAGGTGAGAATTGTATTGAAACACATTTTTTCATCGATATTCGTATGTAAAGCTGGTAATCTTCAATTATTTCATATGCAAAGTAAACATTTACTTTTTTTAAGAAGTTATCATTTATTTTCATTATCGCATAATTTTTAGCATATGTTTAAATGTATTTGTATTCAACTTAAAACTAGCAGAAACATACTTTCAAATAAGAAAACACGCTTTTTCTTGGTTTGTTAAAGAAGATTTTTTCTTAAAGCTAACACATCGTATTGTGATTTTAAACCTAAATTTCCCCATAATATTGCATCATGATATTTATTGTCGCTCTCAATACAAAGAGTCATATGTGAATGTATTTAATGTTGTTGTTGCTTACACAATTTTGCGTTTAGAGTAATAATATGGTTATTCAAGGTAAAACATCTATTGACTGTATCTTATTCATTCATAATATATCAAAGGCAACAAAAAGAATTGATATCTCCAAAAGAAACAACCGTTGACGTTGTAAAACAAACAAATAAAATGACCAGTCATAAAAATTTATGAAATCGAATATTTTTCTCCAAGAAGTTGCTTTTAATTTCCTTAGAGACAATATTAACTGAATTGTGTTGATTAGGAGAAACCTCATTAGACCAACAATACTTTGCGGGCTACAGTTTTTATAGATAATATCAATTTAGTGATATGGGTATAAAGTAGCTGAAACATATGAAAATATGTTATTTCGAAACAACTCTAGTCTGCTAAGTAACAACTGCATTTTGGAGTTCCTCCCGATAATCCCAATTTAATTCATTGTATACATATTCCCCAAATAAATTAAACTCGGCTCATTGGTTGTACATATTATAATTCATAACTTTTTCTGGCTGGCCATTTTACTTTGCGGTTATTTTACAACGACTACTTGTATATTATTTACTGAAACTTCTTGATTTTGGGTATTAGTTTTGATAAAATCGTCAGAGCTTTACTTTTTCGCAGTATAATTTACAGTTTGGTTTAACTACCACACAGTGATAAAATAAAATGATTTCCATATAATTTACACCAAATTAAATAACCTTTCCTGTGAAGAAATCTACTGACTACAAATTAACAACTTGAATAATACTTTGGTGAGGTGGAAAATTAACGGAGATTTAGAGGGAAAAACTAGATGTGAAAATTTTTGGTTAAGATGCTGCTATTTAGGTGGTGTAGTAGAGGGGACAAACAAATATTTAAACTAATTCAAAATAATTTTAAGTGAATCAACTTGTGCGATTTCCACATGAAAATCTTGAAGAGGAATAGGGGAACTTTTCAATAGACAACCTACGAAAAGGAAAACAGTTTAGCTGCCTATGTCGATTAGTTATTTGTCTTTCTTTTCAATGCGCTTGATTTTAAATCTCCTTATATTTGTTTTACTTTTAGTCAGAAATAAAATAAATAAAACATGTACTCTTTTATAAAAGAAAGTAATCATTTTCTAATAACATTTTAATTTAAATCTAGATATCCGAAGCATGTAGTGATCAAATAAATAATTATTATTAATATGCGTATGTCTGAATCAGACACACACGGATTAATAATAGTTATTTTCTTTTATTTGATCATTATCTGATGAATTGAACAATTATTAAGTTACTTTTTCTATCCAATGCGTGTAAGGGTTTGAAAAAATTTAAAGAATGTTCACATATCTTAAACTTTTCTTTATATCAATACATATTAGTTATGAGAGCATTATCAAACAAAATTGAACCTCATACGCTTGATATATTTTAACTATATTTGACCCTTCCACTGTATTTTGCAAGATTTTACAAATTGAAAGCCTTACAAAAGTTCAACGTGAAAACTTTATTTATGGAGTAAATATAGTAATTAGTGACCAAAAATTTTTCAAACATCTAACATAGTAGGAATGATTTTTCCATTAACATTCAATTCAGATTTCCTTCCATACTTTACTGAAACATTATAAGTTATATTGATGCCTAAATTTTAAATACTTGCCATCAATCACAATAACAGAAAACTACTTAATTTTAACCTTAATCTTTCAAAAGGGAATAGTTCAATCTTAAAACCTTTCAAGTTAATTCGACCAACTTTGGTTAGTTAAAAAGATGTGTATTTGTATAGAAAATAATAGTGTTTCTAATAATACTCCCCCTTCCCCACTATTATTCAGTGAAACATGGAGAATGATATCCTATAAACAGAAATACGTGCACTTACCGGTAGGAAACAAAAGACATCCGATGAACACGTGATGTTTGAATCCCTCCCCCGGCGAAATATCCACCACCTCTTAAATTCCGGGGGGATGTGCACTACTGGAAAGTTCTCCCGACAGTCGACAGATCATAAATAACAAACATCACAAAGTCCTTTCTGCCGTCAAATGTCCGTATTTTTATTTCCAAACTGTCGGCACTCACTGTTATTCACACTATTTTTTTATTTTTATTTTTTTATTTTTTCTTATTTTCTTTTTCTTCTAAAGTGATGGAGCAGTTAAACCACATGAAGCAGATAGGTCCACGGCTCCTATGGACTGCAAAGACCGTTCCTGCGTTTGTGCCCGCACGAAAGCACCGCGCAAGCGCATCGTTTGCTTTCGAGCTCAATAGAGGGCGCTGGATACTAAAGCCGATTAGAATTACTGCGAGGACTGTTAATTCTTTTCTATAAGAGAACTGGATTTCTTTCGTTTTCTGATATTCGATTCTAGTTCCAATAACAAGTCGAAAATGAAATTGTGTTCAGTTATATATTGAGAAAACCTAAATATATGTATATTTTAAGGATACGAATAATTTCTTTGAACATAATAAGAGGATAAGAATAAAATTTTTTTCTAAAATCATACTATTATATTTTGTGTATTGTTGAGAACGAATGGGTTGGAAATGTGTATTTATAATTAAAATATGAATCAACCAAAATTATAACTTTTAATACACACTATGCATTTGGAAAACTAAAATAACTCACAACAAATTTTCCAAAATTTTAATTATTTCCCCGTAACATTGCATAATCCATAGCACAAGTACTTTCCTCACATACTTTTCCTCATTTACTTCATGTATACGATGCATTTATTCTGTAGAAGTTTATGGAACCATATAATAGTTTAATCTTTCCCTTAATATATGTTCAACAAAATATTATCAACTACTCAAGTGCAATTTTGAAAATTATCAAATGCATTCTCAAGTTCTGTCAAGCTCAAGTCAATTTCTCAAGTTGAACTTAAATATCAAAATGTAAACTAAACTAAATACTTAAGTCAATTAGGCTGTTCTGAAATATGTATTTTATTACCTTTCTCACATGTAGAAAAACTGACATAAAACAAACAAAAATATCTTTGTGTGAATGTAACAATCTACAATTTGTAATAAAACGCACACTACGTTGTTTTATCGCAAAGTACATGAATCTGAAATAGACAAGCTATATAAACTTGAAAAATTGATATGGCTGTGTATTACACACAAGCGAAAGTATGCCTATTAATGCACTTGATTTTAATTCTAAACATAATAAAGCTCATAAAAAAATAGTAAAGCTCAAAATTATAATCCTTTAACTATTAAAAATGTGTTTTTCAATTTACTTCAAAACAACGAAACATTTGGAATTTCTCCTCCTAATCTCTATGTAATCCAGTTGCTAAAGCAACGCCAGTCTGTAACAAAAGAAAATATAATTCTCTAAAAGTATATTAGACACTCTTACATATATACTACAATTAAAATACATTCATTACATTTTTCATATTCCATTATTCAAAAACTATTAAAAATACATTTTTTAATTAGATTTATGTATTGATAAATATTTATTAAATTAAAATATAATTAAAAAATATGTATTCAATATGAATAACTTTAATTTGTGAAGGAGAAAATATAGAAGGGAAAAAGTAGTGGCTTAATAAAATTAAAGAAAGAAAAACCTTTTTGGAGTACATATTGAAACTTCTAAAGGGTCTTTCATTTAGTCCATTGTATTAAATAATTGTTTGTTAAAAAAATTGAGTTTTTAATTAGAATTTTTTGATAAACTATCGATTTCTAATTACTAGTTGAGCTGTCATTCTTTTTTTGGAAATATTTAAAAGTATATACTGTGTGTTACACAGGAAGTATACTACTTTTATATTATAAATAAATACATTTAAGAGGAAAAAATGTGTAAAGAAAATAATATTAATAAAAGTTAGAATAAAAGTAAATACATTTTCAATATATTTTTTTACTCCTAAGTGCTCTAAACATTTGTTTTAGTTTTATTTATTTAAGTTTTAACTACTTTGTCGCTTTTTTAAAAAAAAAAAAGTTCAGATTTGTATGGATTTATACTTTTAAAAATATTATGAAAACTATCCAATGAAGCTTATACCTATAGGGAAACCTCATAAAAAAAACATTCTTATTGAAATTGATTATTTATCATTTATAGTCAAAATATTGTTTAGTAATTTAACTTAATTTATAATATGTATATATATAGCTTAAAATATTTTTATTGACTCTAACCAGGCTTATAAATACGGGAAAAAACCTTATCAAAAATATTTTTTTTAATTAAATATTTATTTAATTCTTTTTCAGTCAAAAATATATTTTTGCATATATTTAATTGATTTTGAATAATACGTATAACCACATTTTTATATGATTAATACATATTCTTAGCCGCAATAAATAAATAAAAAAAGAAATTATTTGTTATTTGTTTTCTTTATTTGTGATATGTCTTCTTAATTACGCATACTTCATAGAAACGAAAATTTAGGTATACAATATCTTGTCGATAGAATGACATAAGTGGGTTGAACTCAGAAACTTAATATGTAATTCTTCAAATTTTTTAAATCCAGGTTAATTTGTATACTTATCTAGATAAGAATATTGTTTAAATAGCATAATACCATTCAACAACTGAAGATTTAACTCACTGTAATCTTTTACATATAAATGCTTGCCAAGAAATAAAGATAACTATGTTCTTAAGATAAAATATGTGTTCTGAAACATATTTAAGAAAGAAAATAAGTGGAAATTGAGTATAAATCTAAATCTGAACCAAGGGTGTTAAAAACACATAAGGTTATATAAAGTGGTATTTTAAATAGAGCAATAACGATCTAGTTTAAAATAACCACATCATATTTTAACGTAGAAATGCTATTAGAAATTAATATTCTTCAACCCAATTCGAGATCGATTAAAGTTATATTATCTTTTTATTTATATTTTAGAAACATTTTTGTCGTTGCAGTATTTAATGATGAAAGCTTAGCAAGTGAAAGCAAATAATACATTAATAATAAGTATTGTTGTCAATAATAAAAATTGCAACGGTATTCAAGCTTAGATTTGTTTAAATCTCTTATTTCAGTAAAACGTTTCCATTACATTAATCGCATTGTATTAGGTTGAGCTAATTTCAAACTCTAGTACATCTTTTTAAATGCTGATACAATGAATTTTAACTGCTCAAATTACAAAATGCAAAAGGATTTACAATAGTTCACTAAAACAATTTCAAAGTCCTTAATCTAATAGACTTCTTAAAACTAAAATAGATCCGTATCTGCTCTCGCATTACATTCTTATATCAGTAAAACGTTGCTATTACATTAATCGCATTGTATTAGGTTGAGCTAATTTCAAACTCGAGTACATCTTTTGAAATGCTGATACAATGAATTTCAACTATTCAAAATATAAAATGCAAAAGGATTTACAATAGTTCACTAAAACAGTTTTAAAGTCCCTAATCTATGAGACTCCTTAAAACTGAAATAGATCCGTATCTACATTCGCATTACATTCTTATATCAGTAAAATGTTGCTATTACATTAATAACATTTTAGTTGAATTTTCCTTACGAAATTATCGATTAAATTTATTTAAATGCGAATCATTGCGCAAAGCAAACTGTAGGAAAATACCCTCCCCTCCACTCCCTCTTCTCTCCTAAAAAACGAATATAAATTGTTTTATACAAGAGATGAAATATGGTTAACATTACATCAAATAAAAATATATTGTAAAATATTCTTAAGAAATTGTTGTTCTCCCAAAAATGCTGATACAATGAATTTCAACTATTCAAAATACAAGAACTAAAAGTCTTTACTATAGTTCACTAAAATGCAGGTTTCAAAATCCCTAATCCTAGAGACTCCTTCGAACTGAAATAGACCATCTCAGTATCTTCACTCGCATTTCATTCGGTGCACATCAAAAGCATATATTGTTTCTGGGATGCTGAATACGCGAAACATGTTTCTCAAAAACGACGAACTGATGATAACTGAAAACAAGTCTCGGAACTTCAAGCATCGTTGGGCCATAAACATTTCACAAAAGGAATTGGACTCGTACGCTTGAGCTAAAAAAAAAAAAAAAATGGAACTGTAAGATGATAGGAGAGTAAGGAAAAAAAACATATAGTGAAAAGGTAAATGTAGTGAAACGATTGAATCTTGACGAGTAGTGAAAAAAAATGAGAGAGACTAGCCGTTTTCAGTGGTGAAAGAGTCTTCCCAAATATTCAATTTTTTCGCTTCCATAAATCGCCCTGGGCAGAAAGGAGCAGCAGTGGCATGGTCATACACAATTTTCGATTAAGGTTAAAAACGGAAAATATCTACCTTTATAAAAGTTGCTTGTCAGTATGAAAGAAAATATGAGATGGGAGAAAATGTTCAGCATTCGTGTTTTAGAATACTATTGAGACATCAAGGAGATGCATGCCTTCAGTTAAGGTTTTCTTAAATATTTACGAAAATATCGTAATAATAATTTCTAATATTCTACTGTTATATTAATTAACCTCTCCTTCATTATTTTTATATAATACTTCTTCCTTTTGTTGTAGTTATTATTAGCATTATACTTATTCATAGTTTTATTGTTGTATTTTATTGTTATAGTTCGAGTTATGATTAGGATAATGGTTATATGTATTTTGTTATATATATTTACTTTTATGAATGATGTATGATTCTTGAATTTTATTTTTTAATGTCGGTCGTACTTCTACCCATCAATTAGTTCTACCAACGCGTATGCCCAATATTTGTATTATAAAAGTATTTTGATGAATACTTATTTGTGATACTCTCTGAAGTATTTGAAATACGCACTAAAATTTCAAAATTTGAAAGTAAAATTTTTCAGGTATTTCCATCTTCAATATAGATGATGTCATGAAAAACAATGCATTTTATGTGTATTTCTATGGTTTCTAAAAACGTGAAAGTAGAGGTAAAATTTACAGGGAAAAAACATATGGATTTTAAATTATTCATTCGATCATGAGTGTAATGTAATAAAATTAATATTTTACAAATATATAGGACGCAATTCGTAAAATACAAAAGCTTGAAGAAAAAAAAATTAACCCCTCGTACACCTCCTCCCCTCTCTCTTGAAGCTATTGATGTTGGCAATTTTTGAAACCGACATTTTTTCCCTTTATCAAGGATGTTGATAATCAAATATACTTATTAAAAAGGAAAACAGTAAACATTTAGTATTTGAAACGCTTTTTTTTCAGGAATTTCAGATTCTAAAATATATATATTGCTAGTTTCTTCAATTTTACATCTCTCGGGTTTCAAACTAACAATTGGAAACACGCGATCGTTCCGCATTAAATGTAACCACATTTCTGGGTCCAATATATTCCCAGTAATCTTTGAAGCCTATAAATTATCTGAATTCGAAATTTCAGCTTTCTACATCTTCTGGATTAAAAATAGTAATATTATTGACACGTGTGCCTTTTTCAGTCCAATCCGTTTCTTGGAAGATATTTTACGTTTCAAAATATATTTGTTAACAAATTTTGTCTAAGGTCTGCATGAATTCAAAATTTAATCTTTATAGAGGAGATATGTGTATCTAGGGCCGCCTTTTTTCAATGTGCAAAAAATAGGCCATTGAGCCGTTTAAAAATGTGAAACTGATATTCATACATCGTTAGTGTAATTACTTCCCATTGAAATTAGTATAAATACTTAAAATAATAGATTCTGTAAATAGAAGGGTTTTAAAAAGTTTCACAAATAGTCCTAGGTATAAGGCCGTGTTGTACCTAGAGCCAATAGCTTTTGTTCCTAGGGCCAATAGCTTTTGTTCCTAGTATCATTCCATTAAAGTTAGGTTTCTCTTCATAATGAATAGAAAACAAACATACACATATTAATTTTATAATTGAAACAAAATCAAGTAATTATAAGTCATTGGTTTATCATATAATAATTTTAATAAATTACAATGTGTCAAATAATTAGTGAATTACAAGTATTTTCATAACTTAAAAAATGTATTCGAAAAAATGAGCTATGCAAAAAATGCATTGTCACTTTTAAACACCAACAGATTTTAGTTTTGGCAATTTTAACACAATATTTTTGTTATCAATTTCATAAACAACATCTTTATAATAGATAAACTTAATCGAACGTGCAATTTTTTCAAGTATTTAACACTACATTGCTCCTCTTTAACATCTATTATTTCTACCTCATAAAAGGTTTATTATTATTATTATTATTATTATTATTATTATTATTATTATTATTATTATTATTATTATTATTATTATTATTATTATTATTATTATTATTATTATTATTATTATTATTATTATTATTATTATTATTATTATTATTATTATTATTATTATTATTATTATTATTATTATTATTATTATTATTATTATTATTATTATTATTATCATTATTATTATTATTATTATTATTATTATTATTATTATTATTATTATTATTATTATTATTATTATTTACCTTGTAATCTTATTAAACCAAAAACCTCTATTTAAATTGTATAGTATATATCAGCTACTGTAGAATTCACATTATCAGCGAATCAGAAAAACATACGTTGTCTGATAATTCTTCAGATGAAGCTGTCTCGATTTCAAACACAGATTTTTTCACAATTTTTCTTTATATTTTTGCCTTTCTAATCGCATGCTTTCTTCAATATCTTTATTTTTTGGAGTGTCTGTCAAGATTCTACATCTTCCTGGTTTTCGGTCGTCTCTTTGGATGTACGAGGTTTCGCTTTTGGAAAAGGCCGTACCTATTCAGGCATGGAATATGAAATGGAATTAGATGTCGGAAGCTCACAAAATTCAACAGCACATGAAATGGTTTTTGATATCGAAGACTCTGAAAATTTGCAGCAAAACTAAATTTAATACAAAAACATACTGTTCCATCAATGTTGACTCACTTTATTTCTCGGGAAAATCATTATTTTAACAATTTATGGGTTGATCTGGTCTGTTGGTCACACTTGAACTCATGAATAAGTTTTGATTTACTGACCATACATCAGATACACGAAAGCCCTCTAGAATGTTTACAGGAGTAAAGACCAAAGGATAGGATTTGTCAACCAAAACGTCGTATATGATGATTGGTTTTCCAGGGTTTGCTAGCATACAATTATTGTACGCTATACTATAATATTTCTTAAAAGTTCCAAACACACCTCTGTGTGTTTGATCCTTTAAAAAATACTAAATTTTTTTAATAAATTCCCATGTTTATATAAAAGAATTAATAATCCTGAATAATAATAGCAAAAATAATTTTTAAGTCAATTACACTGAAAGTTCCAGAGCAAAACATATAGCCCTCTCATTTAAATAACAATCAAAAATACTTGACTGAATCAAAATGGTTCAGATAATTAAGGCCATTTTCCAGGGTTTCCCAGGCGGACCAAACGGTATAGTGGTTAGCGTGCTAGCTTCTAGACCACGAGGTTGCGGGTTCGAGTCCCGTGCTAGGCATGGGTGTTTGTAAATGTATGTTGGCTTCTCTAATGACGAATGTTTCGGCGCATTATAGCCATTGTGTTGCTGACGGCGCCAGATAATCTGAATACAACCAACCAGGGTTTCCCAGCACACCTAGAGCCATGGACCTAGGTACAAGGCAAGTATGCGGCCCCAGGTACAAGACTTGGTCATTTCATATGAAATATCTTCTACTAAAAATTCATATGGATAAAGGACTTGTTTAAACATCTCATTTAGACCTTAATAATACAAACAAAACTGTGCACTAGAATTCAAATAAAAATATTTGACTTAACTTTGTAAAACAATTGAAAACATGAGCTGCAAAATTTTACTTCAGACCATATCAAAACGTTTTCCACTTATTACTTGTCAGATCTTTCTCCTCTAAGATTTCAAAATTGCTGCCAAAAGAACAATTGGGTGTTGCCACTTACCCAAGTGAGTAATAAAACTTAGAACTAAAAATTATTCAATAAAAGTGGGGTGGTCCTAGCTACACAAGTTTCCCCTACGTATCTTAGGTTTTGAAATACTGATTTTCGGACTGCGAGTATTCGGAGCGTTTCGTAGGTATCGGTGCTACGTCATAGATAAGAAAACTTATTTGCAGGCAGGCTACCCGAATTTGAAATTTCAACTTTCTTAGTCTTCTGGATTCCAAAATAATAATAATGGGAACACACATTATTTCAGTGTTTCAGTTGTTATATATGCTCCTTAATTTAAAAATGACAACTTGGTGTTAAAAAATACAAAAAAGTAACATATATGTGATTAAAAAAATTATGGTTTCGCTTTAAAAATGGCAATAGAAAAGTAAATGGGTATGAAATATATCTAAAACATTTCAGTTTGCTGCTGAGTCCATTAAAAAGGTTAAAAAAAAAAAACTGGTATGCTTCCAGATGAAGTTAGAGATATCTTGTTAAGTAGAAACAGTTTAAAGTTAGAATTAACACTTAAAAAAGAACGTGTGGATAACTTGCAAACCCTCTAATGATTTATAAAGCACCCACCAAGCACCTTATGTTTTAACAGGCAAAACGACATAAGTTTTATATGTAGATCAGTTTAATGCAAAAGGTATGCTTTTGCTAATGAACTTGCCTGCAGAACATCATTCAACCATTTTCTACGATGATACAAGACACATTTCGATGTTATGGAGAATTTTGGATCACATGTGTGATGTTTGAGTTGTATGCACGCAGCGAATGGGATGGAACAACGCGAAATGCTATTTTTGTGAATAATATGTTATCTAGTCAATCAGGTTCAATTTGAACGACGAAACTGTTAAGTTAGTCATACACAATCGATCTATCAGACCAATTGGCCCACCATTACACCAAAACCTCACTATGTGTGTGAAAACCCAAAGCGAATTCATTGAAGTGGAACTGCTTTTTGGAATTCCAACTGGCTGAACTTCCAAGCTATCCGCTTCATATGGAACACTCTGTGTGAAGAAAACTGTCTCTCCATGATAAGGAATAAGGCAGTGAAAAATGGGAAAAAATGATTCCGCTCATTTTATACATCTCGCAATTAACCAAAACGTGATTCGTAATATTGTCATCGCAGTTAATAAAATTGCATACAGAATTGCAATGTCTTTAGAAGATTTTAAAGCTTCTTATCATGACAAAATTAAAGCGAAATGAAGCACTAGAGATGACTTGCTAGAATTGTTCAAGACAAACATGATCAAATTGCCAAAGAAAAACCAAACCAAATGAAACCTCGCTAAATAAATTTTATTTGTAAAAAATTTTAATATGCTTGAGAGTCAAGGATTTTATAATTTTAAGTGCCAGCTAAACTTTTCAGGATGTTGTCTTAGCTAAATATTGAAATTTGCTTTTGACGATGGTCAATGTAGCAATTCAGAAAATTTGCTTTCTTAATTTCTGTTATTTTTACTTTTTCGTCTTTACACTTATACAACGTTCATTTTTCTCCATTATGTACAACATCTCAATTTGAATCACTCGTCTCAGGATAATAGCCAACATAATGAAACGAAATACGAGTTTAGTATTGATTTCTAATAAGGGAATTGTTTGTATTGCACCGGAACATGGTTCGAATAAAATCTGGGCAAGTAATTTGATGTTTTCCCAAGTGTTATTTCAAGACCAAACTGTCCAGTATTATATTTGCGTCTCGAATCGGATAAAACCCAGATATGCAGCATTGATCAACATGTAATAAGTTTTCTAATAACATCTATTTAGATATTTTCCTAGTATCTAGTGAATTTCTAAATGAATGTCAGTAAATGCAACAGGTAGGTTATTTAGGAGAATAAACAGGACTTCTTACTTATGCATAGTAAACGACGTCCGGGACTCGAAAATCTAAAATCCTTATTTTTAGAGTTATTTTTCCGAAATATTTTTTATACAAATCTGTGTTATACTTTGAAACTGAAATAATTATTTATATTTTCATAATTAAAAGACATCTTTTTTTGAATTAAAAAACTTGAAAATTGTGACTTTGCTGAAATTTTATATATTTAAGTTTTTTTCCAACATTATCATTTTTCATTAAATTTCTTATAATTCCTTTTATAAATGGTTACCATGATTTTCCAATAAAATATTTAGAAAATTAAAATATATATAAAAAAACTGTATGAAAATCATAGTAATCTAAGCTCTAAAAGCCTTTTGTTTTTAAAAGTTAATGTATACAATTCCTGATAACAAGCTAAAGAAATATATAAAAGAAATAATTGTGGTAAGTTTCATAAATTTATAAGAAGTAGTTTTTAAGTTATATCAATAAAAAAAAAATTAAAAAAAAAAAAAAAAAAGACAGTACACTATTTTTGATAAAAACATCTTCAAAATTTCAAATTAGCGTGGTCGAGATACAGTTGTCGTGTAACAATAACTTAAATATTTCAATTTCTACTACTGATAGAAGCAACAATGTTACATCATTTTATTTAAAAATATGTGTGTTATATTTTTGAAGTATTAGCTAATCAAGTTTCTTGAACAAAAAGCTGACTAATTTAAAAGAAACGCAATCATAGCTTAATGGCTTTGGTCGTGGACTTCAACCTTCCAAGATTGGTTTGTTGAAAGTATAGTGATCGTGTGTGACCCCCTGTTTCCAAGCCGATCCAAATGGATTGCGACGTTATTGGAGTGGCCCGAGTATTGGATATTGAACGCTCGTCTGTGGATGACTTTACTATTTGATTGGGTTCATGTAACCCACATAGTAAAATATATTCCATCTGTTTATTAGAATTATGGAGCTATTTTAAATATTCTAAAAATTATTCAAACTGTCGTGGCCATATCTCATTAGAGTATAATAAGAACCATACCCAAAGTGACACCAAATAGTTTTAAATTCATATATATTTTTTTAAAGTCGAAATTAAAATTTTTAAATTTTCCTTTTAACATTTTAAGTAGAACCCATGCGTTTAACAAAAAAATAAATTTGATAATGGAATGAACACAATATCACAAAAAAATTTACTCATTGTCTTCACACAAAGTGATTTCTTGAACAATTCTATAGAACTTTTTGAAAATATAAATCACAATTTTAAAAATTAGGAGAAAAACTTCAGGTGTAAAATTTCTGCCGAATTAAATTTCTTTGCTTAAAGAAATTCACCCTGTAGTGTTTATCATAGTGGATAGATATTTATGATGTATACAAAGATGTGTTTGCTTTAAATACTTTTTTTATAATCAGACAAATTAAAATTCTACAAAAAAGTGTACTAATATTGCTTCCAAATACTTAATTTTAATTGAATTTATTCTCTTGAGTATTAACTGTGTGTACAGTTTCTGTTTACCAAAACTCGTAGCATTAAATCGTATAAAACTTTTATTTACTCTTTACGGTGAAAATGTTTTTCGAGAGCTTGACAATTTAAGTCTTCAATTCTTAGCGAAAAATTGAGAATTTCTTTTCTGCAACATAATTCATGTATATCTTGACATGCCACAAAAAGGTGCGAGCAGTCCAAGTGTGATTTATTCCCCAAAGTTGAGAGTCCATAAAAGTAACAAAGGATAACTTTAGAAGTATTTTACTTCCCGACTGTTCGTGATATCTTCAAGGATCCGAAGAAAATATATCGCCCCATTACCATAATAAACATCGTGTTCTAGTATGTAGTTGGTAAAGAAGAGACTTATTTGATACGTGATTCCAAGACACTACAAGGTTCAAGGATAAACTCGTAGCAAATAAAGCAGGGTTTTTATTCTAAGTTTATAGGACCATACCATAAACCATGTGAAAACATGCTTTTGGTGATTGATTAAATTTCTTTTCTTTGGAAAATCTCTTTCATAAAAACGTTGTGAGTGATATGAAATCTTTTCATTGTAGATAAATAGAGTTATGTCAAATAATGAGTTACACAGTAAGGTGTAAATTGTATGATTTTAAAACACTTTTAGTAGCAATTTCTTTTTGAATTTTATATGTTTTTTCTAATTTAAAGGAAATATTCAAACTAATATGTGGCAAGCCGATTTAGTTTTTTAATTAGGCTGACTGAATTGTAAACTGACTTCGGTTTGCAATAAATTTACGTACCTTCAGTTAAAGTAACATGGAATACCACAGAGCTTCCATTAGCTAAAATGCGTATTAATGGATTTTTAACATATCTTTTCCAAGAAAGTATAAGATATATTGAATTGAAACTTTTTATAGAGATAAATCAAACATTTTACATTACTTTTCAAGGTTTCTTTTTTAAAATATAGATTAAAATTAAAATTAACCAAGCTTAAAAAATATATTGTTTTACTTAAGCAATACCAAATAAACTAGGGGTGTGGAACATCGCAAAACTTTCAATTACACTATATAACATTGGTCACTGCAGTAAAATTTGACATTGCGTTACTTACCTTTTTATTTTCTCTCATTTGAAGAAAAATTGCCAGTTTGGTGTTATTTTTGGAAATAATTTTTAATAGAGCAAAAAAAAAAAAAAAAAAAAAAAAAAAATTGCTGAAATAGTGATTTTAGCTATATACTTTACCCCACTGGCGGTCATGCACATATTTATGCATCATCTGATCCTCAGTTTTTTCAGCAATACACAATATTTTTAAATTTATAAATAAAATTTAAAATTAATTTTGTTTTAAATATTTTTATTAGCATGATAATTTATAACCTACCTAAAACAAGTGAAAAAAAAATAATTTAAAAACATTATATATTTGAATTGGAAATGTAATTAAAAAATTATTGCACAGAAAACAACTGTACAATTTTGCCCATTTCCGGGTCCGTCAGCGGGTGAAGATAGTCTTTACATTATCCTTTATTATAAGTGAAACTAAGGCGAGAAGAAAAAACGATTGTTAATGAGGTATGCTCAAGGAAGGAGAACTCTGTGT
Source organism: Linyphia triangularis (assembly GCA_963978545.1). NCBI lineage: Eukaryota > Metazoa > Arthropoda > Arachnida > Araneae > Linyphiidae > Linyphia > Linyphia triangularis. The sequence continues at coordinate 52,364,974 of OZ021722.1, read as the reverse complement.
TTTTCAACTTTTTACGCCGTTGATACATGTTTAAGGGAATTTCGTAGGTAGGGATATTTAGAACATCTTAAGAGGCATTACCACAGGGATTTTGAAGAAAATCATTTGAGCCGTTTTTTAGCAATTACTGAAAAACATGATTTTCTCAATGGCAGCAACCTTACGCGCATGCACAATTTTGGTGAAAACTTTAATGGCAGGTTCCATGGCTACCACCAACCCGTACACCAAATTTGAACATCGTAAGTCAATTTGTTCGTGAGTTATGCTGACCACATACATACACACTAACAGACAGATACTTTTTCTAGATCACTTTTTTTGAAATCCGAATGTTCCAAAACGTGGAAAAATGTTAAATTTTTTTTTTTTTTTTTTTTTTTTTTTTTTTACCAAATGCTATACTTTCATTACCCTATGTATACAAACGGGTAATTGAAAGTAAAAAAATCGAACACTTTTGTTTTATTGTTTAAAGTTCAATAACTTTCTTGTGCATATGTAAGTAACAATAATTATAACATAGAAACAATAAACAATAATATGTAAGAAACAGTAAGAAACAATAATTAATGAAAACCCCAGTGGTTAAATTTTGTTCAAGCATCGAAAACATGGCACTTATAAAATCAAATTTATATTAAACAATTACCTTAATTCAGAAGGGACCTGCACCATATGTATGTTTGCTGCAGATACTTCTAATATAGCTATTCCAGAGTGCTCTATATCATGGTAAACATCATAAAAGCCACAATTTGAAATATTTAAAACACAAAAAATTGATTATTTTCCTTAATGGTTTTCGATTCCGTGTTACCAACTTTGGCCATAGAAGTTTTATGAGCTCTTTCGTTTTACAAATTGCACGTGTCTGTAGGATTCGTAGTTGGTCTGTGAATGTTGACCTTAGACCGACAGCTAGACGGGTAGACTGATGTACGGAGGTGGGGCTTTGTATAAGTTTCTCATTACTTAGTTTACGGTTGAAGCTCAGACAATGGTGGTAATGCACCTAATAAGGTCAGTGGCCTTTAAGATCACAGCAATATAGCAGTAATAAGTACTGCTATGTCGGACGAGTTGCCACAATTTGTGTTCTTCTGCCGAGATTTGGTGAATAAAAACAGCTCTAACAGCTACATCTGAAACAGCTTTAGTGTAGGTGACCAAATCTGCTTTATATTTGGAAGGTTATTGAATGTTTTGGTCAGTTGTTGAAACGAAGTTTTGTTTCCTAAGGACGCATGAATTTTCTCTAAGTTATAATCAGACGAAACGGTCGTTTCGCCGCCAATTTTAATAAGACAGAAACAGACAGTAAGTATGTATTCTCTGCACAACTTCCAGCAAAAAAGCCGAAATTGACTATTTTCTAGCGTGCTTACGGAACTTCGCATAATTACACAAAAAATACCATAGATTCAGCTTGGAGATATCTTTTAAAGAAAAAAAAATGAGTACCTAGGATAAAAAACAACGAAGGAAAAAAAATATTGAAATTTCCAAAACGAAATAAAAAGTTGAGTTCTAGCTGGTTTTTTATGTAAAAATTTAGACAAACGTCCAGCCCTAACTAAGCTATAAATTTTTAAACGGATTGAATTATATGATGCGGAATGTTTCAACTTAAAATCCTACGCTGGTTTGAACTTCATTAAACAATTCTTTCTATTTTTAATTAATTTAAAACCATTTTTTTTTTTCCATTTCATAATTTGGCGACAGATAGAGGCGATAACCTTGTAATTGAGGTTCAGATATATATGCCAAAAGCCACCAAACAAGTTTGCTATCATTTCGAAGTTAGTTTGTCCGAAATGTTAGGCTTAAGTGAGAATGAACGTATTGTTAAGTATAGGCAGAATGAATCGGACTATAATTATATAGCTTATAGCATTTTTAATATTGAAATAATTTAATTTTTGAAGAGACAGAATTAAAGAGAAATGTGTTTTCTTCAAATTGCATGTGTTATTGAATTGTATGACAATTTAGAATGAGTTAACTTTCAAAAAAATTTTAATTTCGTGGAATTTCTGTTGATCTATGAAAATAATAATATTTTGTTGCAAGACACTTAGGTCTGAATACAAAGTATAAATGTGAGCTGACGTCACAATCAGTTCATTACAGCTGGACTACATGAAACACGCATTGTGATTGACTAATGGAATATTCAAAAATGTAATTCATTTTTAAAGACGTTTTGATTTTGTTTAATTCTCGTTGTAAAATTAAATCGTTGTATCGTATATCATCAAAATTATAACTTCTCAGGGAATTTAAAAATTGTTGTTTAGAAAAAATACTTTTATTTTTTTCAAATTTCAATGGGTTATTATGGGAATCAAAATAATGTTTATTATAATCAAAATCATTTATATTGCAATAATTAGATTGTAAAAAACTTGGTAGTATTTATTTGTAACAATTTATTATAATACATTTTCATTTGGATTAATGCTCTGGCCTTGTAAGTTAAAGTTTCCTAGTTCGATTCCTGGTGCTAGGTGTGGATGTTCGTCTTGATTCGGAATCCACGTTCAGTTGTATGTCTTGGCCTGATTAATCGTTAGTATGCACAAAATTAGGTCGTTGTGTGTACAAACTAACAAAGTCGAGTTGAAAATTGGCAGACAGGCTCTTTGTCGATGGCAATGTATTCCATTAAGTTTTGAGGGTGGAGTTGGCATTAAAAGGAGGCTTTTATACAAGTCCCTATTGCTCGTTCGTGGTCGATTTTGCTTCCTGCCGTCCGCATTCAACCGGTTTGTCAATTTTCAAGATGATTATGGCATATAAGGTATCGTTGAACTCAGCTTGAAAATTATGAATATTCATGGTACCAGGTGTATCACAGGTGGTACTACTTCTGGTTTGCCAATTTTAGATATAAATATGGCATGTTGGGTGTCGTTGGACTTGTCTTGAAAACTTATGAACATTTAAGGTACTAGGAATGCTACAGGTGGTACCACTTCCGGTTTATCAATTTTAAAGATAATTATGGCATGTAAGGTATTGTCGAACTCAATTTAAAGAAATATGAATATTCCTGGTACCAGGTGTACTATAGGAAGTATCACATCTGATTTATCAATTTTCAAAATAAACATGTTGGATGTCATTGGACTTAACTTGAAAAATTATGGCTGTTAGTGGTATAATGGAGGGTCCCACTTCCATTGTGTCTAATTTCAAGATAACTATGGCATGTAGGATGTCGTTGGACTCGCCATGAATAATGAAGCAATTGCAGAACATATGTATGACTAGGGATGATGATGAAACTCTCGTGTGTGACCTGGCATAGAATGGAAAAGGCTTCGCGGTTAAAGAGAAAAACGATGAAATGGACAAATTCATAAAATAGAAGTCGCCAGTGTTTTTTAAAAAGTTCTGATATCCCCCAAAAAACAGTTTTGAAAAGTAGAAAAACCACCAACTTTAAAAACGCAAAAAACTTTCTTGCAATAAAAAAAATCATAAACATGGTGAAAATTTGCAGCTACAAACACAGTGATATAAAAAAAGGCCAACCTCTGATTACAGCTCTCGGTTGTCACTTGCTTAAGAATGTACGCTTACTTAGTTAATTTTTAAAATTTAAGATCCGCTCCCATAAAAATTTACGCTGCTTGAGGTTGGCGCCCGTCTTAATCATTAACCTCTAAAACCTCCAAACAATAAAAACTTTCCAAAATGAATATATCATCCAAACAAAAGCTTACCACAAACACTCCATTTTACTTCAGTTAAAAAATTATTAATAAAGATTCAATTGCGAGCGTTTGACACAGTTTCTCTATACTATTTTGAAAATTACATCTATTTGAACATGAAGATTTATACTACTTTGTATTTCCTACCCATCCAAATGAAATCATATATCCTCCCATATTCGTGAAAACAGCCATAAATTAGTTTGCAAACAAGCATTGTTAAAATTCCTGTGACGGGCACCAACCTCAAGCAGCGTAAATTTTTATGGGAGTGGAACTTAAATTTTAAAAATAAACTAAGTAAGCGTTCATTCTTAAGCGAGTCACAATATAGAGCTGTAATCAGAGGTTGGCCTTTTTTGATATCACTGTGATTGTAGCTGATAATTTTCATCATGTTTACGATATTTTTATTGCAAGAAAGTTTTTTGTGTTTTTGAGGTTGGTGGTTTTTCTACTTTTTATTAAAAGTGTTTTTGGGGGATATTAATATTCGAATAGTAACAAAATATCTCATGCCATTTTTTATTTTTATCATCTGTTGAATAATTTTAGTGATTTTGTTTTGAAATGCTGACTCTCTTTTTTTTCTAATCTGAATCAGCTTAGGTCTTCTAATGTGGAGTGGTTCATGAAGGATTTCACACACTATGCTGCAATATTATACTTCAATATACAAATATGTATGCCTACTTTTTTTTTCATTTTCTCTGCTTGATGAATGATTCAAAAATGAGAAAAATTATACCTAATTTTTTTTGTTTTTGTTTTTTTCCTTCTTGATAGTTTACATTTCATATACTTTATCTATGTACATTAATTTATGTGAGGTCAATTTCACGCCCGAGATTTACACTAGATAACTTACAAGAAAACCAGAGTTCTGGTCTGAAACATCTGAGGGTGTTTCGCAGAGGTGTTTTCCTTACGAAATAACGAGCCTTAGTAAAAAAAATAAAAAATTTAAAGAGTTTTTCTTATGCTTACTCTCTAGATTAAGCTTAACAATTTCGAATGTTTTTCTTCATAATTATTTTGCTATGACATAAATGTATTCGTATTCCTACAAAAGTAGAACACTTGAAATTCAACATTGAAATTGAATTTCAAATGTAAAAATCATTGTATAATTGCTATTAAACAAGCTGGTTTTTTTTATTATTAAATTCAATCGAATAAATTGTAACTAATAAGTCAATTTAAAAAATATAAATATTGCGAAAACAATAACAACATTGCCATATTTTGGCAAATGTATTTATGTTTATGGTGATTTCTATGAAAACATGAAACAAACGAAGGGTTAGAATAGATTATTAGAATGAAAACTATTAGTTTCAAAAATACTAAATATAATTTGTGTGCTATTTAGAACGAAATGTGGAAGGATTCCTTTTAAATTTCGTGAACAATTATTCGTAAAATATCTTTAATTTTACCGATGAAGGAAGGACATTTTCTTAGGTATTACTACATCGAAAGGTATATTACTCTGGCCAATTTTGTAATATCATCAGAACCCTTCGACGTTGAATTTCTCCTAACGATTAACTTATTAAAGTGATATAGGAAAAAAATCTTTTGCAATTGTTCCAGAAGTCTTAAAAATTAGATCTCTGTCAATTATACGCGCATTTAGAAGTCATGTGATACTAATTATCATGTGATTATGATGTCATTACGATTGACTGGAATGCTTATATTTGCATTTAATTTTTATGAAATTTTTATTTGTGATAAAGATTCAGAAAAATAACAAGTTCATTTGTAAAAAACACTATAAGACTTTCCTATAAACTTTTCTATCCCGACAAACCAGGTATCGAATCAAAGAGTATACATTTAGAGAGATTTTTAGTGGATGCAATACACTTCTGTTATGGTTGACGGAATATGTAAAAAAAAAAACATTTGTGTAGCATTTTTTTTTACCAAATTGGTGAATTTGCTGACAAATTATAGAGAGAAACCAATACCGAATATCTAAAATATAATGCATATTATTTTCCCATCTACAAAAATGTTGAACCATATTTAGAGCATCCTTCCCTTAAATTGTTAAAAATGACTCAAACCTTTGCGGTAAGCAAATGGGATGAATTTGAATTATGTCAATTACATGAAATCCTACAAACATAATACCTTCAAACTGTTGTATTTCTCTTATTTCATTTACAGTTTAGGCTTTATTTATTGCAAATTAAGTTTCTGTTCCTCTTTCTCGTTGGAGAATGGTGTGGAAACTCGTTTGGACGACACCTTTCATTTGGCATATCTCAAGCGTTTCTAGTATCTGTGCAATTCTATCTCGAATGCAAACTTTAATCAGACAACGTCTTTGTACTTTGTATTGGCTTCTTACTATAAGAGCACAATGTAAAAGCTAAAAATCTCAATTTAAACATAAGTAAGCAATGTTTCCTGAACTTACATATCGCACATGCTTTTTCTTTTTTTAAATATCTCTGTTAATATTTGTTTGGAGAATTTTTCTGGTGTCGTAGTAATTTAATCTCTATTTCTGATGATATTTATTATCATACACTCCCAATTATAGTAGATGATGAAGTATTTTAATAGTGTAGTTAAAAACTTTTTAAATAAAGTGTATAATATTTCCTAAGTATATAACATTTATTCTAATTAACTTTTTCTTTCATTTTATACGCCGATGTTAAATACCTTAACCATAAATAATAAATTTAATAAAAACAAATCAATAAATAATAGATAAGTTTTCCAACAGTCTTCGCAAGAAATATTCTGACTTGGTATAAATATATCACATCACAGTGTAACAAATTCTAGTTTTAATGGCCGATTTTTATTTCGAAAAAGTATTTTTATAATCTTTTTACTTTCTTTTTTCTTCCTTCGAAACACCTTTTTGTCGTCACAAGGGAGCACGTTGCCTCACCTAATTTGAACAGACGCTGCAAGTTCAATTTTTTATTCGATGTTTCCTGTTTTCCAGGAAAGAATAGGCACGGGAAACTTAATGTTGAAAATAATAATAAAAAAATAAAAAAAAACGTGAAGGGCAAACTATAAAACTGGTACAAAAGCCAAAATAAAAGAAGAAAAAATAATAACTTGTGAAGTTATTCACTTCTTAATGTCGGGGCACACTGAACAAAAGACTTCGATTGATGAAAACGTGAAAGTGCCCGCCGTCTTCTTTGGGTTTCAGCCAAAAATGTTCTTTCTAAGAACAAAAAACTACCAAAGCCTTTTCTTTGAAAATTTCTAATGTTTATGAACAATCTATTTGGAGGCGCTTCCAGTGATAACTTTTTTTTCTGCCAGACGTAACATCGCAATATTACTTGCGCGATAATTCCACCGAAACTTGAGGAAGAAAGTTGCTTTCTTTTTGATAGAAATGTTATAAAGTTGAAGATCGCGCAAAAGTCATATTTATTTTTAATGTACTTGATTTTTGAAATAGTTCTTTATAGAATTGGCGTTCTCGCAATTAGATTTTCATTTTATTTTATTTTTTGTTTTGTTTCTTGTTGTATTTATTTGACGAGCTAGCTATGTGAGTTTATTTTTTTTTTTTAATTATCTATTTATTAGATTTCTTAGTTTAGGGCTGAATTATCCAGTTTATTGCTCTATGTTTATTATTTGCTATTGAAGTGAAAATAATGAATGTTTTATAAACAATATATATCGCTAAGAACTCTTGTCCAAGAAAGGATAATCACACTAAGAATTCTGTTAAGTGAAATGACAGTAAGATATTGAATTTTGAATATGAACTCACGCATCTATTTTTTTAAATTAAGTTCTTATAATTATTACTAGTTTCAATTGAAAAAGTTTTGAGAAGAAAAATTACAATTACAACCGTTAATATCCACTACGAATTTTCACAATACTTTTATTACGCTTTTGAATCTTACTCTTTAAATGCCATTCTTAAAATACATTCACCAATATGCATATTTTGGTTGAGTGAATTATTGCTATATAGAAGAAAACTGAAAAAAAAAAGAAGGATTTTAATTCATTAGTTTTAAACATTTTATTCGGTGTTGAAGCAATAAATAAACATAAGCATTTTGAAATCATGGAAAAAAACTTAGTTTTTCGCACATTACAGTTATAGAACTAATAAAATAAATTTTGTAATTAGCATACGATCAACAAAAAGCTGCCACAAGGTTAGTAGACTGTTACTGCTATTTTGTAATTAATATTTATTGTTATTTCTTACAGTGAAACTAAAACCATTAAATGGATATTTTCGAAAACTTTAATTTGTTGGTTAATTTTATTTTGGAATTAATATTTATTGTTATTTATTACAGTGAAACTAAAACCTTTAAATTGATATTTTAAGTATGTATATTTTCGAAAACTTTAATTTGTTAGTTCATATTGATATTATAAAGTATTACTAAAGAACTTTAGGTGACATTAACACTTTGTGTCTCTTACATTCTTCCTGTTTTCCCAGATTGACACTAATGTTTTATTGCTTTTAGCTTTCAGCTAGACTATTAAAATTTAATGTTACAACTTCCCTCGATAAACAGTGTAGTACGAATTTATTATACAAAAACCTCACTTACATTTAATCACCGGGTTAGACGTATAATCATCTCCTCTATCATATGCTCGCTTTCTATTAACGTAAATTCTGTTTCTATATAACCAAGATAAAATTCGTAGCATGGAAGTGTGTTAGTTTATACTTACATTTTCTATAGTGTTCTTATGAATCGAATTATTTTAATTGATGAATTAAATTTAATGAAAATATTATTAAAATAAATTTAATTAAAAAAATATTGGATGTTTAATAATTGTACTAAAGTAATGGGTGATTTATAAATATAGTTCAAGTTTTTATATGCTGTATATGCTGTGAAAAAGAATAGCTGGTCGGAATGACCTGATTATACGCTAATAAAAAGGGCTTATGATATGGCATAAAGACAAAAAATCTGTTTTGAAAAATCTTTTTACCTTAAAATTTCATATCATTCCCCACTTATTCACTTATATTAATGCCAGGTGATTATAAGTATTCAACTTTCAGAAAACTGAAAAAAAAAAAGAAAAAAAAAAGAAAAAAAAACTATTTGCCAGAATAATCTGAAATTTAATACGTGGAAACATAGTTTAAAATAATACTTTCTTTTGTCATACTATTTTGCTCTTGTTTTCATACATTCAGGTCAAATTTCAAATGAGTCTGACTTGAGGTTATTTTTTACAACTTTTTGTAAGTTGAACTTTAATTACAATCACCCTATATATATGTATATTGCAGGTGCAGAACAATACGTATTTTTCTTTAGCTTACGTTTAAAAATAACCTTTACATTAAACACATGTTAAATAATTTATAACATTTGCTTACAAAAATATTTTTCAAAACTTATTGAGAAAACACATACAGGTACTATACTCTACTTATAACGTATTGACCGAATCTGTAGTGATCTTATATAAATGAGTGGGTTGCTGCCTTTTTGATTTCCCCTTTATTAGGTATAGCTCATATTCATTCAGAATGTTATTCTTTATTGCTAGAGCTGTTGAACATCTACTTTTCAATTAATGGAGAATATCTGAGGAATAAGGAGAAATGTAGAACCATCTGATATAGAGAAAAGGAGAAAATCGAGCATATTTTAACTAAACTTCAGCAAGACACCTACATTTAACAAGATTTCCTACACTTTTTCCTGTAATTGTTAGTGGAAATAACAATTTGAATAAATAAGTGTTAAAGCTAATGAGTTCATTTATTTGGTACTAAACACCAGATGAAATTGCTTAATAGATATTTATGAGACTATTAGTATGCATACATTTAGTATATTCTAACTTGCTGTTTGTAATAACTAGTCGCTTGAGAAAGCTATTTTAATTGAGAGTTTACATTCTCTTAAATTTTCTTGCAGATCAATACCAAGTCCCTGATTTGGATTGGGTAGAAAGGTTAATGGAATGATTTCATGATGGATAACCCGCGAATACAATTCACCAAAAAAAGTGATAATGAAGAAAAGAAGAAAAAAAGATGGTTCATGAATGATTTTTTTTTTTTTTTTTTTTTATGATATAAAAAGAATGAGCAAGCTCTCGGTGGTCACTTCTACTCACTTAACTAACCATACTGTACCAAGTAAGACAGATGTTGCTGTTTCAATCACGTCGTACCAAAGAGATCGTGAATAAGAGGAAGATGTACGAGGCCTAACTGTATGCCAAGTAAATGCCCAGATTTGACAGTTATCCATAAAGCAAGCATCTTAAAAGGCTTCGAATCCTCTCCTGGAAGTTTTCTGGCGTACCAGTTAATCCCAAAAGTTTACTAATGGAGATTCTTAGTGACTCACCATGGAAAAGTCGTAAGATGTAGACGTTCCCAAGCCTCAATGTTCAGACGGACCCAAGTAATTCCAAGCAGCCCAATACCGAATGATCCCGAGCCATGTCGTCATTCCCGAGTTCCCTGTCTAGACGGACAAGCCAAGCAGCCCACAACGGATTGAGCTTCAGCTCTTCATGACGGCATCTCCGGCACTGCCTCGATCCCCAGCGTCCACACCAGCTGCAAGTCGAACTACCCTTTTAATTAATTAATAAACCTTATAAATACCCTCATTTAATTAAATAATACACCTTATTAATGCCATCATTTAATTTATTAATAAACTTTATACTTCCATAATTGAATGCACTGAGAAAACTAACTTACTGCCAATACTATTAAGTGATATGAATTAATATATGTTCGTGTTTTTTTTTGTTTTTTTTTGTGTAATTTTTAATGTTTTTCTTCCTTGTCAGACTCAATTCTAAACGAACCTTTTGATTACAGTTATTGATCTTAGCCTTTTAAATTAATTGTAGTTATTGCAGGAAATAACATAATAATGCCAGTTGGTGTTTTTTCAAGACCAGCATTGTACGAACGAACTATGAAACATAGCTTATGTCGAATATTTTAAACAGGATATTAATGTAAATTACATTTTAATTTTAAAACTATATTTTTTAAATATTTTCTATTTTAAAACACTTAATCAACGTTTGCAATTGTTTTATAATGCAAAAAAAATCTTTGATAAATAAGAGTTTCGAATGTACATTAAAATTTTAATTTTACACACCCTCCATTCAAATTTTAGCTGGACTTCGACACAATTGGCTGGAATTACTCTACATTACGGTAAGAAATATTTTCACATTTAGAAATATTCATGAATATTGGTTATTTCAATAAGTTAATAGAGAATGATTTTTAATATTTCTACCAAATTAATATTTTATTGAATTATATATTAATCAAATAGTTGTTAAATATAATTAATTAAAATAATTTCTACAGCAAGCACAAGTATTCAGATAGTGTGATAGATTTAGATAGTAAATTATTTACTTATCTTAATTTTATGGTGCATAAAACGTAAGAATATTTGGATCAGAATATTTTTAATTAATTATTAACAAGAAAAAAATCATTTCAAAATCACCTTCGACATAAAGAAATTACTAAATTATGAGAGTGAAAAATTTAATATTCTGACTGCTTAGAAAAACGGAAAGCTTTTTACAAAATAATTAGTTTTCAAACACAGAACTCTCAACTAGAGCTCACTGTCAAGTTTGCAAATAAGCAATTATGGGAATATTAAATTTAGTTTTATCACAAATTCAAAGGAAAGCTCAATTTAAGCTCTTTTATGGAAACATATTATGATCCCATCAAAATGTCGCTTGCTTCTCTTCACAACATTTGATGCAGGCAAACAAATTCTTTAGAAATTCTTGGAAATAAATCTATCAGTCTAAAAGAAGTTGTGATTTTCAATTCTACTCATACTAATTTAGTGTTATTTGTCAATTGCAAGGTACCTCAGTATAATATGAATGCTAATTAACATCACATTTCTTTAAAAAATTATTTTTACAATTGTGGCAATATTGTTGAATAATATTTAAATAATTATTAAATGAATTCAATAGTTTTTCAATCAATAAATTTTGTTGACGCAAAGTATTTGCAAATTTAATCAAACAAATATTTTAATTTGTATCTTTTAATTTAAAATCTAGGGATGTGAAACATCACACAACTCCAATTACTTTTTTAATACACGAGTTGCTTTAAAATTGCTATGTATTGGTAAAATTTAGCATTTTTGTTTTCTTATTCTCATTAATTTAAAAAAACTGGATAGTTTGGCGATATGTTTAAAGATAATTTCCCAGAAGTACCAATATGCTGGCCAATATCACTCAAAACGGGCCATTCCCGATGTGGATCATTGTAGACTGCTTATTGCTACGGATCTTGGCCAATATCGCCCAGTTCTGTGTAAAATATACTGGATGTTTTGAAATAAGGCTTCATAGTTTAAAAATTGAAATTATATTTTTCTAAGAATGGACGAAAGAGTAAAAATATGTTTTATGGTGACTTGGAGATGTTTTTTTTTTTTTTTTTTTTTTTTTTTTTTTTTAAATTGGATTATTGTATATTGTATTTTGGAACTATTCTCATATTTCGGCATAAATTGGCCAACCTAGAGCCTCTAATTTCGAGATTATCCAATATCACTGTGCCACATGTACTGTAAATGCTGATGTCTTAAATATAGACACAAAAAGTGTCTGAAAGTTAGTTTCAGACACATAAGGTGACTTATTTGCAAACGCGCTAATAAATATCAGACATCAAAATTGTTTGAATCTTCCTAAATTTCCATTCAGTCACGATAAATGTCTTAAACAGCTAAAGGAATGGTCAAAATAAGACATTTGGATTTTCAGACAGAAAGTAAGACTGTAAAACGTCTGAAATATACAACTATATAGCGAAACTTCAAAATGTGTGTCCTCCAATGAGATAAGGGTTTAGCTTTCGGAAGAGCGCACGGCGCATGCGCTGTGTAAAAAGTTCTTGCTTGATTTTAACGTACAAATGTTTGTAATTTTCGCGTCTCGTGTAGCATTCGATTACAAATTGGTATTGTAAATTAATTTTAAATAGTTACTTTCCCGCGTTTGCTATTTTAAAACGGTCATTTTAATGATTATATCCTGTAATCTTGTGCTTTTGTTTAACAGGGCTTAAGAATTCTTTTGGAAGCGTTCATTTTTGAAATCAACATGGTGCATTTCTTCAGATGAGGCAAGTTGCCTTACAAGAAACCAATGAAACCCTTTTTGAACTATTTAGATTGGCTTTATATTTGATAGTAAATGAATTAGTGAAAAAGGGGGTACCATGTTACAGCTAAGAGTTATTCAATGATACATTTATTTTCAATGTTTTTATTACAGTACATTTTAATTGATCTAGTATTCCTAAGTGACAATCACAGAATTATAAGTTTTCTGTTTTTACATTCAATTACATTTTTATTGGTTTTGTAGCATATTACAAGTACTAATGATTTTGAAAATATATTTGGCATGATTTGGTATATTCTGAGTAACATTTATTCTTGGTTCTCGCTGATAGCAGTAAAATCAGAAAAATCAACGCTACAAAGTAACTTGTGCAACATTAATTATTTGTCAAAATGAAGAATTTTTTATTTTTTTTACATATGTTGTTCAAACATCTTAAAATTATATTTTAGCAAAAAAGCTCATAATAATATGCTAATAATTTATTTATAATCACTTATTTAAAACTCGGTTAAATACAATTTTCCGCAGTGAGTTGAATTGTGGTAGCTCATACAAAATCTTTAAACTAAAATAAAGTTTTTTTTGCATTATATTTCTAAGAAATGTCTATGTACTGCATTAAATATCAGATTTCACAAAATAATTTTTAAAAAAGTTTTTTTACGCGGTAGTTTGTTGAACGTATGAAAATTTGCATTTTTTTAAAGTAATAATCTAATTAAAAATTAGATTGCATATATTTTAATAATATTTTTGTTTAATATGTAATTTATATGTTATGTAATTACCAAGAAAAATTTCAATTCTACATCTTTAATAGTTTTTTAAACGAAGCATAACAAAATTTGAAAAATCAACGTTTTGAGAAAACACGATAAAACTATAGAAATTTTAATAACTTGCATGTTTTTCATATTTAATATGCTCTACCTTTGAATTTTGAAGCAGCCTTCTTTACAGATACTTCTAATACCTTTTTTTATATCCACCCCCTTTTCTTACATATTTTGAAGTTTTTTAAATGCCCTCTCAGCTTCGGCTTCTCAGCGATTAACAGGTTAAAATACGTTATAAACCCCACTTTGGTGACTTTGCAAAATGCCTCCAAGTTGCAATGACACTTCTACTGAATTGAACTACAGGTTTGGATGCCAAGTTGTAATGGAACCATATAGGCACCGGGTTACCATATTTGACGCAAAATCACCACAAAAAAAAAGGGGGGGGGGGGCATATAATGCATTTTAATAGATTAACAAAGTGTCGCAGTGACAGGGAAAACTATTGTAAAAAGGTCCTATCCTCAAATTACAGGAATTTTAATATTTTTGTAGTTTTAATATGCACTTAATATGGTATTTAATTATAATAACAAATCTCAATGTATGTCTTGGCATATTTTTTTTTAAGAGCATACCAAAATTTGGGAAACCGACTTTTTCAGAAACGTAAAAAAATGTTTGTGCAACTTACATACTTTTCAAATTTATTATGCTTCACCTCTATATTTTGAAGCATCTCTTTACATACTTCTAATGCCTTCTGTTTTACTTGTTTATTTTTTTATGCATATTTTGTGTTATTTTTTAAATGCCCTGTATCTGCTTCAGCTATTCGGCTATTCGACAATAATTTAAGTGTTATAATGATTGCTATTGTGTAGTGTTATTATAAGGAAAAGCTATAACCAGGTAAAATTCCCAAATGGGGAATAATTCGATTAGAACTGCTTGATCCATCATTAACATAAATTTATGTTGCCAGATAATGTATCCAAAGCAATTTTAAAATTGCCAGTGCAACACATAGAACTATAAACCAGGTGCATGCTTACATTACGCTTGTTATTTGTCTTTGAAGTTGACATAAAAAAAGCAACTGAAAACTATGATACAATCTTGGAAGCCAAAACTTTTCTATTTGAGATTCAGCCACAGTAAAATGTCTACTCTCCCAATACATATATTTTACAATAAGTCCCCGTTACTATCTCTTACTTGGATATATTAATAGTTGTATGCATATTATTAACAGTTGTTGTTTTACAATCTCATGCTTACATTTACCAGGAAGGTGAAACATAGTCAACAAAAAATTATGAGCAACTTGGTAGTAAAACAGTAATTTTTATGAATAAAAATTTGTCCAACATCTGAAAAGTACCATAAACAACCTATTCAGACACATTAACTGTCTGAAAATATTCCCAATTCAGACATTCCAAATGTCTAAAAATACCCCATTATAAGACACTTCAAGTGTCTTAAAGATTAAGACACAATTTTTCGTCTTAAAACAGTGACATTAGTTTAAGACATTTTCGTGTCTTATTTTAAGACATTTTAATTTACTGTGTGGGTTATTACTTTGACCTTAAAACAAAATAAAAACTACAAAATCACCAAATTGGCTATATGTTGTTCACTAATTATTTCACAATCCTTCCGAGTAAATGAAACAAAGTAGCATCAGTCGTTAATATGCAATGCTTATGAGAAGATAATGTGCTAAAAACTATCGTTTTTAAACTTTAAACGACTTTGTCTGATTTCTAAGGGGAAGATTATTTAATATTGTTTTTTATTTCGTATGAATACTGCATTTAGAATGTAAAATAAAGGTTTGTAAAGTTTTAAGTAATTGAGACTTAAATACTTATGATTTTGATATCTCTGTTACAAGTTAAGAAATTCTTATACAGCAAAAACAAAAACTGCAAGCAAATTAATTTTTAAATTTTTAATTACAAAATTATACTAATAAAATATCTATAAAATTTATTGGCATGGAAAATTACAATATCTGGATCTCAGTTAAGACAATTTTCTTAATCCAAAGGTTCTTTTGAGTTGTAGGTAGAACAAAGTCATGTTTTGGAAAAGCAGGTATGAATATGTAGGGCAACTGTAATTTTAGATATCAGAAGATTTCCCAAGATTTAAATGGAATCATTGTGATAGGTACCGCATCTAAAAACTAGAACACTCGCATAAAATAAACACTAACAAAATCTCTGCATAATCTGATAAAAAGACAGAAAATCCCCTTAAAAAACCTCTCTAAGTAAAAAAAAATTATTGTTTACTTCATATCCAATATCATGTAAAAACGTAGATTTCTAATCAATTTGTTCAATAACGTAGCAATTGAAATTAAAAATTCTCTTATGTCCATAAGCAAATTTAATGGGTGAGACTCGGGACATTTTTCCAAAATTATATTAAAAAAAAATCCACGTTTTTAAAACCCAAAATATTAAACAGTTGGTTTTTGTAGAAAAATAGACACTGTTGGAAGAAAATCATTTAAATCCCTAGAGCTATGGAATGTTTCATACAATCTATTGTTGGTACTAAAAGTGGGCATTGACGCAGAAGTTTCAATTCACGGTATTCTGTAATATTAAAAATTATTTGACAAATAATAGTATCTAGAAATGAGAGTATCGATTTCTCTTGTATTTGCCGTTCTACCTTACCCCATTAATTATTAAAGTAAAAATCTGTTTTGTTATTTCACAGTTCAAAACATTCTACACTACAACATCAAAGTAAAAAAAAAGTTGGATTATGAAAGATACTGTTACTAAACTGCCGTTTCTATGTACATTTCAAATAAGGTGGAATGTACCATTACTTTTCCATGATTTCACATAGAAATACTACATGAGAGAAATGTTTCTTTTTTTTTGTATTCCCACAATTTGTTTATTGCAAGTCAAGGTATCAATCCTTTAAATATTATCGACGTTTAATGACACATCATCTGTCAATACAATTACGCCATTTGGCAACACAATTCTTACAAATTCGTTGTTTTTAATGAATAAATTATCGTCGTCTTGACACTGTCTTAATGACAAATAAAATTATTTAATTGATATTCAGCATAATAATTACATACAAAATAGGATAATTGCACTATTTGTTTAGTGTATTATAGATTTACTAAAATATTTAGATTACCAAGTATCTGATTAATATCATTTCTAAACTAAAGTAGCCATTATTTATTCCATCCTTTAAATTTCATACAACATGCTTTTTAATTTATAAATGAAATAGGTTTGAAATTCCAATCAGTAATAAAAAAATCGGATAAAAACTTTCCATTAGCCTTTAATCAATTAGATAGTAAAAAATGGCGTTCTATGTTAAGAACTAGAACAGTAAAAAAGCTTGTTGGATAAGGTGAATCCATTTAATGAATTTTGGAGGAAAATCAATTCCAGGGATTATTCAGTGCCTACGATTAACGAAAGAACTTATCTAATGAGACGTAAAGACGAGTAAAAATATGTGATTACTGGGTGACATGACAATTTGCTTTTCGATAAAAATAGCAGATAAGCTAACAACAGAAAAAACTTTGCTGAAAATCAATTCAGTGAATGAAACAGTAAAGGAAATCATGCTTTTAGATAGTAAAAAAATATTAGCGATACACCTATGATTACGCTGCAGAGATCAACTCTTCTTAATCACCTCATTAATAAAACAGTGTGAAAAATCGCGTATCCAACTAACTATTACTTAATTATTCTGGGAGAAATCTGGGCAATTTCGCTTATCGCAGTACGTGTGAGCTAGGGATTGCCCGAATCTATTAGTAAAGTGTGCTGGTGTAGGTATCTCACTTAAGAACAGAAAACAGATATCATCGGAAATTCGGGCCGCCCCAGTAACGCATCGCATTAGCTCTTGTTTCACTAATTAGCGCGACAGTTAATTTCTAATCGCCCAATTAGACGCCTGCTAAATGCGGGGGTTTATTTTTGATCGGGGACTCAAATATCGATATGTTACAGTGAAACTTGTTTTCGTGAAATTTACGGCCAGTAATTGCTACTAATTGCCTGCTTCAAGACTTATTCAAAACCAACGGTTCGTTGTCAAGCGATGAAAATGAGGATTTTTTAATACGTTATGTGAAGTACTAAATACTTATTCTTGTTATCATTATTGTTATATTGGGATATTTAAAACATTTTGACATTGAAATCAACAAAATTGTTCTCTGACCAACACTATAAAATTTTTATTTAATTGAAAAACATAGACAATCGTTATTACTGTTTCTTCGAAAATATGGTAATGTATGAAAAGTAAATGTTTTGTATAAATTACGATAAGTTAACGGCCTAAATATCCTATTGCGATATTAAAATGAAATTCGAAGATTTGTTAGAGAACATTAATAAGCCCAAGATATAATATAACAAAAATATTAATATAATTTTGAAATATTTATGGTAAAAAGTAAATAAAAGCTAGAATCGAGCATTTTACAAGCATTCAAAATTCACCCACATAAAGAAGTTCCTAATATAAATAAGAAAGCTATTGTAGCTGTATTGTAAACGGATTTTTTTTTGATTTTTTTTTTTTTTTTAATCGCTTTTCCGTACTGTTTTTGTAGAAATGTATTTCAAAACTAGAATAAAAAACTTTTATTGGAGATGTTTTTTTTTCTTTCTGTTTATGAATTTAACAAATAAGCAAATTTTTTATTTAATACATTGCAACTTGCTTTGACAGTTATTTAAGAGGAGAAGGGGGGCGTGGGAGAGTTACGTAAACAAAATTCGTCATTTGTGTTTTGCTTTTACAGAATGTTTCGAACGAATCACAACAGAACGATATTTTTTCATTTTCTTTAGGGATTTAGAAACCTTGAAATTTTCGGTTATATAAGTAGCATTATGTGGTTGCAAAATCTTTATAGTGTTTTTTGAGCAGAAGTCTTTTTAAGAGAACATGCAATATCAAGTTTGAATTTGTACAAAATATTCTCCAATAAGTTATTCAAATTTATAATATTGATTTATTTATAACAATTTGAATTCACAAAATTATATTTTTCAATTTTTTTTTTTTTTTTTTTTTTTTGTATTAAAATATAGCATTTGACGCTTCTGGCACAATCAAAAAATTGATTTCATCATTTTAATAATTTTTATATTTCTATTACGAAACATCCTTGCATACAATAACTCTTTGTAGCATCATTATCGATGAAAAAACACTTTTAATTTCTTAACATGAGTTTTTTTTTATATATATATATATATATATATATATAAATATACCCACAATCGATTATTACGGATTTTGTTTGATATTTTACTTTAAAAAAAAATAAAAAAATCTAATTTTTTGGGAGAAAATAATTTTAAGTTTAACAAAATATCAAAAATACAAAATGTGATACACTTTTTTTAAAACAATGTCTTAAATTCTTTTTGTACGCCTTTAAGTCTACCAAAATATGTTTTATTGCAGAATGTGCATTATAAAATACATTTTTAAATAGAATAAGGTGGTTTTATTGGAGCTATGACAATAGAACATGGCACAACTTTTAAGTTCAAAATAATACTGCTCATTGAATTGAAATATGAAATATGATAGTAAAATTTACCGTTTTCTGTCTCATAATTTTATTTAAATTAAATGAAATTCGGCAAATCGATAGGTATTTTGGCAATAATTATATTTACAAATCTATCCAAGTTAGTAGGATCGGTGAAATTTTTGTCTATTTCTAATTTTGGATTAACAAAAGAATTTTTGATGAGACGTTTGACAATGAGAATTTTAATTCTACTAGTTAAATTATCGGTTAATTCAAAATAATATACATATTTAATGTATGTTATTGTTACTGAGATAAAAAATACGTTCATTCTAGAATAAATAAAACATTTTAAAATCATGTTGTAAATGTATTCACATAAGATAAATGCATACTTCTCTTTATGGCTTACCTCCATTCTTTTCATTGGAGACTGAATTTTACTACTTTACTAGCTTCATTTTTTATGTAATGTCTCAAAATATTAAAGCATTTCTAGCTTTTTTCTTAAATATG
The DNA here is from genome assembly GCA_963978545.1 of Linyphia triangularis. Classification (NCBI taxonomy): domain Eukaryota; kingdom Metazoa; phylum Arthropoda; class Arachnida; order Araneae; family Linyphiidae; genus Linyphia; species Linyphia triangularis. The sequence goes on along the minus strand of OZ021722.1, from coordinate 52,345,214 downwards.
TATTCTTACTCTGACGACAAAATGATAATATTCAGAAAATATCAGAATTGAGAATACGTGATACAGAATATATTTCATAAATCATACAAAATCTCAAGACTTTGAAATGCTTCTCAAGAACTCGAATAACGAATCGGTGAATACATTTTGCAAACAAGGCAGTGACTGGAATCATTTTAGACGTGCGCAGCTGCGTATCCTGTTGCGTTTGTCCAATCAACATGCAACACGTCGCACATGCGGCTTTGCATGCAGGATTCAGATAGGAAATTTTGCTTGCCATAAAGACAAGGCTATTTTTCATTTATACAGCTTTTTAGTCATATTTTGACAGAGAATTTTCTTAAAATTATTTGCGTGCCAATTCATATTTTAAATTCTAAAGTTTTATGTTTAAAATATTACGTATAGCAACATGCGATGTGTGGGTATTGTCAATGTTTTAGAATGGGATTTGAACAATTCCACAACATGAACATACATAAAATTGTATTTAATTGTGTTATTTTATTGTTGTAAAGGAAACAGTGAAAGAAAAAGCACTTAGGCATGTTTGAAAATCATAAAATCATTTTATTTCTTTTAAAACAATGCTAACTTTTTAAAGAAAAATGGTGAATATTTTCAAGTAGGTATGTTATATGCACTTCAGAAGTTCATTTACAATACTATTTCAAAAATTGAATGATTAATAAATCAAAGATTTGGTCTCTGAGAAGCGGATATTATAAATCATTTAAAGTTTGAATAGAAAAGGTCGAAGTTTCACTTTATTAGTAACTTGACGTAAATTTATGATGCTGTTCCAAAATTATTTCTACCAAGGTGGCTTGGCAAAATAATAAATTATTTTCTATCGGGTGATAAAATTAAAAAAAAAAAAAAAAAAAAAAAAAAACACAATTGGACATTTTACATTTTAGCACGTTTGACGCAATCTTTCTAGCATTACTTTTCAACCAGAATTCCCATTTTAGTTGCTTATTTAACAGTAAAACTCTACAAAAAGTACTTTCGTAGTTGCGTAAGTATCTATATCCCAAAATTATCTTATTATATGATTCTTACTCAAACCGATAAAGCGTTTTTCAACCAATTCCAACCTAGCCTTTCATTAAGGAATAAATTGTTCGTTTCAGCGAAAGTTTGAAGGCGAAAAGCAACAAAGGTTTTACTTATAAAGAAGTGACATACGAAGTATATCATATTTATATAGGACTTCCTTTCGAGGGTAATCATCAAATATAAATATAGATTTATCTTTCGTGGAATGGCTGCACTTAACACAAACGTATCCGATAGAGATCATAAAAAGAACAGGATATGACGTCAGAAGCATCAATCAGGGAGGAAGTTCTCGAGAGTTTCGCCTGTCAGGTCCCTCGTCGGCTACTTCAACCATCCTTCCTCTAACAAAGTAGACTTTTCTTATTTCTCGCGTATTTTTACTTGAGAAGCACTACCTTCTTCGCACTCTTATTCCCACTCTTATCTTGACTGCTCTCGAGTAGCCTTTTCTTATCGAGCTCTCGAAAGGATGCCTCTCTACTCGTAAATATAACAAGGAAAGAAAAATAAGTAAAGAATCATCGGCTGATATTTTTTAAATAGCTGAGATAGCAATTATAAATTTCGTGTAGTTAAGCTTGGAAAATCAATAATATGCAATTTACCATGGGTGTTTTTTCTGGTATTTTTTCTTTAGAAATAGTGTTCTCCAAGTTTTATCCAATCGTAGTTTTACGACAAAGAATTTTGCCGGTATTTTTTGCAATGTTGATAGCAGACGCTTTACTTAATAAATTGTGATACTCTGCTAGTTTTTTTCCAATTAAAGGAATGATGAAACAAAATATGAACTAATTTTAAAGTCTCCGTTATTAAAATGTATAGTTCAGATATATTACTTCAATCGTCAAATATTAATAGTTATTCAGATAAAATCAGTTGAAAAGTGATTAGGCTTTAACAATATATTAAAAAAATAATTTCACATATTCTTGGCCAAAAAAATATTGTTTTAAGAATTAAAATTTTCTCATTATATAAACACTCTAGGGTTACTTTCCATTTAGCATGCTCTAAACACTGGATATAAGGGCAATATATTTCGTATTGTTGTAAAACATTGTTTGCTTCTGTTTGAAATAGTACTGGGATGAATTTCCTTCTACTAAAATAATTGTTAATCATAAATAAGTGTTCATTTTATAAACAACATTACATATAAAATTAAGCATTGAAGCAAACCCCAACACTTCTTATATCCTGAAGAATTTACTTTATGGTATTATGGTGCTTTACGGTGAACATGACCTTTTAATAAACACATCCGTGAGTCATAATTTTGTCATCTTTGTTTAGACAAACTTCTAAAGACTGATATAACTCGGAAAATAATTGAGACGGAAAATGTGAAATTTCTCACACATGAATATTTTACATTCCGCAATGCATTTTCATGACTCACATTCACTTACATATTCATAACTCAGGATAAATTATGTTATCCCCGTACCCGAATGTTTGATTAACATACATCTTCATTTTATCGCACATATTCTTCATCAGAATGTAAATCATCCAGGAAAATGATTAAGTGTTCTGTTGAAGATCAATGCAGAATAGTAAGTTTGTAGCAATAACTATATGTTGGTGCCATATTTTGGAACCGAATGGTTCGTTTAACGAACCAATCTCGATAGTACGGAAATTCCACATCTTAGCCTTAGGCACCTTGTATCCTGGATCACGTGAAGGGTCAGTTTTCGATAATTAGCTCTTCACGGATATTTCAATGGCAGGTCAGCGTAACAATGCCATTCTGTCGGACCAATTAGACTTTGGCAATTGGATGGGAAATTATTATAGTGTGGTTATTAAAAGCATCCGTTTATAAAGATGGAAATTAAAATGAGAAGTAAAAGCAATATATTCAGTTTCAAACAAACAGACTTAGCTTATTAAATGATATTTCACTATTGAAAAAAATAAAAAAAGGTAACTTTAAAAGTGAACTAAAATTCTCTAACATAATGCATGTTTAAAACAATGACACAATTTTCCTGTGTAAAATATTATGTTGCGTAATACTACATTTAGCAGTAATTTGTATGCGTTATTTCTCATTTTTTTTATTGGGATGTAGGCTGTCTCTCACAAACATTAAAAACCTAATTAGAGTTACACATACAACATAATAATTCTAAGTAGAGGAGACAGGGTTTAAAAGTAACACTTTTTACATATTTAACTATAGCATCCGAAGTACAGATGATATTGGTATGATTTCAATACTAGGAGGACGGATGATTTCTCCCTTTTTTACTGATGTATTAAGTACAATTTTCGACGAGTAGAATTTTTAGGAAAAATACTTTTCTGACGTAAAAAATGCTGCAACTAATCCCGCTTACGGAAAAGTTGAAAAAGAAGGGTTAAAATGAAAACTTTATACGAAATTACTTTATTTACCTACTTGGGTGGGCAACTATATCCATTTAATATTCTTATCTACAGCAAGTCATCAGAATCGTAATTCTGACACACAAATAAAATAGTGATACTCTATAAGTGCAGACTTAATGAGCTCACTCTTCAAAATGTTGTGCACTTTTCACTTGGTTGGTTCTTCCAGAAATTGTCACAGCATGATCACATTTCACCATTTCTAGATTCTTTGTCGGGCTGATGATCAAAAAAATTACTTTGCTCATCAAAAAACAACAAAGTTACAAAAATTTAAGCTGCCTTCAATTGCCGCTACTATCGTTTTGGGTACTTATTCTACTCTGAACGTACCTCTGATAATATGCATTCTGGTACCATATGGTGATTAGAGCAAAAATTAATAGGTTTGTTTCAACTAAACACTGTTACTTCCACATACCTGGTCCTCCTTACATAAAACTTGTTTTCTCTAAATTTTATTTGTCAAAATTTGTGATCTAAAATTACCTAAAAATTTTGTCTAAAATTGATTGATCTAAATTTGAGATTTGCAGTGTACTGAATTTAATCGATCCTAAAGCAAAAACAATAGACAACTTGGAACCAATTGATATGCAATCAAATAAATGTAATTGCACAACATCCAATATCTGCTTTTTCCAATATTCTAGATCATGCCATAGTTATTATAAAGAAGCATTTAGCAATGAACAAGCTCCTATTTTGAAGTAGAACTCTTCTTTAGTGCTAGAACTCATGAAAGCGTATGATTCCATCCATTTTCTGCACAAAGGAAAACTTAATCCATGTCTATTTAATTTTTTAGGAGACAAATTAGTTTTTTAAGTACTAAAACCTACTGAATTTACCTATTGATAACAAAGTGTACAGAACCTTAGCATTTGAAATTATAACTTGTAGTATATTGCTAAGTTCTAAGTTTTCTAGCTAGTTGCAAGACAATTATAATTTTCTTTTATTAATTATTCGACTAATAACTAATGGAATATGTAGTGAAACACTTTCTTTGCTGAGACATTTATGAAAAAGTAGTAATAGAAAGTTTAAGGGAACATACATGGTGTAATAGTGAACAATTTAAAGTGTGAAAAAGAATTCTGTTTATTTTTTCAATATAACATATTATTTCTGACTAATTACACTCTTTAGAAATTGAAATAATTATGATATCATAATTCACAAATCTTTCGTAACCTGTCATGATACAGCTCTGTGATATATAAAAAAAATCCTTGCAAGTATTCCAAATTTATCCTAGTAAAATAGTTTAAAATTTGTACAAGTGAGATTTTGTAAATTACAACTTAGGAAAATAAATCTGGATTTAAAATGTTTGTGAGATAACATTTAAGTTATGTTTTTACTCAGTAGAAATACACTTGTTTACGTTTAAACCAATTAGTTACGTTTGAGGTAAAGATACTAATTATGCTAAAAAAATAATTAGCAATGTATGCGGATTTGTTGAAAGTCTGCGGGTTACCAAGTAATTTCAATATAGACTGCCAGAGTCGCAATACAATATTCAGTCAGAAAATAGAAAAAAATAGCTGCTGGAGGAGTGATTGAGGCTTGAAACTCAACGCATTCCTAGCGGAGAAATCGGCTGTGTGTACTTGTGGCTTATTTTGCTCACTTTCCTGATCCGAAACTTCTAGATTTCTACTTTAAAAACATCTCAAAGCATTAGTATGCAGCATGCCAGTTGACTCCTTCAAAGATTGCTATGGCAAAATGATTTCTGTTTTAGACATGATAAATTCTAAGGCAGTTACAATCGATGGAGTGCAAAAATAACTGCTTCACTTAAGTCATTCACGCAATATTGTACTTGAATGACTAGTGACTACGACATTTCACAGTATCTTTAAAATTTAGTAATGGACAATAAACTATAAATTTTGTTCGACTTGTGTACGTTACTCTGCATTTTTTAAATTTGTTTATTAAATGGCCTGCAAGCCTGGTTTACAGTGTTAAACTATTTTGTCTATCCAAGTATTCTCATCTTTATATATATATATATATATATATATATATATATTTTTTTTTTTTCTTCTTTTTTGAAGAAGAAGAAGAATTTGAGGATACTTTTTTAACTGACAACATAATCCTTTTCCCACAAATTTACTACTCAAATTTATCTTTTCAAATACTAGTGGTTTATTTTAAATTTGATTTCTATTCATGTGGATGGTTTCATATCGTACAGTTAAATTTCCTTAAAATATAATTTATATTTTTATGAATAAACTTTTATTTAGGTACTCATGTCAATTTATATCTTCCATTTTGAATTTTAAAATTTTATTGTTTTTGTATGAAAGACATTTTAGGAGTATTGTTAACCTAATCCTCAATAGACGTGTTATTTGTTAAATTTAAATAAAATTAGTGATGTCTTTTTTTGAATGTCATATAATTTTTGTGATTCCTTGTTAATGACAATGGTAATAATATCAAATCCCATTAATCTGTGAAATTTCAATTTAATTACTTGTTAATTTATTATCTTGCATGTGTTAAATAAAGTGTGAAATAAAGTGTTAATTATTCATTATATAAATGTTAAAATATGCAAATATTAATCTAACTTTAAGGTTAAAATATTCAAGCAAAATATAACTCCAATTTATTAAAGTATATCAGGGGATTGCCAATTCTCATTTACATCTGAACTCATTCCTTTCTACGTATGTAACCATCAAAGTCAATATTTACTAGACCGAAATTAAATTCAAGACTAATTTCCATTTACATGTTAACGGAGTTTCATGTATTGACTTCTGGTGACAAGCAGATATTTAGTTGAACTCGACTCATCGAGTCTTTAAGTAAGTCATGGCATAAATTATGGAGGAAATTCCATTCAATTGCCAGTTATGAAGGGAGTGGCCATGTTTGAAGTAAGAATTAGCTTGCCTCCAGGGCCTACCGTATTTGACTTCCAATTTAAGACTTTCCACTCTATGTTCGATAAATTTAAATTCAAATTTCTTATCCATAATTAAAGATTGAACAGAGAGTAATATGAAGTAATTTTGTGGTTAGGGGCAACAGGCCAGGGCACTTGATAAATCTCTGAATAGAGAGATATTCCGAAGTGTAAAAACAAATAAACGTAGTATTATTATTATGTATTGTGGAATCGACATTACTTTTAATATTTTGAAATAATTACAATAAAATTGAAGCATATATTTATTTTTTTACTTATATAATTATTTTAACTATATAAAAATTCTTATTTATAAATGTGTAAATTATTAATTTACACAATTTTCACAGTCAGATTCAGATTCTCAGAGAAAAAGATGTGAAAAAAGTATGACGTCATATACCCTGTGCGTGAAAAAAACTAAATTTTATTAAAAACATAAGCATTGCTATTAGCATATATTTACATAGAAAGATGTTCAAAATATCTACAGTATGCTATGTAAACATATTCGGATACCATGTTCATGTTTCCAATGAATTTTTTGTCTTGCACCGGATATGACGTAATGCATTTGCAATTTTGTTCAAACCTATAGGTCGAAGAGGTACAGTTTTTTGGGGATATTTTTATGTTTTACAAACGAGGAACTTGGAATCTCGCTGTGCAGAATTTGGATGGTCTTGATGGGAGATCATGTACATGTATTAAATATTTGAGTACACATACTGAAAAAAAAATTTCAACTAAAATTTATTGTATGAGATAATAATTGTTTTATCCTGTATAAAACAGGTTAATATGTCATACATTAGCGCATAATGTATTTTCTCAATGTTAGAAAAAAATTGTAAATCTAAACGTAGGAATTAAAAAAGAAACACTCGTTTAATTTATATATAAAAATCGAAGTATAAATTGCAGTATACATTGAGCGTTCAACAGTAGGTTATAATATTAAAACACATATGTTGAAGAATTTTTTAAGACTTACAAAAGCAGTTAGTATGGGATAGTTTAATTCTAAAGCAGATCATATTAAGGATTTCTGCTTTATCTATGCCAATAAATTGGTGTAGTTTAACAGGCGTATGAGTTGTTATATTATGGTACTGATTTTAAAATGGACTTTTACTTTTGTTTTAGATTACCCTTGAACGGATAAAAAGAGGAATTTTATGTATACTTGTGTGAGAAATTTTACAATTTCTCGAATCAACAACCACTCTCGTTCTCAGTTGAAAACATTTCTCCTTACACTTCATTTCTCTTCTGAGATTTATTTCATCTAATTTGTCTGGACGATATTTCTCGCAGGCGATAACACCCAGCGACACAAGCATCCCATTCATTTCCATTTCCAAAAGAGCAAGAGAAAAAAAAAAAAAAAACAGATCCAACACCTTTCACGATAGGCTTCCGTAAAATCGCATCTGTTATCCCGAGCACGTTTCTCAATTTATCGAAACTTTACGGAAGAAAATAAAAGCTCACTAGTTGTTTTCCTTTGCACTTGTTTTTGCTTCTTCTTCCCTCCTTTCCCACCTGGGCCGGAAGAAGAGTTATAGAGGCCCTAAAAATCCCAAGCTCTCCTGCCCCGCCCTATTTCTAAGAAGGAGAGCTTTTTACACCCCATGGGTTTTGCCCTTGTTCCGTAGAGTTTATTAATAAAAGATGGCCGACAGGAAAAGATGAGAATTCAGAGTCCGAGTGTAGGCGGGGTGAAGAGAAAACAGAAGTGAGACCAGAAGAAAGTGGGAATTGGGACGAATTTAATATACATTTGTTTCCAACTTTGTTCGCGTTTTGAGATAGAAAAATAATCAGTTGCCAAGCGTCCATACTAAAGTATGGCGTAGTGTTTTTGTTTCGGTTATATTGAGGATTAAGTTACCGAAGGTTGTCTATAGTTTTGAAAAACCGGAACTGAAAAGTTTATACTTAGTATTAAGTTATGACCTATGAAATTGTTAGCTTAACTTCACTATGAAAGTTTGCTAGATATATATACCTTAAGATGGATACTAAATATTTCAATTTCCAATCGAAAGGAAGTTAATTTGCAAGGATTTGTTCAATTAATATAAATATTTATTTCTGAAAACATTTGTCAATTTGTATGTGAAATTAGAAAGGTATTTTGTATGTGGATGATTCTGAAATTAAACGGAATTTGAGGAGGTAAAACAACCTAGCAATATAAAATAGATAACAAAACTGAAATTTTACTTTTGGAGTCTTATAAGCAAAACTAATACATTTAGGAAGGAAAAATATATTTTCTATAAAAACAGTTTTCTAATTTTGCTTGTAACCTCCGTGGTTAACACAACCCATGGAGGTTATAAATAAGTAGAAATAAGTAGATTTCCATGTTTAAAACCTAACCTAAAAGACTGAGGATACACTGACTTTGCTTTTAGAGAAAAAATTGGCTATTTGATAAAGTTAGCGCCAAAATTATACTTAACACTATAAGAAGTAACATTACTGAACATGTAGGTTACACGAACAAAAAGAAAACACCAGATGTTTGAGGATTGCACAGCTTTTTCACAAACAATCTAAACTATGCACATCCAACAATATCCTCAGACATAATGGTTGACTTGAGCTTCACTTCAGCTCTGGTAAAGAAGACTGTACTGCTATCTAATAAAATTTTAATCAAGTTAAAGATATTCCATGGAGATTACCTCAGTACCCCAAGGACAACTTATGTGCCTAAAATAACGGGGTAAAATAAATTAAAGCTTATATTTATTTTTAATTAGTTAATAATTTATATCATAAACTAGCTGAATACCCGTGCTGCGCTACGAAATTTTACCATTAGCATTTTAGCGATCAAAAGACATTCATGTATTCTACACTTCAGACGTTTGCTCCCATTTCGATTCCGACAAATTGATTTATCAAAATAGGAACTTTCCTTTGTTGACATTTTAAACGAAATTTATAATTGTGAATAGTAAATTAAAATAGTTTATTGTGTTTATGTTTGCTCTTAGTTCTAAATTTCAAAGTAATAGCTGTATTAGAATTGAGTCATTAAGTTAATCCTCGTATAGTTTCAACGTTGCGTCGACCTTTCATCCCTTAAAACATCGTTAATCAATATTGGAATGACTTATTTTTTTAACATTTGCACCAAATATCAGAAATTTGACTACATTGGAAGAGGAACATTCGGTCTCCCTCGTTTGGAACATTTAACCCCTTTTCGACCCCTTAAAGTTGGTTAATCGATAACGGAATAGCTTACTTTTTCTATGTTTAATCTTTTTTGACATTTGTACCAATTTTCCGAGTTGTGACCAAATGGGAAGTGGGACATTCGAATATCCCTAGTTTAGAATGTTTAACGCCTTTTACAAACCTTAAGTGGGTTAATCGAGATCGGAATGGCTTACTTTTTCAACGTTTATCTTTATTGACATTCCTACCAATTTTCAGAGTTGTGACTATATGGGAAGTGGAATATTCGAGTTTGGAATGTTTAACCCCTTTTCCACCCCTTAAAGTGGGTTAATCAAGCTCGGAATAGCATAACTTTTTTTGTTTGTCTTTGTTGATATTTTTACCAATTTTTAGAAATGTGACCATATGGGAAGTGGTACATTCGAATATTCCTCGTTTGGAACGTTTAACCCCTTTTCCACCCCTTCATCCACCCGAGATCGGAATAGCTTACTTTTTCTGCGTTTGTCTTTATTGATATTCACACCAGTTTTCAGAGTTGTGACAATATGAGAAGTAGGACTTTCAAATATATAGCTCGTTTGGAACGTTTAACCCTTTTTTGACCACTTTAAGTGGGTTAATCGAGATCGGAATAGCTTATATTTTCTATATTTACCATTGTTGACATTTGTACCAATTTTTAGAGTTGTGACCATATGGGAAGTGGTACATTCGAATATCCCTCGTTTGGAACGTTTAACCCCTTTTAGACCCCTTAGAGTGGGTTAATAGAGATCAGAATAGCTTAATTTTTTACGTTTGTTTTTGTTGATACTTGCTCCAGTTTTCAGAGTCTTGACGAAATGAGAAGTAAGTCATTCGAATATCCCTCGTTTGGAGCGTTTAATCCCTTTTCGACCTCTTAAAGGGGGTTAATCGAGCTCGGAATAGCTTAATTTTTCTATGTTTGCCTATGTCGACATTTGCACCAATTTTCAGAGTTGTGGACATGTGGGAAGTGGGACATTCGAATATTTCTCGTTTGGAACGTTTAACCCCTTTTCCACCCCTTAAAGTGGGTTAATCGAGATCGGAATAGATTACTTTTTCTATGTTTACTATTGTTAATATATGTACCAATTTTTAGAGTTGTGACCAAATGGGAAGTGGGATATTCGAATGTCCCTCGTTTGGAACGTTTAACCCCTTTTCGACCCCTTAAAGTGGGTTAATTGAGATCGGAGTAGCTTACTTTTTCTATGTTTACTATTGTTAATATTTGTACCAATTTTCAGAGTTGTGTCCAAATGAAAAGTGAGATATTCGAATGTCCCCCATTTGGAACGTTTAACCTCTTTTCGACCCCTTAAAGTGGGTTAATCGAGATCGGAATAGCTTACTTTTTCTATTTTTACCATTGTTGATATTTGTGCCGATTTTCAGAATTGTGACTATGTGGGAAGTGGGAGAATTAGTGATGAGTGAGTGAGTGAGTCAGTGAATGAGTGAGTGAGTGAGGGCTTTGCCTTATATATATAAAGATAAATGTTTAAACCAGATTTTTCCACAAATATATCATTAATTCGGATTATTTCTTCAGTCACTAAAAAACAGGGGTGGGGAGTTAAATTTCCCATAATTTAGATTTTTTTTTTTTTTTAAATAGTAATTAAATATAGAAAATAAAGACTGGAAACATTAAACTTAAACTTTTTTCAACTTAATGCAAATTTCCTCACTTAAAGGAATACATATTAAGCCAGTAAAAACACAGGGACTGAAATTTCCCCATAGTTTCTGAATCACCCAAGTAAACGTTAACATATACATCCATATAAGTGTAAGGAACCAAATATAAGCACATAAATTCGAACAAGATAAAGTAGCTATCATAGAGGGTTAAGACGTGATCTGAGTATTCTTTCATTATACATTTATTTTATATTTCGTATTAAATTTATTAATTCTATGTTTCGACAAATTTATTTCGTTTTATTTTCTATAGGGTGAATAATTTAATCAGTTTGAATTATACCAAATATCACTACTGAAAGAAGATGAGAACATAAATTCTAAATATTTTAATGTAACGTTTTTTTACATTCAAAAAGCCCATTATTTAAATTCCTTCTAAGATTTTGGTCAACATTTTTTCCTAAAGAGTACTTAAACAAAAAAAAAATGTCTGTAGATAGTGTATCTGCTAGGAGCCGGAGCTTGATTAAAAAGTAGCGACTTTGCAATGAAAACTCTACTATAAACACAATACCCACCCTTATATTCTACATGAATTAATAATTATTACACCACCTCAGAAACTTGTTAAAAGTTTGATAGTGTATCATAGATCAGACATTAGAAAAATCAATGTTTTTGTCCTTTTTTTTAAATGTTCACAAACCCCATATTTTAAATATACGCTAAAATCGCTTAAATAATATACTATGCAAATTGAAATATGGAAAGAATTGAAGCATATATTTATTTTTTTACTTATATAATTATTTTAACTATATAAAAATTCTTATTTATAAATGTGTAAATTATTAATTTACACAATTTTCACAGTCAGATTCAGATTCTCAGAGAAAAAGATGTGAAAAAAGTATGACGTCATATACCCTGTGCGTGAAAAAAACTAAATTTTATTAAAAACATAAGCATTGCTATTAGCATATATTTACATAGAAAGATGTTCAAAATATCTACAGTATGCTATGTAAACATATTCGGATACCATGTTCATGTTTCCAATGAATTTTTTGTCTTGCACCGGATATGACGTAATGCATTTGCAATTTTGTTCAAACCTATAGGTCGAAGAGGTACAGTTTTTTGGGGATATTTTTATGTTTTACAAACGAGGAACTTGGAATCTCGCTGTGCAGAATTTGGATGGTCTTGATGGGAGATCATGTACATGTATTAAATATTTGAGTACACATACTGAAAAAAAAATTTCAACTAAAATTTATTGTATGAGATAATAATTGTTTTATCCTGTATAAAACAGGTTAATATGTCATACATTAGCGCATAATGTATTTTCTCAATGTTAGAAAAAAATTGTAAATCTAAACGTAGGAATTAAAAAAGAAACACTCGTTTAATTTATATATAAAAATCGAAGTATAAATTGCAGTATACATTGAGCGTTCAACAGTAGGTTATAATATTAAAACACATATGTTGAAGAATTTTTTAAGACTTACAAAAGCAGTTAGTATGGGATAGTTTAATTCTAAAGCAGATCATATTAAGGATTTCTGCTTTATCTATGCCAATAAATTGGTGTAGTTTAACAGGCGTATGAGTTGTTATATTATGGTACTGATTTTAAAATGGACTTTTACTTTTGTTTTAGATTACCCTTGAACGGATAAAAAGAGGAATTTTATGTATACTTGTGTGAGAAATTTTACAATTTCTCGAATCAACAACCACTCTCGTTCTCAGTTGAAAACATTTCTCCTTACACTTCATTTCTCTTCTGAGATTTATTTCATCTAATTTGTCTGGACGATATTTCTCGCAGGCGATAACACCCAGCGACACAAGCATCCCATTCATTTCCATTTCCAAAAGAGCAAGAGAAAAAAAAAAAAAAAACAGATCCAACACCTTTCACGATAGGCTTCCGTAAAATCGCATCTGTTATCCCGAGCACGTTTCTCAATTTATCGAAACTTTACGGAAGAAAATAAAAGCTCACTAGTTGTTTTCCTTTGCACTTGTTTTTGCTTCTTCTTCCCTCCTTTCCCACCTGGGCCGGAAGAAGAGTTATAGAGGCCCTAAAAATCCCAAGCTCTCCTGCCCCGCCCTATTTCTAAGAAGGAGAGCTTTTTACACCCCATGGGTTTTGCCCTTGTTCCGTAGAGTTTATTAATAAAAGATGGCCGACAGGAAAAGATGAGAATTCAGAGTCCGAGTGTAGGCGGGGTGAAGAGAAAACAGAAGTGAGACCAGAAGAAAGTGGGAATTGGGACGAATTTAATATACATTTGTTTCCAACTTTGTTCGCGTTTTGAGATAGAAAAATAATCAGTTGCCAAGCGTCCATACTAAAGTATGGCGTAGTGTTTTTGTTTCGGTTATATTGAGGATTAAGTTACCGAAGGTTGTCTATAGTTTTGAAAAACCGGAACTGAAAAGTTTATACTTAGTATTAAGTTATGACCTATGAAATTGTTAGCTTAACTTCACTATGAAAGTTTGCTAGATATATATACCTTAAGATGGATACTAAATATTTCAATTTCCAATCGAAAGGAAGTTAATTTGCAAGGATTTGTTCAATTAATATAAATATTTATTTCTGAAAACATTTGTCAATTTGTATGTGAAATTAGAAAGGTATTTTGTATGTGGATGATTCTGAAATTAAACGGAATTTGAGGAGGTAAAACAACCTAGCAATATAAAATAGATAACAAAACTGAAATTTTACTTTTGGAGTCTTATAAGCAAAACTAATACATTTAGGAAGGAAAAATATATTTTCTATAAAAACAGTTTTCTAATTTTGCTTGTAACCTCCGTGGTTAACACAACCCATGGAGGTTATAAATAAGTAGAAATAAGTAGATTTCCATGTTTAAAACCTAACCTAAAAGACTGAGGATACACTGACTTTGCTTTTAGAGAAAAAATTGGCTATTTGATAAAGTTAGCGCCAAAATTATACTTAACACTATAAGAAGTAACATTACTGAACATGTAGGTTACACGAACAAAAAGAAAACACCAGATGTTTGAGGATTGCACAGCTTTTTCACAAACAATCTAAACTATGCACATCCAACAATATCCTCAGACATAATGGTTGACTTGAGCTTCACTTCAGCTCTGGTAAAGAAGACTGTACTGCTATCTAATAAAATTTTAATCAAGTTAAAGATATTCCATGGAGATTACCTCAGTACCCCAAGGACAACTTATGTGCCTAAAATAACGGGGTAAAATAAATTAAAGCTTATATTTATTTTTAATTAGTTAATAATTTATATCATAAACTAGCTGAATACCCGTGCTGCGCTACGAAATTTTACCATTAGCATTTTAGCGATCAAAAGACATTCATGTATTCTACACTTCAGACGTTTGCTCCCATTTCGATTCCGACAAATTGATTTATCAAAATAGGAACTTTCCTTTGTTGACATTTTAAACGAAATTTATAATTGTGAATAGTAAATTAAAATAGTTTATTGTGTTTATGTTTGCTCTTAGTTCTAAATTTCAAAGTAATAGCTGTATTAGAATTGAGTCATTAAGTTAATCCTCGTATAGTTTCAACGTTGCGTCGACCTTTCATCCCTTAAAACATCGTTAATCAATATTGGAATGACTTATTTTTTTAACATTTGCACCAAATATCAGAAATTTGACTACATTGGAAGAGGAACATTCGGTCTCCCTCGTTTGGAACATTTAACCCCTTTTCGACCCCTTAAAGTTGGTTAATCGATAACGGAATAGCTTACTTTTTCTATGTTTAATCTTTTTTGACATTTGTACCAATTTTCCGAGTTGTGACCAAATGGGAAGTGGGACATTCGAATATCCCTAGTTTAGAATGTTTAACGCCTTTTACAAACCTTAAGTGGGTTAATCGAGATCGGAATGGCTTACTTTTTCAACGTTTATCTTTATTGACATTCCTACCAATTTTCAGAGTTGTGACTATATGGGAAGTGGAATATTCGAGTTTGGAATGTTTAACCCCTTTTCCACCCCTTAAAGTGGGTTAATCAAGCTCGGAATAGCATAACTTTTTTTGTTTGTCTTTGTTGATATTTTTACCAATTTTTAGAAATGTGACCATATGGGAAGTGGTACATTCGAATATTCCTCGTTTGGAACGTTTAACCCCTTTTCCACCCCTTCATCCACCCGAGATCGGAATAGCTTACTTTTTCTGCGTTTGTCTTTATTGATATTCACACCAGTTTTCAGAGTTGTGACAATATGAGAAGTAGGACTTTCAAATATATAGCTCGTTTGGAACGTTTAACCCTTTTTTGACCACTTTAAGTGGGTTAATCGAGATCGGAATAGCTTATATTTTCTATATTTACCATTGTTGACATTTGTACCAATTTTTAGAGTTGTGACCATATGGGAAGTGGTACATTCGAATATCCCTCGTTTGGAACGTTTAACCCCTTTTAGACCCCTTAGAGTGGGTTAATAGAGATCAGAATAGCTTAATTTTTTACGTTTGTTTTTGTTGATACTTGCTCCAGTTTTCAGAGTCTTGACGAAATGAGAAGTAAGTCATTCGAATATCCCTCGTTTGGAGCGTTTAATCCCTTTTCGACCTCTTAAAGGGGGTTAATCGAGCTCGGAATAGCTTAATTTTTCTATGTTTGCCTATGTCGACATTTGCACCAATTTTCAGAGTTGTGGACATGTGGGAAGTGGGACATTCGAATATTTCTCGTTTGGAACGTTTAACCCCTTTTCCACCCCTTAAAGTGGGTTAATCGAGATCGGAATAGATTACTTTTTCTATGTTTACTATTGTTAATATATGTACCAATTTTTAGAGTTGTGACCAAATGGGAAGTGGGATATTCGAATGTCCCTCGTTTGGAACGTTTAACCCCTTTTCGACCCCTTAAAGTGGGTTAATTGAGATCGGAGTAGCTTACTTTTTCTATGTTTACTATTGTTAATATTTGTACCAATTTTCAGAGTTGTGTCCAAATGAAAAGTGAGATATTCGAATGTCCCCCATTTGGAACGTTTAACCTCTTTTCGACCCCTTAAAGTGGGTTAATCGAGATCGGAATAGCTTACTTTTTCTATTTTTACCATTGTTGATATTTGTGCCGATTTTCAGAATTGTGACTATGTGGGAAGTGGGAGAATTAGTGATGAGTGAGTGAGTGAGTCAGTGAATGAGTGAGTGAGTGAGGGCTTTGCCTTATATATATAAAGATAAATGTTTAAACCAGATTTTTCCACAAATATATCATTAATTCGGATTATTTCTTCAGTCA
The DNA here is from genome assembly GCA_963978545.1 of Linyphia triangularis. Taxonomy (NCBI): domain Eukaryota; kingdom Metazoa; phylum Arthropoda; class Arachnida; order Araneae; family Linyphiidae; genus Linyphia; species Linyphia triangularis. The sequence goes on along the minus strand of OZ021722.1, from coordinate 52,328,618 downwards.
CTAAAAAACAGGGGTGGGGAGTTAAATTTCCCATAATTTAGATTTTTTTTTTTTTTTAAATAGTAATTAAATATAGAAAATAAAGACTGGAAACATTAAACTTAAACTTTTTTCAACTTAATGCAAATTTCCTCACTTAAAGGAATACATATTAAGCCAGTAAAAACACAGGGACTGAAATTTCCCCATAGTTTCTGAATCACCCAAGTAAACGTTAACATATACATCCATATAAGTGTAAGGAACCAAATATAAGCACATAAATTCGAACAAGATAAAGTAGCTATCATAGAGGGTTAAGACGTGATCTGAGTATTCTTTCATTATACATTTATTTTATATTTCGTATTAAATTTATTAATTCTATGTTTCGACAAATTTATTTCGTTTTATTTTCTATAGGGTGAATAATTTAATCAGTTTGAATTATACCAAATATCACTACTGAAAGAAGATGAGAACATAAATTCTAAATATTTTAATGTAACGTTTTTTTACATTCAAAAAGCCCATTATTTAAATTCCTTCTAAGATTTTGGTCAACATTTTTTCCTAAAGAGTACTTAAACAAAAAAAAAATGTCTGTAGATAGTGTATCTGCTAGGAGCCGGAGCTTGATTAAAAAGTAGCGACTTTGCAATGAAAACTCTACTATAAACACAATACCCACCCTTATATTCTACATGAATTAATAATTATTACACCACCTCAGAAACTTGTTAAAAGTTTGATAGTGTATCATAGATCAGACATTAGAAAAATCAATGTTTTTGTCCTTTTTTTTAAATGTTCACAAACCCCATATTTTAAATATACGCTAAAATCGCTTAAATAATATACTATGCAAATTGAAATATGGAAAGAATTGAAGCATATATTTATTTTTTTACTTATATAATTATTTTAACTATATAAAAATTCTTATTTATAAATGTGTAAATTATTAATTTACACAATTTTCACAGTCAGATTCAGATTCTCAGAGAAAAAGATGTGAAAAAAGTATGACGTCATATACCCTGTGCGTGAAAAAAACTAAATTTTATTAAAAACATAAGCATTGCTATTAGCATATATTTACATAGAAAGATGTTCAAAATATCTACAGTATGCTATGTAAACATATTCGGATACCATGTTCATGTTTCCAATGAATTTTTTGTCTTGCACCGGATATGACGTAATGCATTTGCAATTTTGTTCAAACCTATAGGTCGAAGAGGTACAGTTTTTTGGGGATATTTTTATGTTTTACAAACGAGGAACTTGGAATCTCGCTGTGCAGAATTTGGATGGTCTTGATGGGAGATCATGTACATGTATTAAATATTTGAGTACACATACTGAAAAAAAAATTTCAACTAAAATTTATTGTATGAGATAATAATTGTTTTATCCTGTATAAAACAGGTTAATATGTCATACATTAGCGCATAATGTATTTTCTCAATGTTAGAAAAAAATTGTAAATCTAAACGTAGGAATTAAAAAAGAAACACTCGTTTAATTTATATATAAAAATCGAAGTATAAATTGCAGTATACATTGAGCGTTCAACAGTAGGTTATAATATTAAAACACATATGTTGAAGAATTTTTTAAGACTTACAAAAGCAGTTAGTATGGGATAGTTTAATTCTAAAGCAGATCATATTAAGGATTTCTGCTTTATCTATGCCAATAAATTGGTGTAGTTTAACAGGCGTATGAGTTGTTATATTATGGTACTGATTTTAAAATGGACTTTTACTTTTGTTTTAGATTACCCTTGAACGGATAAAAAGAGGAATTTTATGTATACTTGTGTGAGAAATTTTACAATTTCTCGAATCAACAACCACTCTCGTTCTCAGTTGAAAACATTTCTCCTTACACTTCATTTCTCTTCTGAGATTTATTTCATCTAATTTGTCTGGACGATATTTCTCGCAGGCGATAACACCCAGCGACACAAGCATCCCATTCATTTCCATTTCCAAAAGAGCAAGAGAAAAAAAAAAAAAAAACAGATCCAACACCTTTCACGATAGGCTTCCGTAAAATCGCATCTGTTATCCCGAGCACGTTTCTCAATTTATCGAAACTTTACGGAAGAAAATAAAAGCTCACTAGTTGTTTTCCTTTGCACTTGTTTTTGCTTCTTCTTCCCTCCTTTCCCACCTGGGCCGGAAGAAGAGTTATAGAGGCCCTAAAAATCCCAAGCTCTCCTGCCCCGCCCTATTTCTAAGAAGGAGAGCTTTTTACACCCCATGGGTTTTGCCCTTGTTCCGTAGAGTTTATTAATAAAAGATGGCCGACAGGAAAAGATGAGAATTCAGAGTCCGAGTGTAGGCGGGGTGAAGAGAAAACAGAAGTGAGACCAGAAGAAAGTGGGAATTGGGACGAATTTAATATACATTTGTTTCCAACTTTGTTCGCGTTTTGAGATAGAAAAATAATCAGTTGCCAAGCGTCCATACTAAAGTATGGCGTAGTGTTTTTGTTTCGGTTATATTGAGGATTAAGTTACCGAAGGTTGTCTATAGTTTTGAAAAACCGGAACTGAAAAGTTTATACTTAGTATTAAGTTATGACCTATGAAATTGTTAGCTTAACTTCACTATGAAAGTTTGCTAGATATATATACCTTAAGATGGATACTAAATATTTCAATTTCCAATCGAAAGGAAGTTAATTTGCAAGGATTTGTTCAATTAATATAAATATTTATTTCTGAAAACATTTGTCAATTTGTATGTGAAATTAGAAAGGTATTTTGTATGTGGATGATTCTGAAATTAAACGGAATTTGAGGAGGTAAAACAACCTAGCAATATAAAATAGATAACAAAACTGAAATTTTACTTTTGGAGTCTTATAAGCAAAACTAATACATTTAGGAAGGAAAAATATATTTTCTATAAAAACAGTTTTCTAATTTTGCTTGTAACCTCCGTGGTTAACACAACCCATGGAGGTTATAAATAAGTAGAAATAAGTAGATTTCCATGTTTAAAACCTAACCTAAAAGACTGAGGATACACTGACTTTGCTTTTAGAGAAAAAATTGGCTATTTGATAAAGTTAGCGCCAAAATTATACTTAACACTATAAGAAGTAACATTACTGAACATGTAGGTTACACGAACAAAAAGAAAACACCAGATGTTTGAGGATTGCACAGCTTTTTCACAAACAATCTAAACTATGCACATCCAACAATATCCTCAGACATAATGGTTGACTTGAGCTTCACTTCAGCTCTGGTAAAGAAGACTGTACTGCTATCTAATAAAATTTTAATCAAGTTAAAGATATTCCATGGAGATTACCTCAGTACCCCAAGGACAACTTATGTGCCTAAAATAACGGGGTAAAATAAATTAAAGCTTATATTTATTTTTAATTAGTTAATAATTTATATCATAAACTAGCTGAATACCCGTGCTGCGCTACGAAATTTTACCATTAGCATTTTAGCGATCAAAAGACATTCATGTATTCTACACTTCAGACGTTTGCTCCCATTTCGATTCCGACAAATTGATTTATCAAAATAGGAACTTTCCTTTGTTGACATTTTAAACGAAATTTATAATTGTGAATAGTAAATTAAAATAGTTTATTGTGTTTATGTTTGCTCTTAGTTCTAAATTTCAAAGTAATAGCTGTATTAGAATTGAGTCATTAAGTTAATCCTCGTATAGTTTCAACGTTGCGTCGACCTTTCATCCCTTAAAACATCGTTAATCAATATTGGAATGACTTATTTTTTTAACATTTGCACCAAATATCAGAAATTTGACTACATTGGAAGAGGAACATTCGGTCTCCCTCGTTTGGAACATTTAACCCCTTTTCGACCCCTTAAAGTTGGTTAATCGATAACGGAATAGCTTACTTTTTCTATGTTTAATCTTTTTTGACATTTGTACCAATTTTCCGAGTTGTGACCAAATGGGAAGTGGGACATTCGAATATCCCTAGTTTAGAATGTTTAACGCCTTTTACAAACCTTAAGTGGGTTAATCGAGATCGGAATGGCTTACTTTTTCAACGTTTATCTTTATTGACATTCCTACCAATTTTCAGAGTTGTGACTATATGGGAAGTGGAATATTCGAGTTTGGAATGTTTAACCCCTTTTCCACCCCTTAAAGTGGGTTAATCAAGCTCGGAATAGCATAACTTTTTTTGTTTGTCTTTGTTGATATTTTTACCAATTTTTAGAAATGTGACCATATGGGAAGTGGTACATTCGAATATTCCTCGTTTGGAACGTTTAACCCCTTTTCCACCCCTTCATCCACCCGAGATCGGAATAGCTTACTTTTTCTGCGTTTGTCTTTATTGATATTCACACCAGTTTTCAGAGTTGTGACAATATGAGAAGTAGGACTTTCAAATATATAGCTCGTTTGGAACGTTTAACCCTTTTTTGACCACTTTAAGTGGGTTAATCGAGATCGGAATAGCTTATATTTTCTATATTTACCATTGTTGACATTTGTACCAATTTTTAGAGTTGTGACCATATGGGAAGTGGTACATTCGAATATCCCTCGTTTGGAACGTTTAACCCCTTTTAGACCCCTTAGAGTGGGTTAATAGAGATCAGAATAGCTTAATTTTTTACGTTTGTTTTTGTTGATACTTGCTCCAGTTTTCAGAGTCTTGACGAAATGAGAAGTAAGTCATTCGAATATCCCTCGTTTGGAGCGTTTAATCCCTTTTCGACCTCTTAAAGGGGGTTAATCGAGCTCGGAATAGCTTAATTTTTCTATGTTTGCCTATGTCGACATTTGCACCAATTTTCAGAGTTGTGGACATGTGGGAAGTGGGACATTCGAATATTTCTCGTTTGGAACGTTTAACCCCTTTTCCACCCCTTAAAGTGGGTTAATCGAGATCGGAATAGATTACTTTTTCTATGTTTACTATTGTTAATATATGTACCAATTTTTAGAGTTGTGACCAAATGGGAAGTGGGATATTCGAATGTCCCTCGTTTGGAACGTTTAACCCCTTTTCGACCCCTTAAAGTGGGTTAATTGAGATCGGAGTAGCTTACTTTTTCTATGTTTACTATTGTTAATATTTGTACCAATTTTCAGAGTTGTGTCCAAATGAAAAGTGAGATATTCGAATGTCCCCCATTTGGAACGTTTAACCTCTTTTCGACCCCTTAAAGTGGGTTAATCGAGATCGGAATAGCTTACTTTTTCTATTTTTACCATTGTTGATATTTGTGCCGATTTTCAGAATTGTGACTATGTGGGAAGTGGGAGAATTAGTGATGAGTGAGTGAGTGAGTCAGTGAATGAGTGAGTGAGTGAGGGCTTTGCCTTATATATATAAAGATAAATGTTTAAACCAGATTTTTCCACAAATATATCATTAATTCGGATTATTTCTTCAGTCACTAAAAAACAGGGGTGGGGAGTTAAATTTCCCATAATTTAGATTTTTTTTTTTTTTTAAATAGTAATTAAATATAGAAAATAAAGACTGGAAACATTAAACTTAAACTTTTTTCAACTTAATGCAAATTTCCTCACTTAAAGGAATACATATTAAGCCAGTAAAAACACAGGGACTGAAATTTCCCCATAGTTTCTGAATCACCCAAGTAAACGTTAACATATACATCCATATAAGTGTAAGGAACCAAATATAAGCACATAAATTCGAACAAGATAAAGTAGCTATCATAGAGGGTTAAGACGTGATCTGAGTATTCTTTCATTATACATTTATTTTATATTTCGTATTAAATTTATTAATTCTATGTTTCGACAAATTTATTTCGTTTTATTTTCTATAGGGTGAATAATTTAATCAGTTTGAATTATACCAAATATCACTACTGAAAGAAGATGAGAACATAAATTCTAAATATTTTAATGTAACGTTTTTTTACATTCAAAAAGCCCATTATTTAAATTCCTTCTAAGATTTTGGTCAACATTTTTTCCTAAAGAGTACTTAAACAAAAAAAAAATGTCTGTAGATAGTGTATCTGCTAGGAGCCGGAGCTTGATTAAAAAGTAGCGACTTTGCAATGAAAACTCTACTATAAACACAATACCCACCCTTATATTCTACATGAATTAATAATTATTACACCACCTCAGAAACTTGTTAAAAGTTTGATAGTGTATCATAGATCAGACATTAGAAAAATCAATGTTTTTGTCCTTTTTTTTAAATGTTCACAAACCCCATATTTTAAATATACGCTAAAATCGCTTAAATAATATACTATGCAAATTGAAATATGGTAAATTATTAATTTCTTGTAGAAAATTGGAAGGACTTCATTTGTATTTCTGCTAATTATGCAAAGATAATCTTGCTACCAAAAATGAATAAATAAATAACAAACTGTTTGGTTCTTGAATATCAATGATATTCAATATTTAAGTTATAGACTTCACTAATTTAAAAATGTATATGAACTGTAGATATATTTTATTTAAAATATTACAATCAAAAATCGTTTAATATATGTTAAAATTAAGTTACTCTTCATTTATCTTTTATTTTTGAAGAAAACTATGTATCCTACTGTGTAAAATTATACAATCAAGATTTTTGATTATTTTTTAAACATACATTATTTTAATTTTAAACATTATCTTCAAAATGAACCTTGGCGAAAGGCACGACTCATAACTGCTAAATGATCCAATTTTATCACGTGACACGAAGTAAAATCTCTTTCGTAACCTAAAAGTATTTCCTCCAAAATACCGTTTCTCGGATGCATAAAATAGTTAATTATCAACTCCTTTACTGATGATGTGTCGTGCAGCATTAAAATCCTTCTTGTGAGAAAAGATCCTCGCTACACCCAGACAAAATCGTTAACACTGTTGCACTAATTATGGTAGTGATTCCGAGCATAGTGCGTGACAAACCGGCACTGATTTTTCATTATGCACTTACGATAAGAGTTTGTCACTCTCTCTAAAAGGAAATGTCAGTTAAGGGAAACAAATTTATAAGGAAATTGCTTAAAGAATAAATTAATTCTTTGCTTGAATACACTTAGAACACAATGTGTAATATTTGTAAGACACTTTTAAGATATAAATACAGGGAAAACACTGCAATTTATTTGTAGCTTGAAAGTACATAAATATTGTCCCTTAATAATTCAACAATCTATATTTATGCCAAATCATCCTGTTCATATAATCTGTAATACTTAAGGAGAGTTGGTACCCTCTATACCGGTTATGTTAATTTGGCATATTTCATGTACCTTTTTCTCAGAAAGTATTTGACATAGAAGTCTAATTTTTTTTTCAGTGCATTTAGCAGACACTTGTTATTCTACTGAAGTTGGTTTTTGATTGTGATTCACTTACTTTTTTTTAAATAAATTTTCGTGAAAGTCAATCAAATTTGTTAAAAATCACAAGTTTATTTAGGTGAAAAAAGCTAAAACAAAAAATATTTTTAAAATAACAACACAATCTCACTTCAGTACATACAGATACATAAAGGAATATGTGTTAAAAATTTCAGGAAGGTAGTTTGCGCAGTTTCTGAAAAATAGGTACATGAATAAAGAAATATGTAGTTTTGAGAAAAACGCATTTTGAAAAAAACTTTACTTACACTAATTGTTACCAATTTTGCCTTAACAAAATTATTAAAAATATTTCTAGATGTGGTATAATTATAAATGAGGGAAAACTTTTAAAGGGGCAAATTTAGATTTTGATAAGAAATAATAAAAACAAAATCGATTATTTATAAATTTTTGGGTACCAACTCCCCTTAATATTCATCATCGATAAATAATTCTACATAGCAATAATATTTATTTCAATATCAATGTTGATTGGTTTATCATTTTTTATGAGCTAGTCTTTAATATTATGGATTTGCACCAATGCATACAAGCTTAAAAAAACAAAGATGCATGCAAAACTATGCGATAAGCATGATGTTTTAATATTCACTTTAAACATAAAATGCAAACCTTTTTGAAAAAGGAAAATGATGTATGCTATTAGAAAGCAAATTTCAGAGTTAAAATATATAAAATATAACTTTTTCAAGAATGTATATGGAATGAATTCCAAATTATTAAGAACTGCATTAATTTGCATAATGTTTTATGAAGTTACTCATTGCTCAAATTTTGAACTATCAATTATTTTTAAAGGTAATTGTTTGAATTTATTCTTCAACTTCCATATAAAATATTATTTCAAAATTTCCTATTATCTATAAATTTAAAATTAAGTTGTATTTTTGGTGTCGAATATTTACAAAACGTTTACAAACTGATAGAAATGGTTTTCTTTCAAACCACAAATCCAGTATCAAAAATAAAAAAAATAAAAAATCATCAACAATAAATTACTATTTACTACTTAGTTTAAATAAGATTGGATTTATAGTTAAATTAACTTCTTGAAAACATTTAATCTATATGCTTGTATGAAACAAAAAATGTATTAATATAGGTATCTTTAAAAGTCGTCTGTGTTCTCAGGCTATGTCGCTAAGTATCATCTTACATAGATTTTAAAACATGTTCTAATACTTGATCATTGCAACCGTAGTAAATTTTTATTAATTCAGCATATTTATGACAAGAGGAAAAACGAGAAAAAGTAGTATACTAACCCCTAAAGGCATATGCGAGAAGAGTTTTAGAGTTTTAGAGAATTTTGCAATCTACGCATTTCCTCGCATTTCTTTCTTCTCCCATTTTTTCCCTCATAATCTTCTTTCTGTTGAAGCAATGAAAGAATTAAAGATGAGGAGAAAATTTTTCATTCTTCATCATCATCAAATAGTCTCTTAGCTGTCATGGCAAAAATACCATTCTCACCAAAGTGAAAAAGGTAGGTTAAAGGCAGTTAAAAGGGTATACTCCGGGTTTATGATTTTTTTTCCTTTTAACACCATTTTAATTATGCTCCACTCGAAGAGTATATTACTTGAATGAATGCTGAACATATGTAGTGGTATGAGAGCTTCTCAGTATGGGATATTGAAATTTCTTTACTTGATTTCAATAAAATGAGGATGCCATATGTTTTTTTTTTGTGTGTGTCAATGTAATAAATATAAACGTCCTCTTTATTTAATATTAAACCCATTATATATGTTTTTCATATTCTAAACAACTGGTGATTTTTAAGGTTTAAATAAAAATGTATACTTATTTAAATGACTAAATGTGTAAAAAAAAAAAAAAAAAAAAAAAAAAAAAAAAATAGTGTCATCCTAAAACATAAAGGGTGTCTATAAAAGGTTGGACAAATTTTGATGTTGAATAATTCATAAAATTATGAAGATATAAGCAAAGTTATGGCACTTATACATATAATAACTCATAAATTTTCATCTATAGTGAAAGCTGCCATAGAAAATTTCCTTTTCCAATTTGACTATCATTTCTTTTGAAAATATCGTCTGCCTATGTATGGCCTACGTCTGGCGAAATTGGCCAGAGTTTCTTTGCTACTAGAGAAAACTAAAATCAGACTTCAACTTATTTCCTTATCACTCACAAGCAGTGGAACGCTTGTGTAGAGAGAGAAGACAAAAAGTGGATGGTGCTGACTCCAAAGACGTTAGGACAACGCCTTTGAAGAAAAAAAATCCATAATGCCCTACTTTTCTACAAAAGTTTACTTCAAATGGCATTACTGGGATGGAAAGCTCGAGAAAAAAGTGAACCAAATGAATATAAACATTGTTTTTGTTTTTTTAATGTGAGAAATAACGTTAGTATCCATTTTACAGAAAAATCATTGTTTTTTACAAAAAATTTTACTTTTGAGTATTTTTAATTATCAATATAAATTTTAACCCACTGACGGTCATGGGAATGGGCGAAATTCCCCAGTTATTTTCCCTGCAATAATTTTTAAATTATATTTCTGATTCAAATACATAATTTTTTTTAATTATTTCTTATTTATTTTGTTTTAGATAGGTTTTAGACTGTCATCTTAATGAAAATATCTAAAATGTATTTTATTTTAAATTTTATTTATAAACTTAAAAATGTTGCGTATTGCTAGAAAAACTGGGGATCCTAAGACGTGCATGACCGTCAATGGGTTTAAAAATGCATAGAATAGTGTTTTCCTTTGTTATACCACCCTTTCACTACACATTGTAAATTATTGCCTTTCAAATATATAACGCTTAGAAATTTAAGAAAAATTTAGGAAAATAGCTATTTTTCGTATTTTCTCCAAACTTTGAGGTGAAAGCGCGATTTTAAGATATTATATATAGATTTTTTTTTTTTTTCAAAATTCTTCTTACAGTTTTTCTCATCAAGGTATGTAACAACTTTTTTTTATATCATGCGTATCAAAACTAAAAAAATATTTATATATATATATATATATATATATATATATATATATATATATATATATATATATATCGTCCTTTTTCAATGTTATCTAGATATTCTAAAAATCATTTGCTTTGACCTAATCAACACTATACTATATTGTTGCCGAACTTATTTGATATAATTTATAAAATATACGTTTACGCTAGTTAAACCATTTTTCAGATGATGTGTTCATCTGAAAATTTTCATTAACGTCCTTTATTCACATACATATTATTATAAATCTCATTAACATAACATAGTCAGGATCTTACATAAAAAAAAATTTAAAAAGAGTCAAACTAACAACTTTAACAGTTTATTATATTTATTATTTGGGGACAGTGCCTCTATTAATTCGTAGTTTTGTTGCAAAAGTGTGTTTCTGAAACTAGAATTTAATGTTTATAAAATGCTAATATTTATTTTTATTATTTGATATAGCTGCAAAATTCACTAAGTATCACCCACACATTCACCTAAAAATATATGAACAATAAAATCTGAATTTTAACATGGGTACACAACATTGTCGTCTGTATGTTAGTAAAATGTCTGTGATTTGTTGCACATGGTGTATACAAAGCGTTGCAAAAACTTTAAAGAACCATAGAACATTAGCAATGCTCTTTCATCGTGCATGAAATATTTTCTTTGTCATCTGGAAATGTATAAGAGTTGTAGGAGTCAATGAGTTACTAGCAGAGCTGGTCGTTTGGCAATCGTGCCAAAATGGTAATCATGCAATAAATATGACCGTTTGCTCGCGCAGTGAAATTAGGGCTGGTGCCAAAATGTCACCATATGTTATGGCTAAGCATTATGATAATTGCAGGTCATTTGTAACCATATGACATGAAAATGAGGATGGAAAAAACTGTTTCAAACGCTGTTATAAACAGAGTATTGAATGCATTAAAAATGTTGTTGCTTCCGTTCGTGTATGGAATATTAACTTCCTGTTTGAATGAATTCTAGAGGAAAAAAGAAAAGTAAATCACGCATTGAAGAAATGTAGTTCTTATGTGCCAAAGTCACTGGAACTGATTTACAAAGGGTTGTTAAACTAGTGCTTCCGATTCATTGTTGTGTGTTGAGGTTTCTGGCAGGGCATTAAGTACACTGAAAGAATACATTCAGTTTTAATAGCGTAATTTAATATCTTTTTTTTATAAATAAATATTTGTGAAATAATTTTAAAAAAGTGTACATTTAATGTGAATTCTGATATTCTATTACCAAACATTTAGTAATTGCCATGCCAGATGTCCTTAATGAAGGCCATCTTACGTGTTACCATCTTACAAATGTTATTTATACTACTAATTTACAGAATAATGAATGTGAAAAATTGAGTACATAAGTAGATGTGATGAATAAAAATAGTTTAATTACAAAGAAAAATTATTGGATGCGAAATCATTTTACACACAGTTTGACAATATATGCAGTGTGTCCAGTAAAAGACTAATCATTTTTAATTTTTGAAAGGTGAACCATTAAAATGCAATTGGAAGTGAGAATATGCACTTTGCTGTGTTGGTACTAAAAAGAAAACAGTAAGTTTTGAAAAATGCAGTGGTTTGCATTAGTATTTATTTCAAAACCGTATTTTTATTGTTTAAGTTCCACATGGGTTAGTCATTTATTGGATACACTGTAAATAAGTATACTATGTATTATTGAAAATCAAGAATTGATTAAAATCCGTTAGATAACTTGATCAAATAACAGCAGAAATTATATATTTAATTTAGTACTTCTGCCATTCCTCTCATTAAAATAACATCCTTCAACTAAAATCTGTTTATATTATTATTTTTCATTATTAGTGCATCTCTTTTCAAAACTGAGCAAAATATATTGTGCTACTTCTATATTAATAAAATGTATCGTGTGATTTCTTATGCTTAGTATATTGTTTTTAAGGTATACGGCTGGTTTAAAAACGTCATTTTTAGGAAATCAACGCATTTTTTTTTTTACTGTCAAATTTGATAGTCTGTTTCATTTCCGTTCTAAATCAGTAACGTATTTTAATCTACGTTCATTATAATTGAAGCTACATTCGTGTTAATTAAAATTATAAGACCAAAGTAAAACCGGAAGTGGCATTTCGAAACTGGAAGTTATACGTTTTCACTGACTTTTTTTAAGTATATATTGCGTTTAATATTCTTTGTCTGGAATATCGTCCAAAAGAGAAGCTTGTTGAAATTGAAACACTTCGCTTAGGCATTTGTATTGCAATAATTTTGTTTAATTCTGTATATTCTGGATTAATGCCATTTCTTTTCAAAATTAGAGGTATCAGTAGGTAAAGAGATTCTCGACAGTTTTAGTAAAATTGATAAAATGAAAATTGGGGACTATAAACGACACTCCTTGCCCTTGACAAAACTATCCAAAAAAAAGGAAGAAAAAAAAAAAAAGAAGAAGAAGGGTTGTCAGGAAGCACAAATCTGTGAAAGATGAATTTAAGGAAAGCATTACCTATGTTTATGGAATAACTTAGTTCAAATCAATAAATGGATTATATATTTACAAACAAATATTAACTTTAAATGAGTTTTTCTAGGAATTGAAATTTTCTACTGAAAAGTCCAAGTTAACAGTAATATTTCATTAAGTCCAGAAGATATCCTTATGAAGATTCTACTGAAAAGTCCAAGTTAACTGTAATATTTCATTAAGTCCAGAAGATATCCTTATGAAATTTTTAATAGAGGTTTTACACAGTATTATTTATGTTGTTAACTATTAATTTGAGTTATATGTGTTGGTTTAGCGAATTTAAAGAGGTTTTGTTTACATTTGAATGGTTAGTATATAAAAAATTCCAAGTTCAAAAACTCATTAAGGCATACATCAATAAAATTATACTTTTTTAGAGTTTTTTTTTACTCATAAAATAGTTACCTTTTATGTGTATTTTCTACTACAATTTTTTATAGCTTTATAGTATGATATACCCAAAAATATTACTCAAAGACATATTATAGGTATTTAAAAAAAAAGTTTCCAAAACCAATAAGATACCTTAAAACAGTCGTAATTCTATATTTACCACAAGACGTAATAGTATATTATATCTCTACCAACTTAGACATTTCTAAAAAGACAATGAAATTATGTATTATACTTCGCCTATTTTTCATAAATGACGAAATACACATCGCACATCATTAACAAATTACTTATACAATTTACTATTCAAATTTAGATCCCTTGAAGGAAAACCGCATATGGAAAACATTCCAAAATTCCTGGATATTAAAATAACCCAAGCTTAGAATTCCTCAAGAAATATTTATTAAAAAAAAACTCAATCCCATAAAGCAGAGAAATAGTGCGTTCACTTGATTCCCTTAAACGCACTCGAACCACAAACACAGCGGTAGCTCAGTGCCCCTTTCTGAAATTATACGGGACTTCGGGAAAAAAAAGAATGAAGACGAAATTCCCCGTAGTCACGAAACGTCGCATTTTTAGAAAACTTTTCTTTCTACTTTTTCTCCTTTCGACGTCATAAAGTAAGAAAGTAGAGCATTCTTGAAGTCTGAGATCGGCCCGTGACGCTGCATTAAAGTGAAATCCTTGGGTTAAAAGCTCTACCAGAAAATGGTGGGTCCAACGCACGTTTCCAAACATCGTTTTCGCATCGATTTTTTGAGTTTGCAAAAATATGTAGGGTATGTGAGAAATAAGACAAGAATAGAATGTATACGAACATGATATCTAACTTTGGATGGATCAGAGGTGTACTTTCTAAGTATCGATTCGATATGCTATGTTTATGTTAGAAAGAATTGTTTATTTTATTTTTTTAAGAAATTCTGTCTGTAACTTTTAAAAAGTTCTGGCAGACGAGGCTTGTAGATCTTGGCCTGAAATAATTCCTAAATCAGTAATAAATTTTAACCCCAAAGTTCTCTCCCATACGCAGATTTCAAAGATTTATTTATTTTTCTTAAATAATATACATTTAAAATTGTAAAATTTTATTGTACATATATCACACATATTTTCTTTCTATTAATTTAAATCAATTTATTTGTAGGCTTTCTTACAAATTTTTCCACATTGATGATCAGAATTAAATATTAACTATACAAAATTAAAACTCAACGCAATAGTTTAATTTAAATTTTTCACTTATTAATTTGGTTAATGATGGTGTATTAAAATCTTAATAAGTGCTAAACATAAAGCTATACAATATGTGTGCACAAATGTACAGCCTTGTAAATTGTAAATTTTGCACAAAAAATAATTTAAAAAAAAAGATTAATATATAATTATGAACAACAAATAAATTAAAACAGCAAAAATTGCGTACCATATCCAGATATATAAAATAAATTTTTCAATAATAACAAATACAGGCAATAAATTGCATACAATTTTTTTTAAGTGTAACCTTTTTAATTTTTTTTAAGTGTAAACTTTGTTTAAGTTTAAAATTGATCATCTCAGAATATTTTCTAGTTTATTTGTTTTAATTGTTTTATTATATTTCCCATGTGTTACTAGAAATGGTTAACTAATAATATTAATTTATCAAAGAAAATTTGAAGCAATAAAAGTATTTAAATAAATAAAAATTTTATCAATAAAAATATCCCTCTGGCGTTTGAGTTAAACACATGAAGTTATAGAAAAAATAAGTAATGTAATTTTACTATAGATTTAATATTTTTATAATTATTAAGAGTTTTAATTCTAGTAACACTAAAACAAGGCTTTTATTCGGAATTTTAATAAAGCTACCAATATTATAATGCTGGTTACAAACTTGACTGTGTTTTTTCAGGTGCTAACTTGCATTCCAAATTAATTGCTTCTAAGGAACATTTTAGTCAAAATTAGTAAATAAGTTTATAGATCGAGTTAATTAAATAAAAAATATTATTTGCCTATTCTTACAAAATACTAACATATACTTACTATCAAATGTACATATAAAGCACATTTTAATTAAATTAATAGAACTAACATCAAGGTTTACTGTTATTTCAATAAATTGCGTGAGCACTTTAAACCTCTAGGCTACATAAAACTTTTCAAAGGAATGTTAATTCAATTTCATTACTATTACAAAGTTTCACCTCAAAGCTCTGAAATATAATTAATTGCTACGCATTAAAAATTGAAGCCACACAGAAACTTATCGCATTATATTTAATTGAAATCTGTTTTACAGTTCATGGTGTGTAGAAATTACTTTATCCCCTCAAGAAGTTTGAAACGCTTTCTTAGCCGATTAATAAATAGTGTCAGGTAAAAAGTTAGGATTAGGAAATTTATTAAAATACAAGGTAATGCATAGTTTCCAATTATAATTAATTAAAAAAATTGACTTAATTAACATTAGGTTATCAAAATAGACTTGGATTTTCAATGTATTATGCATTTTGTTTGATTTTCAATAAATGGGTTATTCACAATACAAAATCTGGGAAATACATAATATTTCAGAAATGAATTTTATGAAACAGGTTATAATAATAATATATTGACTAGATAGTCCCTAACACTTTGTTTCATAATACTTTTGCACACATTTTCTGTACATAATACTGTATATTACAGTATTATATATAATATTACTCTGCATATAAACACAGCATTATCATTTTCTCTATAAAAATTTCATGACAATATTACAATAGTTTTACTAAAGTAATTCAATACACGTAAATTATTAAAAAGAGGAAAACATTGATGCATATTAGTTATACGATTATTTAACAAAGGAATCGGTTAAAACACATATATTCAAACAAATTACAATTTGTTTTGGTAATAATTAATGTAATTTTATATTCATGCATGATGTAATTACATTACTTTTTCTGAAAAAAATGTTTTTACTAAATAAGTTATATTTTATTTTTAAAATGTCACATATTAATCCTTAAAATATATTATTCGTTTTTCTTTAGTAAATTAATACTTTATCATAGGACTTTCATATCTTTATTAAACGATGCTACATTAACTTTATATACATTGCCGGTAACTGAAATAAATCGTGTGATATGTTGATTTCAAATAATTTGACTTTTTTAAAAGTTCACCTTATCCCTTTCTAAGACAGCAATCTATTTATTTTTTACACTAAGAGAAATAATCACTTCAATGATTTTTGTTCTTTTAGGTTAGTGGACATTGAAAGACATTCTATTAAGGACCATCGTGTTATTCATTTAAGGAACTGTCTTTACTAATGAATACGAAATAGTTTTCACGTTTGGAAATCTCTGGAGACACAATTGAAAGAGAATAGACAATTAAACAAAGTTAAAAAAGGGAAATAAATCCAGGTGAAGAAAGTGAGTACTAAAAGTAAAATGATAAATGCTTAAGGATACGAGAAATACATTACAACATAAAACCCCGAGAAAACGATGAAAAATAACTCTAATCTATTTCTATCTTATAAATATAAAAAAAAAACTTGCAAACATTTTTATAAAAAAGATTAATATGAATTTTGTCTGTATTGAATTTACCGTTTTATGACAGAACAGCTTGTTTAAGGTTCACTTATTCTAAAAATGATTTGTAATATTTTATAACTCAGCAATAATTTGATGACATAACAACAGAATAAGTTGTATAATTCCTTTCACAATTGTTTAAAAGCATTCTTTCATACTTGTGTTTTTACACAATGAAATTAAAAAGCAATATATTATATAATTATGTTATATAAATGCACAAAATTCAATGTGTATTTATGCAATTTTACTGTGTAAAAGCAATTTAAAATACACAAATTTTATGTCAGTCTAAATGTAGTTCTTTAAATATTTGTTTTAAGGTATATTAAAATTTTGAAAGATCCGCAATGTGTAATTTTCAATCAGTAATTGAAAGGTTTTTTAAAAAGCCTTATTTTCATCTGGGACACTTTATTATCTCCAATATATCATAAAAATACTGAGTAATAAAAGCTATCATATTATTTTATTAATCATGTTTTACTTTACTAAATCGTAATTGAGGGCCAGCGAAACAATGGGGTCCAAGTGATTTTTTTAATGAATGGAGTAAGTAAAGCAATAATTGAATATGTATATATATATATTACAAAGGTTAGTATTTGAACATCAAATAATGTTAGTGTAATTTAATATAATTTAAACATTTAAAGTGTATTTTCTCAAAAGTTAAGAAAAGTCACTTTGACCCTTTTTCTACTCAATCCCTCGATTCACATTACAATCACTAATTTTAATTTGTATTGCTATTACACTAATTTAATGAAAAAATAAATAATGGTTATTTTCTAAAGTAATATCAGATTATTAATATATAATATCACATACAAATATTTGCTGCCGATATTGACCTCCCAGAACGCAAAAAAGAATAATAATACTGTAATTCTAAATGTGTTTTGTTTTCATTTATTTATTGTATTCCTTTCATCTTCATCATTAAGAAATTTAAATTACTTTAGTTAATAAAAAATTAATTCCTGTATACTCCTTCCTTAGCTTAAGTAAATATGTTATTTCACATTTTGAGTCATATATTAAATTTTAATAGCATAAACATTTTTTTATGAAAGAAGGTATTTGATTAAAATATAAATAAAATAAGCATATGAGCAATAAAGAATTTGCAAAGTAAAAGGAAAAATATATTTTTTAGGAGTAAGCATTCGTTTTTAGACTTTTCGTTATATTTCACTCGCAATGCATTTCTAACATTTTAAAAAGTGGTATATTGGAGTAAAAGTAAAATTAATGTACAGAACCAACATTTTTAAAAGTAAGAAAAGCTGAACAGTGTTAAAACATCACAATTACAAAAAATGAAATACATGGAAAGGTAAAACTTCAATATTATGTGCAACTTGTTGTATGCTAAAATTTCAAATTGTTTATAGCAAAGAGTGAGAGGTGCAATTTACATTAATATGAAAATGAGATAAATTTTTCATAAAAAATTACAAATTTTAAAGAAATATAACTAACCACAATATATATTTTTAATATTATGTTTTTAACTGTAAATTTACATTAATTAAAAAATATTAAATTTTTGTTTAACACTACTTATGGATCCAATGCAAGTAATATCAATATCGGATCTAATAATTGGATACTGAAGACAATTATCCAATTATTTGAAATAAATGTTTTACGACATATCAAAGAAACATTCACTCCATCTATTTTTTTACTCTATCAACTGATCACCATCATATAATCAAGAGACTTATTTTTAATTCCACCCTCTGTAATTATTTGCAATAATAATGCATAGATAATAAAATATTTAATATAATACACGCACGAATTAAAAATTTCTTATTAAGGGGACTGTTAAGGCAAAAATTTCAAAATTTTCTATTTTTATATTTTAGTGGAAATATATAGCCTGCAATTCTATCTTTCAGTACATACCTTACTTTTGCTGATCCGAGAAGAATTAAGAATATTATTTGAGTTTTTGTAAGCGCGTATATCAGAAATCGTATGTATTTCAATTTCTTAAATTGCATTTTTCTCTTCATGTGTATTTTAAGATTTTTAGGGTATTGGATTTGTTCCTTGCGATTCAAAAGTTGATGTATTTTTTTTTAATTTGGAGATATTGTTTACTATACTATTTTGAACACAATTGTGCATGGATTTTGGAATCTGGTATTTTTTTATTGTTTTACAGAAATTTTCGTAATGCTTCTATTTAAAAAGTTAACGTTTTTTGCCGTAATACCAAAGTTTTACTTTTAAATAATTAACCAATGAGTCAAATTCAAAATCCATGCACAATTATGTCAATATATATTCAATAAGCTTGTACAAAACAATTGAGACAGATTGCAAAACATTTGAATCGCAAGGAGCGTTTTTAAAATTACGTAAAAAACGCTAAATTTTTCAATAAAAATTTAATTTCTTGAAAAAAAATCAATATAAATTTTTGAAATTTTAGATTGTGTTTCATCTAATTGCTATTGAACTGCACAAAAAATTTCATGAATTTTAGACAAAAATTGAAGAATTTTTATTTTTGACTTAACAGTCCCCTTAATAAAAAAATATTATGAATTTTTGAGTTTGCAAAATATTAAATCCAATGTGCGCAGTGGAAATTTTAACCTCAAAATTATCAAACAATAGTAATTTCTTATTATCCTACAAATTATTCAAAACTGCATCTGTAACTGAACATTATTGTACCAAAATTAGTAAATAAATAAATAACAATCAGACGAAACGGTCGTTTCGCCGCCAACCTTAAAAAGGCGAAAAGGACAGTAAGTATCAATTCTCTGCACAACTTCCAACGAAAAAGCCGAAATTGATTATTTTCTAGCGTGCTTCCGGAACTTTGCATAATTATACAAAAAATACCATTGATTCATCTTGGTAATAACTTTCAAAGAAAAAAAAATCGAGTACCTAGGATAAAAAGCAACTAAGAAAAAAAATATTGAACTTTCCAAAATGAAATTAAAAAACGAGTTCTACCTCGTTTTTGATGTAAAAATTTAGACAAACGTCCAGACCTAACTAAGCTACATATCTTCAATCGGATTAAATTATATGATTCATAATGTTTCAACTTAAAATCCTACCTTGGTTTGAACTTCATTAAATAATTCTTTCTATTTTTAATTAATTTAAAACCACTTTTTTTCATTTCAAAATTTGGCGATAGATACGGGCGATCAGCCTGTAATTGTGGTTCAGGTTAAATGCCAAGTCGCCAAACAGGTTTGTCATTAATTCGACGTTAGTTTGGCCGCCACGTTAGGGCTAATTGAGAATGACCGTAAAGAGGAATATGTTTTCTATAAATTGGATGTGTTATTTGAACTGTGTGAAAATTTAGAGTGCGTAACTTTCAAACACATTCTATTATCGGGAAATCTCCCTTTGAAATGTTGAAAAATAAATGAAGAATATAAATAATCATATTTAGTTGCCAGATACTGGAATAAATTCGTAGTATAATAAAAGATGACTTCACAGTCAATACATTAGAACCGGACTAAGTGAAACACTCATTGCGATTGGTTTTTGGTTGGAATTGGAAAAATATTTTGTTATTCACATTGCGATTGGTTCTTGGTTGGAATTGGAAAAAGATTTTCTTTAAACTTAATAATTATCAAAGTACGTTACAATAATATTCATTCAGTTTCTAATTGATTATATATGTGTTTTCACAATGTATTTTTGATTTTACTAGAGTATAAGATTTACTAATTGGGTGTAACTCTGGTTTTCACTGTAACTGAACGAACTACTTCTTGAAAAGTGTTTTAAAACTATTATGGCTAGGTAAGAGTTCATTACAACTTGATTTTGTTTCATCAAATTAGATTAATAATATGCCTTCAAAAGCGCAGCAAAATAATCTAAAAAAACGTCAGATTTACGCAAAAAGGAAAGCTTCCGAATCAATCGCCAATTGCATAGAAGAAAAAGTAACTATCAAAAGACGTCTGTTTGAAGGGGTTGCTTCAATTACAAAACGAAAGGGAATCGACATTACACAGGATTCCGCTGTTTCTAATTTTGAAAGTTCTTTGAACTTAAATGATACTTATGTTCCTACAGAAGTTTCTTGTTCAGCTTCTTGTAAGATAGTCGACCAAAAAAACTTGTCATACATTATAGAGACTGAAAAGTTTAAGGCGCCTTTCGTCACAAAATTAATAGATAACGGATAAACTTGACTTACAAAATGCACAATTGACTGTAGATAAGCTAATTAAATGGGCGGTAGCGTCTCGTAAAGAGCACGTAAAAACATTGCGATCCAACTTGCATTTGATTAGGTCTAAATTTAAGATACTGCTCACAAAATCTGCAATGTGCACTAATGCGGAAGATAAGTATAAGCCTTTGACTGGCGTATCTTTGCATACTTCTAGCACTGAACCGTTTTTCGCTGAGTCGACCTACAGGGATTTCGCTGATTGCATATTCTCGATACAAGTAAGCGTACACGGAAAATGCTAGAACTTATTTGAATCTGCTGTTGAGGGCGGTATACTTAACAAGAAGTGGAAATGTAATCCACAACTATGCAACATTAATAAATATGATACTTTGTTATTGAAATTAACCAGTATCATGCACAATATATCCTCGAAAACCCTATATCAATCAAATCACTTAAGTTTATCGCAAAGTTAAGTTTGGCTGCATCATTTCGCCAAATGCTACGATGCAGTGAAGAACTTGAAAAGCACATCATAAATCAAGTACAGAGAGAAAAAAAAATGATGAAATGGAAAAAAAGGGGGAGAGGGGGGGGGGGGAGGGAGTCCAAAAAAAAGATGTTACCACTGTCTTAAAAAAAGCTCTGATATCCCCCCAAAAAAACTTTTGAAAAGTAGAAGAACCGCCAACAAACACAAAAAACTTTCTAGCAAGAAAAAAAAAATCATACACATAATCAAAATTTGCAGCTACAAACACAGTGATATAAAAAAAGGCCAACCTCTGATTACAGCTCTTGGTTGTGACTCACTTAACAATGTACGCTTACTAAGTTTATTTTTAAAATTTAAGTTCCGCTTCCATAAAAATTTTCCACAAGTTTTTTTGGGGGGATCGATTAATTCCGCTATATTGATTTAAGTATACATATACAATTGAGATGATTTTCTTTAATTTTTAGGTTATAATTTCAACCTTTTAGGTAATATATCAGAATTAAAAATGATGCATTTTTATATATAAACTTTTTTTTCGTCAATTTTTTAATCAGCTAATTGCCATTAAAGTGACTAATTAGGACATTATTAGAACATACATAAATAAACTTATAATTAACTTCGAGGTATTATTTTTTTTTTTTGTAAATAAGAAATATTATATTGATGCATGTTCTTATGGAGAATTTTGAATTTGTCTTCAATATTTATTTAATTATAAGTTTTTAAATAAAAAGTTTAAAAAATACATAGTTTTTAACAAAAAAATTAAGATTAAAATGTGCATAAAAATGTGTTTATAACAGTATATATTAAATTCTCCATAGAAAACACATTCACAACTATTGTCTACAAAACAAAATTAGAATTTTGTAAATTGGACCATTTATTATGAAGTTATGACCATTGGCGTAAAGTCATATAACACCAAAATGTCATTCTTCAGAAAATGCGTTTAAAGTTTACTACACTAATGAACGTGATACAAAACAGGTTCACAAAACATACTGTAACTTTAAAAGTAATTTGAGTCTCAGAAAGAAAATGGTATCATTTTAATTGTAATGCATTCGGGTGTATTTTAAAACCAAAAAACAAAAACGAAGACTTGGGTTAAATTTCGCAATTCCTAATGTATATGTATACCTTTTAAATACGTAAAGTATACATTTTTTTTTTCCAAATGTCAAAACAGATAGCATTATTTCTGTTAAAACAGCTGCTTTAACTTTAGTTTGAGAGTGGGAAAAAAAAAACAGAACCATCTTAAACTAAACAAATCGGATGAGACCGAATTTTCGAAGTGTACCAACCAACAGCAAGACAGAAAACACAAATATTCTACAAAGATCTCTTTCTACCACGTCTTGGAAAAGATTTGAGAAGTTTGTCTACAGAGTTGCATTCAAAGGACCCTAATATCCACTTGGAGCTGAAAAATGTGGCAATTTGCAACCGCTTTTCCAACAATGGTAACTTAACGCCAATGTTTGAAGGTACAAAGAGATAAATATAAAAGTGTCGGTAAGACATTCCGCATTGCAATAGCCACATTCGGCGTTGAGTTAAGATATTCGCAAGCCGAACATATCACGAATATCACATCAGCCTGTGTTGCTTTTTTGTTTTATTTCTATCTTTTCACGAGATTTGAAAGGGTTGTTTCAGACATAAGGAGAGAAGGGGTCGTGAGAAAATTGCAAGAGTATATAGTTGTTGATTATAAATGTAACTTCCCTAGCAAAATTGTATGTTAATATATCTGTAAAGTTTGAAATTTGTTTAATGAGATCATGGTGTTTTTCTCTTTGTCAATTAAGATGAATTTATTATTTTTGAATAAATCTTGTGTAATAAAATTTTTAAATCAAATCATTTATCCTGTCAATGTCTTACATTAAGTTTTATCACTGAAATAATTTGTGAGAGTAACTAAAAGTAAAGATTACAATACACATTTCTAATTTTGAGACATTTAATACTTTGATCTAATCATGGAAAGGCTAGGGGTAAATTATATCTAAAAAGCAAATAAAGTTTTTCAAAAAATGCATAAAATGCAGTTGTAACAAAGAAACTGCAAAAATCATGAAGAGATTTGAAATTTTATTAGACTGTTTCCTTTTTGTTAAAATACTTTACATGTTTTTAGAGTTAACTTCTGAAAAGTCTTTAAAATATCTTATTGCGATTTAATAAAAAGATTCAATCTGATGATTATTTTTTTCTTTAGACTTTATTTATTCGTGTTCTCATTAGTATGTATGCAATTACATTGCAATTTGATTACTACTAGCAAACTGATTACTACAAGCTTTAAACAGTCATAACCCAGGAAGTTTAATTTCAATAACCTTGTACTAAATAATGATGCATGCTTAAATTTCTAGTATTTTCAACGTCTGGAAATAATCTTTTTGAACATTAATGAACTATTTTAAATAAAAGCTTACATATGGTGATTTAGTCCTAAACCTATAGCATACATATTTATTTTGTAACTTGTAGAATAAGAGTTATAAATAAAGTAAAATAAATAAATTTGTTTCGTACATATATGTTGGTTGGTTGTATTCAGATTATCTGGCGCCGTCAGCAACACGAGGGCTATAATGCGCCAAAACATTCGTCAAGCCAACATACATTTACGAATACCCAGGCCAACACGGGACTCGAACCCGCAACCTCGCGGTCTAGAAGCTAGCACGCTAACCACTATACCGTTTGGTCGGCACATACATGATTTTGCCATATATACTTACTTTACCACTTGTAATTTAGAGCATATAAAATGCCTTTAAAAATATGAACGAATAAACTCTTGTAAGGGATATTTTCTACTAAAAATGTCAGTCGAAAATGAAATTAATCTTGTTCATAAAATTATATACACAGTGCAGTTTTGCTTAAAGATTTTTTATGTTTCTGTTTTCTTCAGAACGTCCAAAAAGATCCGTTCATCCTTCTACATAGGCCGAAAATAAAATAAATGTGTTCATAAAACTTTAAGAAGATAACTTATTATTTTTTCTTTCAAGTGTAGTTTCTTTCCTAATGATTCATAGATATTATTCATGAAAAATATCTAAATAAATATATGTTACAGTCAATAAAGAAAACGTTTTAAAACATATATGCTTCATTTAATGGCAATAATGAAAGTCCTTTTTTCCATCGGGCGAACTTCAAGCATTACAAAATATATTTTTTATAAGTATTTATTAGTTAAGATTGATCCAAAAGGTACAGAAACTCTGAAAAATTAATAGTGCACGAACATTCGGAGGTTACGATTTTCAAAAAAAAAAAAAAAAAAAAAAAAAAAAAAAAATTAGAAAAAAATTGGGACTTTTTAAGCCCAAAATAAAAATGATTATACTTTTATCATCCAATAGGATTTCAAATCAAACTCAACGATTAATAGCAGACATTTACTTTATAGGTCAGTACTTGAAAATTATATGTTTACAAACTAGTATAACAATTCCTTGGAATACAAAGTTGTTCAACAATTATCAAATAACTAACACAAGTTATATTATTTTTAAACTATAAGGTAAAGTTAAGTTTCTCTTTAACTTTATCTTCTGCTGCGATGTAACCGCTGTTTAATTTTTGTTACTTTTCTTCCACATCAAACCGATATTTAAATTTCCTATCTAGAAGAATATTCATTTTTTCTGCCTTATAATTTGTAAGAGTTTATTTTGAAAATTAACCGTAATCTGAAAAAGCAATCTTCATTCAATTTTCAAAATTTCTTTCTCTGTAAAATACTTAGACATAAATTGCCAAATGCTTTTTTATGTTTTTCTCCAGCAGTATCTCTGAGTGGTCACTTTTTTATTCAATTTTTTTATGTAGAAATACATTTTAGAAACAATGCACACGTTATTATCCTAAAGCCCAAACATCTAAGAAGCGAATTTATTTAAGATATAAAAAATAAACGGTAACACTTAACTAAATTGGAAAACTTGAAGGAATATTAAGTTAGCACACAACCTCAGATCCATCCATTAAATTGTTTTCACGTTTTATAGTTTCTTATAACCTAGAAGTTAGTTTTTGGAGTACATAGGTTTGATAGAAAGTAAGTTACTGATATTTTTATGTGCTATGTTGTTAAAATGAAACAAACTACAGAAATAAAGGATTAAATATAATTTATACTAAATTATTTAATAAGTTCTATAACAACTTGAAAATATTTATTAAAAATTAACTATTTATCTTTGAAAGTATTTTATAGCGAGTTTTTTTAGGAAAACTTTCCTTCTTGATAAAAATAATATATGGAAACAAATATGAATATGAGACCACCACCTGTTGAACTATAGATAACACAGCAAAAGATCTATGTTATCAAGCTGCACAGTTAAATCATGGAGAGACGAGGAATATTTGCCAATGTTAATAATTTATTAAAAATATAACGTTATGGAAGTAAATTACATTTTATATATTTACACGAAATACAAAATACGAAAATTCTGCATAAATATCAATATCATAAGAAATCAATTATATAGAACCGCCATAAAAAAATTACATAATATTACGCTACTACAAAGAGCTGTCACCCGGTGTTGACAGATATGGTTGAAATTATTTCAGTCTATTGCAAAATATAATCATATCGTTTTAGATGTGCGAATGTGGGATGGGGGGGGGGAGAGAGTTCATGTAAAAATCAACCTCCTGATTATTTTGAAGGTCAAGAGCTCAAAATTTCTTATTGATAGGAATAAAACAACTTCTGTATGAAAAAAAAACTCCCCCAACTTACATAGAATTATATGTTTTATACATATTAAAAAAAAAAAAAAAAAAAAAACTAAGTGAATGTAATTTTTCATTTCAATACTTGACATATATAATTCTTTAAGAAATTTCACATTCCTAACATCTAAAAACTTACATAACTATCCATCCTACGAGTGAAGTAGATAGCTTAAATATATTTTATAAAGGTATAACATCAAGATATCTTTTCAAAGTCCCATCAACATAAAAAATAAAAATAAAATAAAAAATAAATAAATAAAATAAAAAATAAATAAATAAAATAAAATAAACTTATTTTATTTCCTTACAATTCATTGCATCTTCTGAAAACCATTACTTAACTACACATGCGTCTAAACACGTTCCCTTACCCATCGAGTAATTTAAATGCATTAGGTATTCCCATCAGAAATTAAGGCTTCCGACTTACCGGTTGCTCCTAATTAAAATGTCTTTGGTTGCAACATCGGTGACAGCTTGGTTCTATTGAGACAGATGGGGCAAAGTTTCTCCAAAAAAATTTATGGATCAAATTAACTCTCAGTGGGTAGTAGAAGTAAAGATTGTATTTAATGTGTCTGAAAATGTTCTTAGTTGATGTAAAATAATCAATTAAATCATTAAAGAAAAGTATAATAGAATACTTGATTACATTTAAGGTAGTATTTCTATTACGAAATGTGGAATTTAATATTATTAATGGAATGTTTTAATAAAGTTAATTACTTAAATGTAATACTTTTTTCATTACTTTATTCATTTCAGTTTTAAAATAATAAAGCTAAGTCTAAGGTTAAAAATGTTATAGCTATTAATGATAATTTATTACTAAATTGAAATGGTGTAAAAAGATTATTTTAAAGAATTCATTTTAGATACAATACAGTTTTAAGAACTTTTTCTTATATATTATCTTCACCCTAAGTTTTAAAATAGTTTGTTAATTGATCACCACAATCCCCTTACAAATCCTCTCTATATAATGATTCCTGATGGAGTTAAAGTTTGTTCGTTCCTTATTCTTGATTAGCATCTGGACTCTAGTATTAGATGCTTCCAAATCACTTTGATGTTTATATGAAATTTATATTATTTATTTAAAAAAAAAAAAAAAATCTAAACCTTTGTCTGCAGTTACTGCCGTAATGGCAGGTGGGATTGGAATCGTATAGTGTAGTACATAAAGTGTAGTACAAAACCGCAATAAACAGAAGAGATGCATTTGACAGAATATAGATTAACTTATTAATACTCATTGCATTAACATCAATCATACTAGAAAGATAAACAAGTTGCACTTTAAAGTTGACTTTCTTCAAACCGTTATACAAAGTAGATTGAAATCCAAACGTTAAATTACATTATTGCTTGGATGAAAGGAATTAAGGGAACGTATTAAAACTCACATTTGTTTAGTCGTGGGTTTTGGGACTTCCACCGAAGATGCGGGACATCAACTAGGCAGATGCAAAGGTTACAGGATTCATCTCAGATCTCATCCAGGTGTCTCCTGGGTACATCGTCTGCATTTCCAAGAGGTGGCCGCCAAGATCAGGAAATCCGATCAAACAGGCAAGTCAAATTGTCATGATGAAGATGGGAAGTCGGATCATCCACCCCAATTACTTTCCTTGCATTACCTTTTACACCCCCCTTCCCCCCCCCCCCGATAGTCCGTCCCACTTACTGTAAAAATCTAATTCGCTGTGAGTCCAGTGACGTGTAGGTTTTAGATAGGCGTATTCGATAGCATTCAATTATTGACTGAAATATAGCGTGTGAAAAACCAGCCCCCCAGGGTATGCAAATTTGAGTCAAAAGCAAACAATAAGAAACGAGACGTGTGGGAATAACTATATGCAAGACTCAATAGGACTTATCATAGAAACACATTATGACATCTACTTCAATTTTGAAGTAATCGCGAATCAAGTGCAACAACGCTTATTTTTTCCCATTTTTTTTTTTTTTTTTTTTTTTTTTGTTACTTATTGAAGATGTATCTTTATCATTATGCTTATTTTTAAGAAATACTTTAGATTTTATTTTGCAAAGTTTTAATGAATAATCGTCATTAAAACTTCAACGACGCATCAAAAACGTATTTAACTGAATCTTACTGAATGACAATCGTAGTTTCTGACAGTATTTAAATGACTAAAATTCTATCAAGTCTTCAAAAATGTTTCGAACGTGTTTTGTTTAGTGTTCATTGAAAATAATTTTAAAATAGATTTTCAGCCTTCCCGACCTGGCATTATATGGCAAAATAAAACTTATTATACCTTCTATCATCATCAAATTTTGCTAGTTAGAAAACTCACGATTTAAACGCTCGCCATGTTAGTCAGGTTTTCTGATATACGAGAGAAACTATAATTCAGAATGTTTTGAAGAATACAAACTCATTTTTAAGTGATTAATAGATTATATTATAAAGCTGAAAAAAAACTTTTCTGATCTCCTACATTGGAGTCCTATGTGCTGCTCGAGTACTACTTTAAAAAATAAAAAAATGAACTTGCCCAATTCTTGAAGTAAGAGAAACGAGGCAAAGTCGTGTCGAATAAAAATTATAAAAAAAAGTATGACTAAAAAATGTATGTCTTCTAGATGACCATTAAACAAGAATAACGTATGCCTAACCAATTTTCTTCTTTCAAAAGCAGCTAAGCAAATTGAATAAAAAAAAACTAACTGATAAACTGGAATGCCCTGCCCTTTCACCAACAGAGCCGATGCAAAATTTCATATTCTCTTGTACTTCACCCTATGAAAACAATGTACAGATGAATAAAACCAAGTATTACCGGTCCATAAAGCTAGTTTTTCAATGTCTTTGTCTTTAGTAACGTCTTATATAATTTATAAAATAAAATATAAACTTTTACTCCTTCTCTTGAATAAAAAATAAACTAAAACAAATTTTACATACCGAGTATCTATAAATACAACTAATCCAAGCTTACTTCTTTTTTAAATCTAATTTTTAACATGTATCCCAATCTTTCCTAACTCTACTGTATACTATTTTCTAATTAATTCCTTTCGTCAATGTTGGTGGCTTACTCTTCAGTATGGAGGTCATCACTGAATAATTAATTTCATTATATATATAAAGAGTGTCTTCTACATTTTTATATACCACCTACGTTTAAAAGTAATTAAATGATTTGAAAACAAACACTGTATATTAAACAGTAAATTAATTCTCATGTATATTAATTTCTTATAAGTTTATTTTTAAAGTGGGTTTTCTGTTCATAACAATACGGGAATCCAATTAATAAATGTATTCTCCTTACACAGTTCTCACAAAACCACTTAAAGCTTTTCACTCTTACCTTTAAAAATTCTCACCCGAACCTTTCTACCACAGCATTCTCCTCATCAAGTTCAAGGTATCTCCTTTACTCGAAGTTAGTGGCGGCTTACTCTTCAATTCGGAGGGCTGAACTTAACTAATTTATCCTGGTGCTTAATTCCAAACAATGTTCCGAACATCCCTGCGTTAAAAATTTCGACTTGCGAGATTGTAAATGACTTTCAACTGCAGAATGGCAGTCGGGTACGTGCCTCCCGCGATGGAAGTTAACTCTTTTGTAATCAGGTTGGAAGCTCTTGTCTTCGGCTTAAATGTTAAAAGTTATAAATCTTCGGGGAAATTTTAGGAAAATGTCTTTATTGTTTGGACGGAACATGAATGCTTCACTGGGAAGATAAATATGGGTCGTTTAAATCACTTAGAAGGCACAAATGACGCAAAGACTTACTCTGAAGTATAACACATTGCCCTAAAACACATAACTTAACGTTTGTATACATGAATTTTTTTTTAAATAATTTATTTATGCTGTTTAATTATATACAATATATGGCACTAGGGATTACTTTTTACAAATAAATATTTAAAAAAAATTGTTTATGTAACCAAACAAATAATCACATTATAATCAAACATACAGTCACGTTTCAGCTAATCTTTTAGATGTGCTTTGACTTTATTTAGTTTTAGTGTGTGTAAACTACAAATAGAAACGAGACGGTTTATATTTTACTTTTCATATAAAGAAACTAAAGTTTTGACACCGAAACACCAGAGGAATTTTTGTAAGCTCATAGAAAAATTGCTTGTGAAGTAGACTGTTAAAATTCTATTGTATTTTGTATTGAATTTCTTAAAGAGAAAAACTAAGTAATATCCATTGAATTATTCTATGAATCTACCAGAAAGCTGAAATATAAAATATAAACAGTTGCCAGCATTTTTTACTAATTACTTTTCTTAGCTTTTGAGTAGCTTACACACATGAGTTTTATATCAAATTAACAATTTGAAGTAACATAAAGATAAATTAAACAACACAGTCGCAAAAAGAAATGCAAAACCATTAGAAATGGAATTACCAGTTGTGAACGAATAAAAGTATTTAAAGTTTTAAAATATTTTACTTTTAAAAGTATAATGTTTTTAAAGCTTTAGCATTCAAAAATAGAATTAAAGAAAACAAATTGTATTCGGCATTAAAACAATAATTGTTGCAAATGGATCACTAAATGTAAAAAGAGGTTACGTCACATTTTTTCAATTTTTATGTTCTGGTTTCATGTCTAGTTACTTATTTGAGAAGATTTTCCTCATTTATATTGGATTATTAACATTTGAAATTATTAATAAAATTTCACAGTTCGTGAGTTATTCACCTACACAAATGGGAAGGCAGAATAAAAATCACAAATTAATGAAGATTTTGTTGTTCTTAATATTTTTGATGTGCTAAACATTTTCAAAAAATTATCTGTATTTCCCCATCAAAGGGCATTTGTTTTACCCTGTAGTAGAGACTTCGTTCAAGAAAAAAGAACTATAGAAAGATCAAGATATTGTACTCAGTGGGAAAATATGTGGGTATAATCAACCATAATGCATCAAAATTAACTGTAGAAAAACTTGAAAAAAAAAGGACTATATCAATTTCAAAACGAGGAAAGCCAATCTGTACAAATAGAAGGTCTTAACTCGGTAAAATATTAGAAAGAATATTCCAAAAGAAAAACACAAATTTCTCTATTGCAAAATACTATCAATTTTCTCTAAACAAATATTCATCCCTTGAAGTAAAATGTTTATTCGTTAATGACATTTGTGAATCTCCCAATTTAGAAAATTTAAACTACTACTGATAATGCTTTCAAGAAAAGCTTATTCATCGAAAAAACTTTCAATAACCTAAGAAAAAAGACGACTCGAATAAAACTAAACAAAATACACCCCAATTGAATGTGGTGTGTTGTTAAATTTGGGACAATATTTTAGTGCACCAATAGTTAATTCTATAAAAAGGCTCCCAGAAGCAGAATACTTTAGAAAAACACATAAATAATACATTTTGTAAAATATACAAATATTAATATAGTTTGTTTTACTGTGTATATTTGCTTTTTTGTGTTTTCCTGATAGTCTCCATAAAGGAAACCGGGTAATAAGATTTTCAATTCTAAAAAAGGGTCATGTCATGTAAGACTTAACTCGGCCGTGAATATTCTTAAGCAAATAAAATTTGAAACACTGCTTCAGGGCTTTAATAAAGATATTCCACAGACAATGCAATTAAAAGCATTGAAAAAAAAGTTATTATTAAAAGTGCCATATGTTTTTCTCTCTCTTGTAAACTTAATAAAATGTGACATGACCCTTTTTACATACAGTGATTTAAATAATATTTGTATGGAGCTAATTTCTAAAGTTCAATTCGTTAAATTTAGGTGCCGATCCAGAAATAATTCAAAATTGGGCTATGAATTGATTTTGTTCCCATTCCCATGAACTGTTGTAGCCAGTTTAAATAAATAAATAATAAAAAGTCACTAAAGATACCTTACATTCTTTTTAAATTTTGAAAATCGGTGATCAGTGCAAAAAAAAAAAAAAACCTTTTTACAGATGTTTCCATTTATACACTGCAGCCAATGATGAACTACGATTGAATCATGTATGTGCTTATCAGAATTCCAGTTATTGTTTGGTTTTTGTTGAGTAGTATTTTGCTTTGTTACAACAGAGACTTTGATGTTAAAATGTTGTTTAATGGTTCAAATTTTTTTATATACTACAATTCAGTGTTATAATAGAGTGAAAATGGATTACGACGAATTGTTTTATGTAGATGACACTGTAAAATCAATAAAGTAATATAAAACTATTGAATTGCAGTCAAAGAAGAAAATACATAAGTCATCATTTGAGGTGCAACTCTTTCATGCCATTTCACCAAACCAACAAATAGTTAAAGTGCTACAAAGTCAGACCACGAAACGCAGCCAAATAAAGACAATATATCTATGAATTTCAGGAAGGTAAGAAAATGTAAAATAACTTCACACCTAAGTTTTAGTAATGTAAAGAGAAGGTCGAAGTATTCATATCAGACCATAACCCTAATGTTAAGCAAACCTACATGTATTTAATGTTAACTATAGCATTTTCTACCGTAACGAATAAGTTATTTCTATCTGCACATATTTAATGTATCTACTAGAGTAAAAGAACAAGGTTGATCAATATAGCAAAAAAGGTAATGGAAAATAAGTCCTGAGAGATTTGTGGTGGATATTTTACTAGCAAAAAATCAGTTGGCAAAAATTTTACTGTTCAAGATTTTTTTTAAATATTAAAAGATCTAGAAAGAAATGTACTACATTTTCCTATCTCAACCCGATAAAATTGTATAAAAAGCACAATAATTTTATTGGAGTAGCGTTACAAATGAAAAAGTCTATGTTTCATAAAATATTTAGGACTTTAGTATTTAGTTAATTTAACATTTTCTTCATAATGAGGTAAAATAAAATTAAGTAATTTAAGCTTACTAATTGAAAAAAAAACTTTTATAACAGAATAGAGTTAATGATCATTCTTGAAAAATGAAAATATATATATATATTTTTTTTTTTCATTTTTCGGAGATTATTGCTCATCTCTATTTTGTAGAATGAAATTTTCTTATAAAAGAAAGTACTGTAAGATATGACAAAATGAAAAGAATATAATGGCCTGACAAAAGAGATATTTCCCAATATAGTTTATACAAAACATACATACCCATCTAGTCAAAGCAAAAAGAAACATGTCCTTATTTTAATGCCAAATAGTTAAATATCAACTATATTCCTATCAAAAATACCTTTAAATATTGATATTACACACAAAATGAAAAATAATGTTAACTTTTTACTGATGTAATGTATAAAATAACTTAAATAATAGTTTTAGCTTTTTCTCACAATTGTTTTAGAAGGGACATTTCAATTTTGCATGGCACTTTCTCATATATTGGGAGAACATCTATTCAAAGTTCAACAAAAACTAAATTTTACACTGAACTTTAAGACCTGGAAAATTATTGTTTAACGCACTCAATTCCATATAAAACATGAGTAATACATATACATATTGTTATGAATTTTTCCGCTGAGGCAATGACGGCACAGTTTTTTAGATAAAAACTAGTATTTATTCTCTTCAGAAAACTCACAAAATTTATTCACAGATAACAGTGCAATCACTATTAATCTTCAATACAAGCTTCAACAAGAACAGCTTCGAATATAGCGATTATACAAGTGCACTCCAATAGGTAAACAAAGCGATCAGCTTTCAACGAAATCCGAAGTACATCTGAAAACTTTCCCGTTCCCCAGTCCTTTATATACAAGCGCGTGAGACATTCTCGAAATTTCCAGCCAATTCATCGGAAAGAAATTTCTCGAAACGTCTCGATTACTTCAGGTGTTGCCACCTTTTTCTAACTTGTATAATCGCTATTAATTACTAAATAAAATTGGATAAAAATAAATTACAATAGAATTTTGAAATAATACGTCACTATTTACAATATATACAGACAATTTGTGCAACATTTCCCCCTTCTTAAAGAATGCACGTCCCGGGCAGTGAAGTCCTTAAGCCATTCAATGACTTCTACCATAATATGGGACTAGCCTATTGTAGTGTACAACTCTAGGTTTACAGGAAGGTGTCCGTTGAATTCTCACCACGACGTCGTTGATCTTCTTAAGGATCCCATACGGCCCTTCCCAGTTCGTCTGGAGCTTAGGGGAGAGTCCTTTCCGACGTTTGTCACCTTCCTGGAATGAACGGTCCATGGCCTTGGCATAGTACCGGATCTTCACGCGCTCCGTCATGATGTTGTTTCTCTCTCTGGCGAACCGATGTACGGCTTCCAAACGTGCCTGCAGATCATCTAGATACTGGACAGGCGAGGAAGGAGTGTCCTGTGGTTGTCCAAAGAGGAGGTTGCTGGGGAGCCTAAGGTCTCTTCCACACATCGTTAGAGATGGAGAAAATCCGGTGGTCTCGTGAGTTGCACTCCCGTATGCCAACAGAAGCGGTGAAAGTTTCTGATCCCCATCTTGCTGGTTATATGATTTTGAGATTGCGTCCGAATCATCCGCGGGTGCAGCTGATAGATCCCGGGACCTCCGTTCGATGCTTGTAACAGGAGTACGGATGTCGATTCCCTCGTCACTAACTTTGTCCATTTCCACATGAACCACTTCCTGGGAAGGTTTCATCAACGTCGCTTTCTTCGGTTCTCTCTCCGAGGCTGGAGAGGTACTTTCCATAGATGTGGACTCTTCAGCATTCTCTATGACATTGTCTTCATGAGCTACAATCCGATATACGCACAGCTCTTTTATGTCTAGATCGTGCAAAGGAACTTCGCCTCTCCATGTTTGCAGCTGACTTTTCTCAAAATTCAGCGTAATTCCATTTTTCTTCAAAAAGTCTAGTCCGAGAATGCACGGATCTACAATTTCGGCAACATAAACGGTGTGCTTGTAGGTGTTAAATCCAAGGGCAATGTCCACTAGCAATTTCCCATGAACAGAGATATTACCACCAGACACAGTTTGTAGAGAAACAGAGGGCGCTGTGTAGAGGAGTCGGCTGTTCAGGCGACGAGCCACGTCCGTCCTTACGATCGTTACGTTCGCTCCCGAATCGACGATTAGACGACATGGAGTTCCGTTGATCTCCCCCTTCACGAATAAACCCTGGTTTCCTCCTTGTCGGGATGAAACGTGGAAACGACTGGTCGGGGCTTCACCTGTTCTACATTGCAGCTTCTGCCCTGCGAGATGACATCTTCTTAGATTCAGTTGTGGAGAATCCGTGGTAGTGTTATCCCTTCTCTTTTTCAAATCAAGGCAGTTTCGTCGTAGATGCCCTTCCCGTTTGCAGTGCCAGCAAACGACTCTGGTCCTTCGATCCCTGGCTCCGGGATAGCTTCTCATCATTCTATCAATTTTGCTCTCCAGTTCCCGAAGCTTACTGGTGACAAAGTCAGAAGAATCCTCGGCTAATGCACCACGCACATATCGTCGGTCTTTTCCAGAAGCTAGCTGCGCGACTTCTACTCTCATGGCATACACGAGGGCCGACTTCAGGTTTTTGTTTTGGGATAACCTTACCGCCTGCTGCACATCGGGATCTTGAATAGCGTCGATGAAATACTGCAGCGAAAGATCATCTCGTACATCCGGGGGAATGTACGAGAATGTCCGGGGTACGAGACATCCGGGGGAATGTCTGGGAAAGCGAGGAGCGACAGTCTTTCTATATCTGACGCCAACTCTTGAAGAGTTTCATTGGCCTTCTGTTGTCTCACTTTCAATTGCAGTCTGTTGTAATCCTTTAGATGCTGCTCCCCAAACCTTAACTCCAACGCACTTGCCAGCGCCACGAATTCCCCCTGCTTCTCTTCAGGTAGTGTTTGTAAAATGTCAGCAGCTTCACCTCGAAGAGATGCCGCGAGATGGAATGCTTTCGAAGTATCGTCCCAACCATTCGCAGAAGCAATCATTTCAAACTGCGTTTGGTAAACGCGCTAAGACGACCTCCCATCAAAAGTGGCCACTTTGATGCTGGAACGTGGCGCAATAAAGGGAGTGGAAACGTTATCCCAATTAGGCGTTGCAATGGTCACAGCTTCGCGAGTTTCTATTTTCCGTAGCCTTTCTTCTACAGCATCCATGAATTTGTCTTGCTCTTCCTTTAAGGTGGAAACTTTTTCTTGCATGGTGGAAACTTTTTCTTGCACGGTGGAAACTTTTTCTTGCACGGTGGAAACTTTTTCTTCAACTTCATTTCTCACTGTCTTAAGATCTTCTCTGACATCCAAAATATCCGCCTTCATTGATTGAAGAACACTCTCTGTGCGCTCCATAAATCTATCAACGGACGCAGAAGATGATTCTTGCTTGGATGCTAAAGCTTTAATATCCGATGATGTCGCTTCTTGGCTGGCGGTGATTGCGGCGGTGAGTTCAGCGTTAGTCGTTTCTTGGCGGGCTTGACCAGCGGCAATTGTAGCAGCGGTTGATTCTTGTCCGGCTTTTATTTCAGCGGCGGGGGTTTCCTGTTGGGCCTTCATTCCAACAATCATTTCCATCAACTGCTTCATTTGGTCTTCCATCATTCCTCTAGTTATCGGCATTCAAAATTACGAGATCCCACTTCTGACACCACTGTTATGAATTTTTCCGCTGAGGCAATGACGGCACAGTTTTTTAGATAAAAACTAGTATTTATTCTCTTCAGAAAACTCACAAAATTTATTCACAGATAACAGTGCAATCACTATTAATCTTCAATACAAGCTTCAACAAGAACAGCTTCGAATATAGCGATTATACAAGCGCACTCCAATAGGTAAACAAAGCGATCAGCTTTCAACGAAATCCGAAGTACATCTGAAAACTCCCGTTCCCCAGTCCTTTATATACAAG
This sequence comes from Linyphia triangularis, assembly GCA_963978545.1. Lineage (NCBI taxonomy): Eukaryota > Metazoa > Arthropoda > Arachnida > Araneae > Linyphiidae > Linyphia > Linyphia triangularis. The sequence continues at coordinate 52,291,467 of OZ021722.1, read as the reverse complement.
CGCGTGAGACATTCTCGAAATTTCCAGCCAATTCATCGGAAAGAAATTTCTCGAAACGTCTCGATTACTTCAGGTGTTGCCACCTTTTTCTAACTTGTATAATCGCTATTAATTACTAAATAAAATTGGATAAAAATAAATTACAATAGAATTTTGAAATAATACGTCACTATTTACAATATATACAGACAATTTGTGCAACAATATGTATTGAGATGATGTTTTTGTACAGAAGAACCATTCCTCATAGTAACTCAAAACCGTACACTTTAAAAACAATATTATTTTATAATAACTGTTGAATCTTGAAAAGTAAACGATACCAAAACTGCCTTCCCAAGTATGATAATTTGAAATACTTAAAAAAGACATACTGATACCCTAAAATTATTTTATTTTGAGAGCAATGAAATAATTGTGATAAACTGTTTGGTTCTCTGAGCGGTGAAATTGAAGCATCATTCTAATGTTTGTTTAATTAAGCTTAAGCGGAAAATTGATTCTTGCCTCATTGTCATTCATCCAGATAGGAGCAATTATCCAGAAACATTTAGCATTTGCGTTTAGGTTTAAATTTTATTTTTCCTTATTAAAATTATCAACTTCCCTTTAAAAGAACTTCTCCAGCTCCAAAGAAGTATTTAAACAATAATTTAGATCCAAGGAATGTAATAATGACATGAGTAGTTTACTGTAAAATACATTACACAAATTAGAGACATATATATTTTATTTTTAAGAATTACCGTTTTTATTTCAATCCTATGAATTTAACTGGAATTATTCTACAGAGTTACGTTTTGTAATGATAATTGCTTTAAAATGAGCTATTTATTTAAGACTTAGTTTTCGCTTAGTTTTATTATTTTCAAATTATTAACATGGTTAAATTATTCCTTCCAAAAATATGAAAACTACATTTAGTAGTATTTAAAATAAAACTTAACAGAAATAATTCTAAGCAAAACATACAGTTAATCTTGAAAATAATTTACTGTTTAGAGCATAGAACTCTAGATATTAGGGTTACTTAAATTTTTAACTATGTGAAATAAATACTGAGAATCACAAAATTATACTTATTTAATGTTTTTGATTACATTAGTATTTCGATTACATTAGCAATCAAAAACATTAAATAAATATAATTGTGTGATTTCCAGTTTTTATTTCACATAGTTAAAAGTTTAAGTTTCACTAATATCTAGAGTATGTATATATATTCTCTTACAGAAATGAGAAAAGTACACAGAAAAATAAACTATACTGTCTTGAAAAATGTATTTTGCTGTCAGTAAAATTATATAATATATTATCATATTTATATAATATATAACTGAAGATAGCACATTTTTCAACCTCAGTATATAATTATATAAAATAGGATTGTTTAAATAACACACTCAATGATTATTTTATTCAATCAAAACAAACTAAGTTTGCATAGTTTTTAAATTTTATTTCAAAAGTTTATTTTCGATTTTAGATGCTTCACTATTTTTAAAATATATTCATGGAAATCAATAAAATCGTATAATTTAACTTACTGAATATATGCCTAAAATGTATACGATTTTGTTAAATCACTAGACAGACATATCAATTCTAATGAATGCCACATCACAAAAGGTCTCAATAACACATATTTTAGAAAAGAACTATCAACTTTAGCAATTCTCTATATGATTACTAAATAACTGTGTCATATCATCCAATATGTCTAATAAACATACATTGCTCTAAATATCTAATACACAACTGGGACATATCATCCTAAATTTTAATATCACTTATAATCCCCCTCAATTATATAAAGATGTTTTCTCATAATTGTCATACATTAAACTGACTCACCTTCATCTCAACACTACCTAATCTTAATATCTCGATCACCCTTTTGCAGACTATCTCATATTAGCAAATACTTCACCATGCTTCCAAACACATCTATAGACCCCTTCTAATTAAAACCAAGGAAACATTCCACCCCTTAATTCATTCGGCGTTTAAGTTATTCAACCTATGCCAAGCGCTTTTGTTGTTTCGTTTTCCACTTCGACCCGAGGGCAAAGCTTACACCCGGGCATTGGATGAAATTATAACTACAGAAAGGTTATTCTTCGTTCGTTTCCCTCCTTCTGGATTCTCTCAAGGGTAATGTGGGTACTGCTGACTTCCTAGTGTGGCACCTATGTTAACCTTTATCACCGTGGAGACCGTCTGCTGCACTGTAGTCTACCTAGATGGAATTTTATGAATTTTAGGAATCTTGATGGAGAAGTGAATTGAGTGTGAGCATATGAAATTCCTTGATTAAATGTTAGATGGAGGATTTTAATGAAATGTAATCTATTCCATCAATAAAAATAATAATAATAATAATAATAGTAGTAGTAATAGTAATAACAACAATAACAACAAAAACAACAACAATAATAATAATAATAATAATAGTAACACTAATAATAGTAATAATAATAATAATAATAATAATAATAATAATAGTAACACTAATAATAACAATAGTAATAATAGTAATAATAATAATAATAATAATAATAATAATAATAATAGTAACACTAATAATAACAATAGTAATAATAGTAATAATAATAATAATAACAAAAACAACAACAACAACAATACTACTACTAATAATAATATTAATAGTAATAATAATAATAATAATAATAATAATAATAATAATAATAATAATAATAATAATAATAATAATAATATTAATAATAATAATAACAACAAAAACAACAACAACAACAACAACAACAATAATAATAACAAAAACAACAACAACAACAATAATAATAATAATAATAATAATAATAATAATAATAATAATAATAATAATAATAATAATAATAATAATAATAATAATAATACTGACACAAACCAATAACAATAACAATAATAATACAAATAATAATAGTAATAGTAGTAATTTTCACGAGACTTGTTGCTAAGCAAGCGCAAATTCAAAGATTTCATGTAAAAACTTTCATTTCGAAGTCAACCATCCTTAAAAACTTTAACTATGTAATAGCTTCTCCATATGGGTGGTTATATTCACCATCCAGTGTAACCTTGCAGAATAGTCCTCTTATAACACGCATACTTCCGCAATCATATTTCTCCACTCCCCACATCATTTATTCCGATTCGGACCTTCCTTTGTTGAACTTCAGTTCGGGTTGATTTTCCGGTGCTTCTAATCAGATTGCTCACTGGTTCACATTCATACATTAGAGGCAAATCTATTTGCCTGAACGGCGAGTTTTATTTACCCAATATGTTTCCCTTGAGTGCATTCCTTCAAGATTTCGTGGTTGGTAAAGGAGTTTGGACATAGGATGCAATAGAACAAGTCGGTTCTCTTTTCCATTTTAGAGATAAGAAATTGATACTGGAGAGAGACAGCATTGTGAAGTATGATTGATGGGAGAGGGTGAAGTCTAAAAAGTAATATAGCCCACAAAATATTAAATATAGCCTGAAAAGGAAGATTCTAAGAATTAACCTGATACACAAAACACTCCTTTTATCCATTACTATCGAAACTGGCAATATATTCAAAAGAAATACAAACAAATTTCATTTGCTAATGATTCAATTTAAAGTTTTCTTTATACACATTTGCTTGATATTTTAAAATTGAAAATTGGGTTCGCTAATGATTTTCCTACTTTCAAAAACTTATGCATTATTGTTATATTACTTTTATATAGCAGTTCCAACATTTTTATTTTCTCTGTCAACATCAAAATCACTAGAAATAATTTAAAATTCATAAAAAGTTAGATCAAATGTAAGCCAATATTTATCATAACAAAAATATTATTACTTTAAACCAAGTTTTTAGTTATTCTATTTAGATTAAAACAACATTCCACTCGAAGAAAATTCATTAAAAAGAAATCTGAGTTAAAAAAAATTACATGCACATTAATATTTCAATTACTTCAAAGAACGAAAGAATATATCGTTGCAAATATCATAAATTATTCAATGTGTTGTTATTCTTCATACTCCAACTTTTACAAATTTCATCAAAATTAAAATTAGTTGAACTGATGTATTACTATTTTTCAAATTAGAATAATTTCATATAACGTACAAAACATTCTTCTTTCGTATTAATAGTACTTTATTAAATTTAAATGTAAAAAATACTGTTGACTTCCATGCCTGTTTTACAATGAGAAGACTTATTTCCTTAAATGTCCTCCTATTCGAAAGTGAATTCAAAAGATAAATGAACTCCATTGAAAACATTAATTTCTTAAATGTCACACTCGAGCTGTTCGGATAAAAATCCACACTAAAAGTGCATCAGATAAAATACCTCGCACAATACGCTCCACTTAACATCGAAAAAAAAGTGTAACAAATTCGCAACATAAATTCAGAGTAGGATTAGTGTGTGTGATTTTTCCCATTTATTTCTCTCATTCAACAAAAGCATAGAGTAACGGGTCGATGAGAAAAAATACTACAGAAGAATGCAATGTGAGAAAGAAGAAGAAAAAAAAAAGAAGAAAAAAAAAGAAATTGCTAAGAGTACTTACGAAAAAAAGACAATTTGAATTTCTTTTGCGCATCAGGTAACGTGATTTCAAAGTGATTTATTAGCTTTTTCCATATGTAATTGGGTAACAATAGATGGGGTAGTTTATGATCAAGTTCATTCTTTGAGCTTTGGATCTCTCCTCCACCTGTAGTTATTGGATGATTTGCTGTAGAAATTGTGCGAAGAATTCAAAGAATTGGAAGGTAATATTATGCCGAGATGAAGATAAAATATAACTCGCTTCTTTAAAAAAAAATCAAATTTTGTTATCTATTGTGGTATCTTGTTACGTCTGAAACTTAAGATGAATAGAATGGATACGTATAATAAATTGAAAATGTAAAGTAAAAGTGGAAAAAGCTTCGAATTGAACACCACACTCCTGCTTCAACTTTAAAATACCGGAAATTATAGTAAAGATTTTTTAATATACTAAAATCGACAAACCTTAAGCTTGTTCTATTTGTCATATTAAAAATGGCAGCAGTGTTGTAAAAATTTTCAAAATAACGTTTTAAGTAATTGTTTGATACATATTTTGTGTTGCCAGTGAATTAAATGAGTATCAACAAAACTTGACCAGAATCAAGAAAAAAAAAGAGCACATTTTGTTTATATTTAAGTCCTTCAAATATAGAAAGGAGCTTTTTAAAGAAAAATATTCGTATAAAAAACTTCAAATTTTGGCGAACAAATCAATTACTTTTTTAAAATCCTTTATATTAACTTCGATTTTGTGTGTTTGTATGTGTTTTTAGCTTGTATATCTGTGGATATTTAATTTATCCACACCCATTCGATCTGAAATTCGATTGCAATGCATTATGTCGATGTCAATGCATTCTATCAAGTTTTGGGGGCTGTTACTTAAAAGTCTATTTTACACACGCTTATATAACAGCTTCGTAATACCAATAAACCAATTTGCTGTTATCCAATCACACTGAAATTTGAAAGATAGATTCTTTGTGGATAAGAGTGCATTATATCCTGTTTTGGGGTATGTTACTGTCACTGTAAAACTGCTTTTACACTTGCTACTATTCTCATTTCTAAAGCTAAATAGTAGGTAATAGATATTTTCTTTTTATAAGGTCAAACGCTATGAAAACTCAATAGGAGCTCAATAATGTTGCAATTGCACATAAAAAATTTCAATGCATGCAATGAATTTATATTATAAGCTGCTTTGTTTGTATAGGTTATATTGTCTTCATTAAAAATAGGATTTATTAGTTGTTTAAGAATTTGACTGAAGCTAGGTTATCCACATAAAAACGTGATTTTCAACAACATAACGAAATGTTTAAGCTCAGTAAAAATCTGATTTAAAAATATTGCCAAGTGTTTTTTCTACATATAAACAACAAAAACACATTCAAGGACTTGATTTAACATTTAATGAAAAACTCCATTCTTACCTTTTAAAAAAGTGTTAAAAAAAATTATTGTGAATAAAAAAAATATCTTATGTATGAGATACTATTTATATGTCTTAGAGATAATTTTTTTTTAAATGTTGTGTTTATTTATTTTTAAAAGCATTAAAAACCAAAAAAATCCATAATAATTTATGCTTGTGTATTTTGATATAAGAGTCAAGAAAAAAAAAAAATTTTAAGTGCAATTTTTCTGTAATACGTAATTAGATAAAGAAAATATTATCTTCAAGGAATTTTTATGAATGAATCAGACAACTTTTTAAAAAAACTTTAAATAAATCTTGAAATTTTTGCTTTTTTTATGTTATCCTTTGAGCCAAATTTTATATTTTAAAGCAGAATTAAAAAAAATTAAATTCTGCGATGGTAAAATGTTTTAAACAATATAAATTTAAAATTTGAATAGCAAATTATAAATGGTTCTGGAGATATATCGATTTGAATTTGCAACATCTGTGAAAAACAAAAGTACCAAAAAAACGCACTTTAAACAGACGTTTCAATGTGTTATCCCCATTAGTGATGTTTAAATAACAAGTAATTTCGTGGCGTTCTAATCACCGGATGAATAAGATAAAACATCATTCTTTTCAGGAATGTATGAACTATTTTTGTAAATAAAATTTTAAAAATTCGATTTTTGACAAAATTTTGGTGCTGGATCCCCTGAATTAACCCTCGTCGCCTCTCAGGCACCACATGATTGGATGTCGCAACTCGAGAAGTCTACTAGGTTTGATGCGGGAATTCGATGCAAGGCCAATGACTGTGTTTAGTTTCTATGAAGCGGACCGAACCAAAAATACCGCAACATGTCTCGAGTTACTGGTATCTCGGCGCAAAAAAGGCATCAAGTGCAAAGGGTTAAATTAAACAAATGATACTTGATACTAACATACTTATTGATCATACTGAACAGTGCAAAATTATAAATTATTTAAATTTTACTATGAAAATAATTTAGAAACAAAATGGGATTAACTGACCTGTTATCAGACTTGTTCTTAAAAATTTAAACTAATATAAATTATCTCTGGGTAAATGTTTCAAGTGGTTCGTAAGGAACCTAATTTCCAAGTTCTTAAAATATTATTACTGTTTATCCATATGCAATAAATGGTAATGAAATATGTCATTCATGTTAACGAGGAGCTTTTGATAGTTTGGACCATATAAATGTTTTGAAAAGACTAAGTCCAAAAAAGTGTGTTTTTTAGAATAATGTAATAAGGTTTACAATCAAATAGAACATGCTCAAATAGTATCTGACACATATAAATTTAAGTTTTGCAATAATTTTTCATAAAAAGCTTAGAATGATTTTGGAAATATTTTTAATTTCCAAAATCATTCTAAGCTTTTTAAGGTGTTTTCAACATATCAAAAGCAGTAATTTGAGAATAATTATTTTTTTCGAGGTACGAAAACTTTTTTTTTTTTTTTTTTTTTTAAATGCATCAATGTAAGCGATTGAAATAGTCTGCAACTTGCAACAAAACAAAACTAAGACCCCTCCCCATGATTTTCCTTCTAAATTGGTTGACTTTAGCTTACTTATATCAAATTATTAAATTTGTAGGATGCAACATTTTCAAAATATGTTTGTAAAAAAAAATCGATTGCAATATGTTTCTACTCAATGGCAGATAATTTGGTATGCAGAATAAGTAGTGTATTTGGAATAATTTTCATTGAGGGTTTTCAATTTACGATATTGTGTATTGGGAAAATAATACAAACTATCTTTCTAAATGAGCAATAACAAGAGGGAAATCAAGAAGGATAATTTTTCGTTCGATTAATTTAGTAATTTTATGTGTGTTTCAGCGTTTACCGTTTTAAAGTAATTCTTTAGATTTTCTCTACTGACCACTTGGAAAAATTTAAACAATGGTATTGAACCATACAAATTTTTCATAATTTCATAAGTTTTTCCTAATCTATTTCCCAGTGAGTACTATAAAATTACTATCTATAGAAATTTATTCCCTTCCGTCGATATAGTTGGTTACTAGAGCTATATATATCAAAAAAGAAACTTTAGAATCACCCCGTGCAAAGACTTTGTTTATCTGTGAATTCGATATAAACTTCCTTTTGCAAAACTGGAAATTTTTAATTACTACTCTTTTCACAAAATCGCCACCAACCATCCCAACTTGGCAAGGTATATAAAAATTACCTTACATCTATACACCCTAATATTTATTATCTCCCCCAGTTATATTACACCAATTCATTTCAAATTTAAGGATATAACAACCATTATCGAATAATTAAAAGTCATTCAATGTACAACGCGCTTAGTTTTTATTAGGTTTTTAAAACTATTTCATGATTTATGGTTGAAGTCATGCTTGTTTTCCAAACTGAATGATATTTCAATTCACTTTTATCTTGCCCGATATGACCGAAGTCAATACATAAACTTTCATAAAATTGTTATTTATATATGTATTACACGAACTATTTGCAATTTTATATCTTAATTTCAAAGGTTTTGAATTTTTTCATTAACATTATTTTTTGTTCTTCTATATATAAAGGCCCCCAATGTCTGGGTTACATAAGGCATTGGTTATATATCGTGGGATCAAACCTGCTCGCTGTCAATGTGTGGAATTAATTGTTATTGCTACAAATTGAATCAGTATAGGCATCAATGCCATTCGTTTTCGTATCAGATCAGATCTCGCGTCATTATCCAAAGTTAAAAAAGCCAGGTGTAATTGTAGATTTTGTAATCACAACGTGACGGTGTAGCATTTCCATCGTTTAGCTTTTGTGCAAGAAAACTCTGACCAACCAACTTGTATATTTAAAACGTTTTTAATTATTTATATAAAATACAGCATGTATTTCAATCTTAATTTCAAAGGTTCCGAGTTTCTTCATTTACATTATTTTTTCTTCTCCTATATATAAAAGGGTCCTCCAGCCCCCAATGGCTAGGTTACATAAGGCATTGGTTATATATCGTGGGATCAAACCTGCTAGCTCTCAATGTGTTGAATCAATGGTTATTGCTGCAAATTGAATCAGTCTAGGCATCAATGCCCTCTCGTTGTTGTACTAGATCAGATTTCGCGTCATTGGACTAAGTTAAAAAAAGCCAGGTGTAGTTGTAGATTTTGTAGTCACAATGTAAGCATTTTCATCGTATAGCTTTTGCGCAAGAAAACTCTAACCAACCAACTTGTAAATTTAAAACATTTTTAATTATTTATATAAAATACAGAATGTATTCCATTGTTTACTTGTTGAAATTAGTTTTGTTACAAATCTTATCAATACTACATTTGCAAATGTTTTCCATCAATTTTATGAAAAAATTTCTTCCACTTTTTGTTAGAAGTACACATTTTTATTGCTGATAACTGGGTTACTTCAACTCTTTTTGAACAAAAATATTTGGCACTTAAGAGTCATAAAAAATCTTAATCAATTATATTGGTGACAAGACAATGAGATGATACAGATTATGTGAGGATTTCTGTTTACTAAAATAATTTGACTTTATTGAGATTGTGACAGTAATGTGGATTTTACTGTCGACAAACTTTTTCTCGGGGAACCAAATTAAATAGCTCGTAAGTGTTAACAAATTAGTCAGTACAGATACACAGACAGAGAATAAAGCATTATATAGCAGACAATAGCAGATCTATTCAGGTAATATAAAGCCCATTTTCTACAAATATTTAATTAAATTTCAATCTTCACTATGACTCCCTATTTCTGTTTGGCAATATAAACTGAAAAGTGTTGGTGAATTGGATTTAATCTGTTTGGTTGTTTCTTAATGGCAAAACCATATATCTTGCTTGATGAAATAAAAATCAAAGAAGTTAATGTAAATTTGTGTGTGTAATTGTTTACAAGTCGCTATGAATAAAGGATTAGTTGAAAGGGAATTGCCTAATGGAATAAAGGGAATTAATGAAAACCACAAAAAATATACATTTAGAAAACACATAATTCCGAATATTAATTGTACGAATAATAATTGGTGATTAGGAAAAGCTATTTTTCAATTGAGAAAAGGTACATGGAATATTGGAATGAGTTTTCCACTTTTTATAACCAAGTTTTTAATTTAAAAAAATGCCAAGTAATGGTGAAATGTGTTTGTCATAAATCAAAATGTCAATAATCTTCTAAATCTTTCAATAATTTCTTTGTCAATAATCTTCTAAATATGCAAATAACTTTTAGTTCTAAAACTTATTGAGTTTTTTATCAAAACTTGAAATTTGTAAATAGAAAAAATAACACCAGTTAACGGTTTGGTATTTGCTGAACTAGCAAAAAAAAAAATATATGATTTTGGACCAAAAGTGTAAAATGCTTGTTTTTCTTATTATCTTTAAGTACATTTCCACATATGTACATTTAAAATTCCCAAGTTACTGTCGCCGACCAAACGGTATAGTGGTTAGCGTGCTGGCTTCTAGGCCACGAGGTTGCGGGTTCGAGTCCCGTATTAGACATGGATGTTTGTAAATGTATGTTGGCTTGTCAAATGACGAATGTTTCGGCGCATTATAGCCCTCGTGTTGCAGACGGCGCCAGATAATCTGAAAACAACTAAACAACATAAGTTACTGTCAGGAAGAAACATATTTCTTTCTAGAATCATAGTATTTAAGATTTATGCATTTAGAGTACAGTTTTAAAAAATAATTTATAATCATCTGGAAAACACTAATATTAACGAGAATGCTGCTATTCAAATTTATTACACTCAAACATTTTCAAAAATAGATTTTATTTATAAGCAAAATTACCATGTTTATTTTACATATTTAAGTTAATTGTAAGTACTGAATCATATTTTTCAAATTAATATCTTATAGTTTTTTATTATCAGTGCATAACATAAGTGATAAATATTTATAAAGAGCTTGAATTATCAAGCGTACAACCATTTTTTAAAACAATAGTTTACATTGGCTATTCTTAAACAGGTGAATAAGCTATAAGTGACCTTGCTCTTTCATTAAAAAAAAACCAATTTAAGCAATTAACTAAATAAATTTAGAAAAGATTGAATATTAGAAAGTAGAGTTTTTCTCAAACAAAAACCTTTAATCTACTAGTTTTTATATTTTCTTTCAAGTTCATTGAGTATATAAAATAATATTAATTTTTCATCATTTAAGACTTCGTGAATGACAAGAAACATTTTTTAATAAGATTTACCGTAATTTGAAACAGCAGGTAAAAATAAAAATACTATCTTTCCAATTTTTTTTCTTACTTCTTATTTATAGACTTTTTGATAACACACTAATGAATAGAATGAACCGGTTAAAAAATATAATTTTATTTTCGTAAAAATTAATATTTTACTCTACTAGGAACTCTTTTTACTCTTGCATGGTTATTTTGGTTTTTTACAGAAAAAATCATCCAGTTTATCTTAGCAAATTAAAATTAATTTCTCAAATAGGGACAATGATTATATATTGAAGAAAACTTTTAATTGAGTTTAAAAATTTTAAGTTCCTTTAAACTAAGGCCCAGGCATACTGATGAGCATAATATGGTCTGATTTGTCCAATTAGACAAACTTGCACAATAAAGTTAGGAACAATGTGTCAAAATTGATAAATAACATTTGCTTTCCTAAAATACCGTTTCGTTTAATGTTATTTGCTATGTAATTTATAAAAGTTTATATTGTAATAAAACAAATTATAATCCTACTCCCTCCCCTCCCCCCCCCCCCCTTCTCCCACGATGAAAATAAATCTTACGAGCTGAATACCCGTGCTTCGCAACAAAATTTTAACATGTGCAATACTTTAGGTAGCTGTGAGGCCTCGCGTTGCGGAAATCCATCATTGGTGTAAATGTCCCAGTTTTTGGCGCTTCACTCGCAGGAAGGTTCATCGCTATGCAAAATCAAGTTCGCTTCATCCACAGAAAAGTTCATTGACACATAAGAACAGGCTTACTTCACTCGTTGAAAGGTTCATTACTATGCAATAATAGGCTCACTTCTCTCGCTGAAAGGTTCATTGCTGCGTAAGCATAAACTCTCTTTATTCTCTAAAATCTAGTTGCTACGTAAAGCTTTAATATTAGAAGTCTCTCCCCTGTCGAGAAAAAAAAGACCATTACTACAATTATACAACACCCCTTTAAGATTATTTTCACAGAAAACAAAATTAGAAGGCTAAAACTACTTATGTTGAAACTTTCAGAGCTCTAGGCCTATTAGAAGTCACTTTTTGGGAAAGTATTAATTAAATAATCAATTAAAAAACAAATTAAAATTTTAACATTCTTTTGGTCAACAGTCCAATTAGAAGGTTACTTGTGTTGGAAAATGTCAGATCTGTAGCCCAATTAGAAATCGTTTTGTAAAATATGTGTTAATTAATTAAAAAAAATTTAAATTATGTTTTTCAAAAGTCCGATTAGAAGGCCACAACTACTTATGTTGAAACTTCCAGAGCTGTAGCCCTATTAGAAATAGTTTTGTAAATTATATATTAAGTAATTAAAAAAGAACTAAATTAAAATATATTATTCTTTTCTTCAAAAGTCAAATTAAAAGGCTAAAATTACTTATGTTGACAATTTCGGATCTTTAGTTCTATTAGAAATTGTTTTGTAAAATACTTATTATTTAATTCAAAAAAATAATTAAAAGCGAACAAAATAAAAATTTAAAATTCTGTTTTTCAAAACTACAATTAGAAGGCCAAAACTACTTATGTTGAAAATTTCGGACCTCTATTCCAATTTTAAGTAGGTTTCTATAGAATCACAGAGCCACAGACACACACACAGCTTGTTTTATTATTATAGATTCAGTAGTTTGTCTTATTTTATCTTCGAAACTCATCATTTGTTTTATAAAATTTCGATTCCATTTTTTAAGTAGAATTAAACAGCGAATAAAAATTTGTCGTATAAAAAATCTTATCTATTAGGGTTATCCAAATGAAAAGTGGACACTCGTGATTGCGTCAGAAGGAGAGCAGCTATAGAAGCTCCACCGAATAGGGATGTAAAGAGCTGTAGGAGGTGAGCACTGCTCAAGGCGTTCAAAAGTGAAAGCTGTTCGTGGTAGAGGAATTTGATCAAAAGTAAAGTCGTGCTATATATGGAGGGGTCTAGATCGGAACAGATTGCAGAAGGTGAGCGTACTGCGAACATCTATCGGCGAATGGTTTCAGTTTACGGCGAGCACTGTTTAGGTCAAAATGGCTGTAAACAGTGGTGTAGCAGTTTTCTTGAAGGGCGGCAAACGATATCGGAACTGCCTTACCGGGCCTCATTTAAGCATACTTCACTTTAATTCAAACCACAGAGGGAATGAGAGTGCCCCATTGGCTGATTGGACCCATTGGCCCCATTGGCATCATGGAAGCGGCTAAATACCTGACAATGTTTACTGTGTTGACACAGAGAATTAAACGCATGTTTTATATCATAACTGATTTTATATTATAACTGATTTTTAAATGGCGAATGTTTTATAAATGATAATTTTATTCCTGATTTATGTTTTACTCCAATTGAATCTAATTAACTGCTTTAAACAACAAAGTATAAATTTTGGATATTTATCAAGAAAAATTATGCAGCTGGAATATATTTTTGAAACTAAGGTTTTTTTTTTTTTTTTTTTTTTTTTTTTTTTTTTTTTTTTTTTTTTTTTGTAAACATTTAGCCGTAAAAGAAAAATTCGGGTGACTCAGAAATTCGAATGCTACTTTTGAAATTATTAATTCTTATTATTTTATTAATAGTCATTTGTTTGCTGCCATTATAAGGAAGAAACTAAAATATTTCTGAATAAATGACAGCATCAATGCGACGCATAAATTTTTTAGAGCCTTTTTGCTATAATAATTTTTATGGCACCAGATGCAGTATATAACATTTCTTCGACATGATTTTATCTAGGTGTTGTTTTTTTCCCGATAAATGCGGTTTCCGGAAACAGATTTAAGTTTTATTTTAAAAATTGATACTTTATATTATTTACATTTTAACTTAATTTTAGTGTTATTTTAATTTTATTACTATTAGTATTTTAATTTAATTAATAATATTTTAACCTTATTACTATTAGTATTTTAATTTAATTATTATTAATATTTTAATCTTATTACTATTAGTATTTTAATTTAATTATTATTAATATTTTAACCTTATTCCATTATTATTTGTATTTTGATTTTGACCCTTTTTGCTATTACCAAATAAAAAATATCGCCCAATCTCCTATATACTGCATCTGTTCCATTTTTATAATAATAATAAATATTAATAAATATTGAGCATTTTTAATATTGTCTTGTATTTAATAAGAAATATTTTACTGTGAACACAAGTTATGACAATTAATTTATATTTATCTATTTTATGATAGATGAAGTTATAGAAATTATAAACATGTCTATTCTATAATTTAACTATAAGTAAAAAATAAAATATAAATATAATTTAGTTCGACTATATTAATTATATTAATATTTTTTCACATAAAACGTCTTTACTGAATATTAATTATCACGACTCTTAGATGGTAAAAATATTTCCTTAAATTGGGGATTTGCTAAATTTTGATATAGATGGCACCACCATTCAAATTTTCAATGAATTATTATTAAAAATCAGTTTTACGATTATTTATAAGTATATTACAGTTTTGAAGTCACAAACTAACTTAGTGCGACTATAAAATCATCAAACTTCATTAAAAAAGCTACGTTAATAAGAAATACCAGCAAACATAACCTTTCCCATTTAATAAAAATATGGCTTCGTCGAATTCAGCACTTCGTAATACTGTAAAAATCGTCCACTCAGGATTTTTTTTCATACAATGATTTGACGTTGCTTGTAATGAAAACAATATCTTCTTTTTTTTTTCTAATCATATTTTCAAAATCAAAGAAAATACGAATTCTCTGTTAGAACTATCAACTTTCCATTCAGCATGCAGCCGCCATTTTGTGTGGGCGTTAACTTCTTCCCAGACTGACAGGAAGATTGACCAATGGCGCACTCTCATTCCCTTCTGTGGTTTGAATCAAAGTGAGGAATGCCTAAATGCTACCGGGCCAACACCTCTTGTTTATAGCCATTCGACCTAAAAAGTGCTCGCCATCCGATAAACTTCGTTGTTACGCTCACATTCCTCAATCAGAAACCGTACTACCGCGCGTTGTTCCGATCTGGACGCATTCTTTTTTAGCACGAACAGATTTCACTGTTAAACGCCGTATGCAGTGCACACCTCCTACATCTCTGTTCAGTGGCACTGCTATAGCTACATTCATTCTGATGCAATCGCACGTGTCCACATTTTATTTGGGCAACCCTAATATTTTAGAAATGTTAAGTTTAAGTACAAGATACATACTTTATTTGTTGATGTTTGGTAAAATAAATATAACAATTTAATTAAAAGCCCTGTTTTAAGGTAATTGAATTATATGTTTAATTTCTTAAAGAAATACTATTCGTAAGTATCTGCGATGTTCGACGTTGCTCTTATTGTAAAACAAAATTCAGAATGACACAAAATGCAAAATAAAATGTAAGTCAACAGATAAAACATATTGGTAGTAGTTTATTACAAAGTAAACAATAAATGAATACCTATAACTATATCACATTTTTTATTGTATTCTTGTAATGGAAAAAGCATGGAACATGTCAGAAAAAGTACGAAGTTAATCAAAATGTAAGCCCTTTGTTTTATAATGAATCAATCAATATATCTTTACGATAGCCTTTCATACAATATGCAAGTCAATAAACAACTACAGTTCACTCAGCAACTTCGTAAATGACAAACACTACATCGAACTGATTTCTGAGAAAGTAAGAACATTATCTCTTCTCTATGTCTACACCTTTTATGTATCCTCTGCATCTACAAATACCTTAAGAAAAGTTATACATTAGACTTATTATAAATAGCTGGAATTATTTTTTTAAAAAGGCTATTAAAGCTATCAGCAATTTTCAAGTAGGTTCTACCAATAGTGTTGCTATAATATTAAATAAAAATTACGATTACACTTCATGAGTCATGGGTATGTGTAAATTAGGAATTATTATTTATTTTTGCCATTTAGGCATGACAATGCATACTACTTTTCTTACCGAGTCTTGTAATGCCTGCTTTTAAAAAAAAGTTTTGAGGGAAAGTACACATGAGGAATAAAAAAATAATTATATAAAAATCATTTTACTGATTTTTTTTTAAATACATTCAATTTGGAAAAAACACAAAGCACAACTAGAGATGAATTATTTAAAATGGCAAATAAAAAAAATATTATTTTTCGAAAGTTGTATGTTATAATCTATGTACACAGGGACAATCTATACAGAGCAGTAATCGTTATTCAGAATGAATAACAATTGATTATATTATCATAAAATTATAATTCATAGTTTCGTGGAGTAATGTAAACTGTATACCAAGAGCCATACAACAATTGCTATTTTTCAAAACAGTCACTCCCCTATCGTCCTTTTTTTTTTATACTGTACCATAAGAGTTCACATTGTATTTCTCATTTAATAGATTTTAAAAAAATATAAATTTGATATGAATATTTTATATGCAAAGAATTCTCGAGGTATATTGCCTGGATTGAAATAAATTCTTTTTGTTTAATGTTTAAAATTGTCAACGTAACTGACATTACTAAATTTTATTTTCAGGAACTTCAAAAAAATCAAGATGTATAGTGAAATAGATACTGTTTTTAAAATGTAATGAATCAATTTAAATACAATTCGAAACTTACAATTGCTAATAAAGACAATTTTAAAAATATTTTTTCTTTTTAAGTTTCGGGAAATCCAGTAAAATATGCAAAAATATGCCGAAATGCTTTGGATGTTATTGTTTGCTTATGACTTAGAAATGTATAACAAAAAGGACATTGTTAATGGGAAATGTTTTACTAAAATATCTTTGAAATCTGGGATATACGTAATTTGTAATTAATTCTTGACATATTGTAGCCATTAGACGTGTATTCACTTTAAATACTTAATTCTATTAACGGGCCAGGATTTATAAACACCTGAAGTAAACATAAATATTTCAAAGCTAAATATGATCTACAAACAAGATAAAACTGGAAAAAAAATCATAATATTCATAAATCAATAAAATGCCCATTGTTTATAACTAATCATTCATGAACTTTTTAAGCTATCAGACGAAACGGTCGTTTCGCCGCCAACCATAAAAAGGCAAAAACCGACAGTAAGTATCTATTCTCTGCACAACTTCCAGCGAAAAAGCCGATATCGACTATTTTCTAGCGCGCTTACGAAACTTCACATAATTATACAAAAAATACCATATATTCGTCTCGGTGATATCTTTCAAAGAAAAAAAATTGAGTACGTAGGATAAAAGACAACGAAGAAAAAAATATTGAAATTTCCAAAAAGGAAAAAAAAAACGAGTTCTAGCCCGATTTTGATGTAAAAATTTAGACAAACGTCCAGCCTTAACTAAGCTATACATCTTCAAACGGAATGAATTATAGGATGCGGAATGTTTCAACTTAAAATCCTACGCTGGTTTGAACTTCATTAAATATTTCTTTCTATTTTTAATTAATTTAAAACCACTTTTTTTCATTTCATAATTTGGCGACAGATAAAGGCGATCAGCTTGTAATTGTGGTTCAGAAATATATGCCAAAAGTTGTCAAACAGGTTTGCTATCATTTCGAAGTTAGTTTTTCCGACATGTTCCGAACATAACGTTAAAGTATAGGCAGAATGAATTAGACTATAATTATATGGCTTATAACATCTTTAAAATTGAAATAACTAAATTTTTGAAGAGACAGAATTAAAGAGAAATATTTATTCTTCAAGTTGCATGTGTTATTTGAACTGTATGACAATATAGAGAGAGTTAACTTCAAAAACATTTTAATTTCGGGAAATCTCCATTGAAAAATGAAAACAATCACATTTTGTTGCAAGATACTATGGGCTGAATACAAAGTATAAATGTGGAGGTTATGCGAGCAGACGTCACAGTCAATTCATTACAGAGGACTAAATGAACCACGCATTGCAATTGGCTAATGGAATTTGCACAAATGTCATTCGTTTTTAAAGATGTGTTGATTTTGGTTACTTTCTGTTGTAGAATGAAATCGTAGAATCATATATCATCAAAATTGTAATTTCATAGTGAATATTAAAATTGTTGTTAAGAAAATAGTTTAAATTTTCTCAGATATCAATGGGTTATTATATGTGAACCAAAATAATGCTTGGTATAATAAAAATAATTTATATTGCAATATTTAGACTGTAAAAAACTTGTAATATTTATTTGTAACAATTTATTAGAATAAATTTTCAATGGGATGAACGCTCTGGCCTTGTATGCTAAAGGTGCCGGATTCGATTCCTGGTTTAGGAGTGGATGTTCGTTGTGATTCGGAATCCACGTTAAGCTGTGGGTCCCGGACTGATTAGTCGTTATTAGGCCCTAAAATAGGTCGTTGTGCGTACAAACTAACCAATCGAGCTGAAACTTGGCAGACAGGCTCTTTGTCGATGGCAACGTATTTCTTTAAGTTTTTTGGGTTTAGTTGCCATACACAAGTTTCTATTACTCGTTCGTGGTAGATTTTGATGGTTACTGCAGTCCGCATTCAACCAATTTGTAAATTTTCAAGTAGATTTTGGCATGTAAGATATCATTGAACTCAACTTGAAGAATTATGAATATTCATGGTACCAGGTGTACCATAGGTGGTACTACTTCTTGTTTATCAATTTTTAAGATAAATATTACATGTTGGGTGTCGTTCGGTTTGTCTTGAAAAATTATGAATGTTTAAGGTACCAGGTATAGCATAGTTAAAACCACTTTCGGTTTATCAATTTCCAAGATAAATATGGCATGTTGGACTTTTGTTTTGACGAATTATGAATGTTTAAAGTACCAGGTATGCTATTGGTACCACTTCCTGTTTATCAATTTTAAAGTTAATTATTGCATGTAATGTATCGTCGAACTCGGTTTGAAGAATTATGAATATTCCTGGTAAGTACCATAGGTGATAAATAGAAAAACGATTAAACGGACAGATTCAAAAAATAGAAGTTGCCAGTGTTTAAAAAAAGTTCTGATATCCCCTAAAAAAACACTTTTGAAAAGTAGAAGAACCACCAACGTCAAAAACACAAAAAACTTCCTTGTAATAAAAAATCATAAACATGATGAAAATTTTCAGCCCCAAATGCAGTGATATAAAAAATGGCCAACCTCCGATTTCAACTCTCGGTTGTGACTCGCTTAAGATGTATGTTTACTTAGTTTATTTTAAAAATTTAAGTTCAGCTCCCATAAAAATTTACGCTGCTTGAGGTTGGCGCCCGTCTTAATTACTAACTTTTTAAACAACCCACACAATGAAAACTTTCCAAAATGTATGTATCAACCAAACAAAAGCTTACCACAAACACTTCAGTTTCCTACTTAAAAAATTCTTAATAAAGATTCAAATGCAAGAGTTTGAGCACAGTTTCTCTATACTATTTTGAAACTTACATTGCAACATGAAGATTTACACCACTTTGTATTTCCTACCTATCCAAATGAAATCATAAACTCGGATATTCGTGCAATCTGCCATAAATTAGTTTAAACGCAAGCATTGTTAATATTCCTATGACGGGCGCCAACCTCAAGCAGCGTAAATTTTTATGGGAGCAAAACTTAAATTTTAAAAATAAACTAAGTAAACATACATCTTAAGCGAGTCACAACCGAGAGTTGAAATCAGAGGTTGGCCATTTTTTATATCACTGTATTTGGGGCTGAAAATTTTCATCATGTTTATGATTTTTTATTGCAAGAAAGTTTTTTGTGTTTTTGAGGTTGGTGGTTCTTCTACTTTTCAAAAGTGTTTTTTAGGGGATACAATACTTTAATACAAGATAAATATATTTTGAAACTTAATTAAAAATTATGTAATTAATAATTAACTTCATTTTATTCACTAATCTTTACTGCAACTTTTGAATAGTGGTTGGTTGTTTTCAGATTATCTGGCGCCGTCAGCAACACGAGGGCTATAATGGGCCGAAACATTCGTCATTATACCAGCCAACATACATTTACAAACACCCATGCCTAACACGGGACTCGAACCCGCAACCTCGTGGTCCAGAAGCTAGCACGCTAACCACTATACCGTTTGGTCGGCACTTTTGAATAGTGAATGCTTGGTGTTTGACTTGAAGCCAAAGAAGGTTTAACAATTACTATAGAGATTAATAATAGCAATTAATCCCCAAACAAGTTAGAATGTGTTTGTAACCACGGCAACTTATTACTCAGCACATATGAATGGAGTATTCAATTGTATTCATCTGTTTGCAGAGAATAAACCACTTATAAACTATCCCGAAGTTGAAGTTAGATATCAGTTATTTAATTAGTTGTTTAGTTTGCACGATTCTGGTTTTCTATTTCTACCTCTATGAAGTGCTTAATCAAATAAGACTCGTAATTTTGAACCATGTTACGATAACAAGATCGAAGCTTTATTGCGCATACATATCTCTCCATTCCTACGAAAGGACAATAAGGCCACGACCTTTTTAATATGCACCATCTCCCATTATTGTACACAGCACCGGGCCACTATACCCAGCAATTATTTGTTAATGACATTGAATCATAAAAAAAAAAATTAAATTTTAATTTAATCAGAAGTCTTATTCCATATCCAACATGAAAAGTATGTTGCTCTTTTATTACACTATAACCTCTCTTTAATACATAACTACAGGTTACCGATTTATGTTGTGGTCATTTCTTGCATATTAGTATTTACTATTTGGATAGGTGGTGTTGTGGATTCTCTGACACGGGAGAAACACAGGTCTTAACTCTTACTTGGCCAGAAGGTCAACTTATCTACCAATGTGTTATGAGCACTGTCTTCTGGAAGATTTTAGAGGGGAACAGTCAGATGTGCGTTTTGAATTGGAGGCAATCTTAAAGATAGCAATAAGGCAGTCCAAGAACTAACGTGGGACATCTGTCACGATATCCGTCATAGTATTCATTAAAATAATAACCCATAAAAACAAAGTTTATATTATAAATTCTTAATATGCATAGCAATCTTTGATGCGAAATTGTAATTTATTTTAGCGATTCATTAATTCCGCGCAATCGAATAGCTTTTCTTCCCCCACAACTTATTAGAATGCATTGTCATATATCATGCCAACTTTCAAATATATTGGACCATGGCAAGTGAATAAATTAGCCCTCTGAAGATAATTATTAGGATTCGGGAAATTTTTATTTAACTTTTCCAAACTAATTTATTTTAATGCATTTTGAAAATCTTCCTAATTTTCATTCCAAAGAAAGACAAATAATTTTAACTATAGATGGACATTTTTGTTTTTAGATGAAGTAAAACAAAGTTCACTCATATTTATAAACTTATGTAAAAGATCAACATTTCAAATGCGTGTAAGAAAATATGGTATAATATAGCCCATTATTGAAGTTGAAGATATTCCAGTTACTCATTTTTCGATAAAAAGAACATTTCAAACTGCCAATGTTTAGAAATTTGTACTAATTAATTTCCGATCTTCATCTTTTAAAACCTCATACAAATAGAGAATCACTTATTGAGCCATACTACATGGTATGCCATAATATTGCCATCCTTTTAATCAAATAGATCCTTTGCAGTAACTTATTTTAATAAAAATCTTTGAAATGAAACCTGTATCTTCCATTCATAAACTTTGTAAAACAGTCTTAAAGAAAAACGGAAATTTTTCTGACTTCACATGATCGTTTGTTTCTAGATTATTTAAGAAGTAGAATTTTGTGTAATATGAATTGCGTACTCGTCTGAGGCCAATGATCATGCATTTTTCAGGAAAAAATAAACAGTCAAAAATTAAACTGACCAGTTTAATTTCTTAAAATGCAATTAAAACAATTTTTTCATTTATGAAATTTCTCAAATAAGCTAATTTATTTCTATGATGCATTAAGTTTAAATGTTTATGTTTGCATTTATTATTATTTCATCTGTCTGCTTAATGAATGTTTCACTTAAAAATTTCAATTATTAAAAACAGACGCCTTTAGTATGCCATAACACATGCTTATAATTTGCTCAGTTCGTCAATAAATAAGAGATTCAACTTTTATAAAACAACAATAAGTAATACATGAAAGTGCATAAATGCAAAAAACACAAGACAAACTAAAATATAAAAAATGCTTACAAAAACGTCATGCATTATGATTCCAGACTTGAATCAATTCAAGATCAAAAATATTTAAATACATCATTACTTATGACAAATTTCCTTAAAACATAAGTTACATTGTTTACAAGTAACATTATTGGTTTTATTCATTAAATAATTCACTTTCACCCGAGATAAAGTTTTAAAAAAAAATATTTAACTCATTAGAATCAACATAAACCGCAACTTTACCGCCTTAAAATTGTAGACATTATAGCTTATGTGTTGAAAATATATTTTCATTGATACAGCTTTTTATAGCTTACTAGAAATAGATCTGAAAAAATTAAGCACATGAATATTACAGTTTACTAGAAATGGTAACTTTAAAAATAACTTTAAAAAGTTATAAAACTGAATAACTTAAAAAAGTTATAAAACTGAATAACTTTAAAAAGTTATAAAACTGAATAACTTTAAAAAGTTTCACACAGCTGCTAATACATAGCCTATTTTAATTTTAATATGCATATCTAATATATTTCTAATAACAAATATATTGTACTGTCATGTTTTAAAACGATAACCAATGTGTGGTAACTTAACACCACAAAATCAACTTCCCTTTTCTCATAAACTTATTAAAGTACAGCTAGTTTTTTGCACGCATTATAATTTTATAAATTTATAAATAACCAGTTAAAGAATATGAAAAATTGATATCTTAATTTACAAATAAACGTTTCCTCTTATAAGAAGAATTTCTCCTTCTACTTACTACAGCCTTAATCAACTACACAACATTACTTAAAAGAATCCCACACTGAAGGGAATGCATTGATTGGTGCTTACATTTTAAGATTTTGACGGATGAATGAACGCAATAAGAGGATTAAAGTGCCAGATATTCGGAACACATATAGGAAATGATGAAAGTTAAATTAATAACTGGCTCTCCTCAGGCTATCAAATACGTCGATTTATGTTATGAATTGTTCCGAAAAGAAAATTAACATGTATGAAGCTTAAATGGAACTGAATAACTTATTTCGAATAAATTATTAGAAATATCATAAATTTAATAAGTTTATTATGAACACTTTAACTATATTAAAGAGTTGTATAATTTTTATTTGAGTAAGTTATAGTACTCCAAAAAATTTTAACAATTCAATATATTTGTGAATTAAATTAAATTATCTTAAATATTTTGAAAGATTTTTTTTAATTGAAAAATAAGTTTTACTGTTTTTAATTTAAGCTATATATTAAGTATTTTTAAAGATACATTCATGATTATTAATAAATATAAATATGCTAATAAATGAAGTTATATGATTTCTAAATAAATAGCAATATATAAATTTAGTATTTAATGTCATTTCTAATTATTGAAACATTACTTTAACTTTATGCAAAACAACTTTCCAATTGATTTTATCAATTCGATCACTCGACATTGTAGTTTCAACATGCATAAATGACACAAACACCCTGTTTGTTTAATGGAATGTCTTTCCAAATAAAAAAAACAAAACAATTTATTACATATTTGAAAATATCGACACACTTTCGTGAAATCTATTAAGAATTTTATACTAAATATTTGATCTCAGAATCTATAAAGTTAATGCCTATTTTGTTATGATCTTGGGGTTATGATCTGTTACATAATAGCTTAGTCTAATACATTTTTTAACTCTATTTTATAAATTTATAATTTTCGAACCAAAATGGAAGCTGTTAATAAAACCAGATCTATAACAAATGCCATCTTTATGCATCAGCTTTAAAGGATACAATTGTCACTTTCGTAATTTACACATAACTACATACATGAATATGAATTAACGAACTTTGTATTTATTTATTTATTTTATTTTATTTTATTTTATTTTTATGTATTTTATTTATTTTATTCATTTATTTTATTTTATTTATGTATTTATTCATTACATAAATACAACAAAGAATTTAAAAAAAAAATATTCATAATTATTAAATTAAAGTACGTAAGTTGTCGTAAGTTTAATTATTAATTATCAACTTTTTAAAATGCTTTGATTGCTTACTGCTAGCATTGACACCCTGGTATTTATGGCACTTACTGGATTATCTTATTCAAATGCGATATACTTGTTCTAAAACTGTTTTGTACTATCGAGAAATTTTTAATAACACATGTTCTGTTCCATAACCCTCCGTTATTATCATATTTATTATAATGTCCATTTTCGAATGGAACCTGTAAATTCCTTTACGCATGGTAGCAGAAACGCTCCGATTCTTCGGGTAGAAAGAAACTCATGTAAAATGCAACGTTCCTAAAATATGTATGAAAGAAAGAAGTTTCGAAGCGTTCTCAAATACCGAAAAGAACATTATTTTAAGATAAAAATAACGCAGGTGTTTAGAAGGAGAAAATCTGAAATGGCTTAACCCTTTTAAAATGTAAATAACAAACTTCCTTCAAAAGAGAAGATTTAACAGGGAAAGAAAGGATTCACTATCTTATACCACAGCGAAAGACTCTTCATCTTTCGTCCTTTTTATGCTGCTTTAAATGTGAGAGATCTTTCGAAACTAAATTTGTTTCCTCTTTCGAATTAATATTTATGATGTTACTCAAAGTATTATGATTAAAAATGAGTAATAATGGTAGGTATTTCAAAGCTGTTCTTTAAGAATATTCACACCAAAGAATACGGATATATAATTTAAAATGCCTCTTTATTTAAAAAATCATTAATTTCTTATTTTCCAATAGGAATGCTAATTTTTAAATTTAGTTCCTCCAGTAACATGGAGCATGGAAACACTTATTTTTGAAAATCGATTTTGTACTAATTTGGATCAATTTTACTTTTTTGAAAGAGGAAAAGATTTTGTTATTCTCCATCAATGCACTGCCATTTTTTTTTAAGTATGAGAATATGTATTTTTTTTTTTTTTTTTATGAAATTTTATTAAAACTACCAATGTATTTTTCTTAATTATTAATGTAATATTACCCTATATTCTTTTCTTGAAGTAAAGTTGATTTTTAATTATTGTTTAATCGTTTATTAAATTGTAAGAAAAAAAACAAAAATAAATCTAAGTCCTAACATTCAAAGCCAATATTCAGTTTCTTTATTCTTCATCTACATAACTAAGTATGAAGTTCGTATGATATTTTGGTAGTTGCCTACATTAAAATATATGTTGAATTTTAAATATATTTAGATTTTTAAGTACTAATTTATGAAACAAATGTGTGTCAGAAAATGATTTTCAATTAATAAAATAAAATTTATTTTTAAATCAATCCTATTCCAATGAATTAATTAATAAAGGACTTACAAGCACCAAATAATAATTAGAGCCTATTAAATTAGGATTAAATTATTTTAATAAATATTTAAATATGGAGCTTTAAATATAGCTTAAGTTTAAAGGGATATATTTGACATAAACATATTTATCACAAAATACTACATTTTATATCGTTTCAAAATTCGTATATGAATGAGTTCCAATAAATAAAATGGGGAATGTATTTCCGCTCTAAACTATTAACATCAAGCATTAAAAAACTTCTCTCGACAGTTGCTAAATTTATTTCTTCTGGGTGAGACACAAACATAAACTTATAAATCATAAATATACCCAGTATATTATTCAATGCAACTGACGTCCAAATAATGTTACAATAGTGTAAGCAGTATTATCAAGCTTTGACTCCTGGGATATTTCTCAGATGCAACCCCCCCCCCCCCCTCTTTTTCATTCTCCATCAGTAGAGCAAAGTTGAACAGCCCTAGTTCAGTTTTCTTCTATACATCAAAAATAATCCAACAGAACCTCATGTAACCATTAATATCTCTAACAACCATTATAAACATTATCGAACTCGAGTGGTTCAATAGCGATAGAAAAATCCCCCTAACCATGATAATGCTACTCCCAAGCCCTCGTTTTGAAATATCTTCGAGGTTATTATCAGTTCTGGATATTTTTTTCCTTTGCCTTTGCGCTCACTTTACCCCCCCCCCCTCCCCTCTCCCATGAAGTTCACATTTTTGCTCCTCCACCCAAGCATATCCATCAATGTCAGTCGATTTCCTTCTCCAGCAGCACACCACCATTAATCCAGGCCACGTCAGAAACATTTGAGTTGATCGAAATTCAGATGATATATTCCGCTCCTGGTGTTCGCAAGAATTACAAAATGTCTTAGTTGAGCAATTGCTTCCTTGAAGAAAATGGTTATCTACTTTCTTCCCCTCTCCGGCTACAAGCATTCTGCAAATTGGGAGCAAATTGAATTGCATCGGCGTTAGGTTGTAGCCTCTATGTATGTAAAGCATGGCGTCAAAATAGTTTAGCAATTTGGCTTGGTTTTTAAATTCGGATTTTTTTCCCTGGTGGATTCTTAAAAAAGTTTCATTTCCGATCTTGGTACTAATGTTGCTACCTGTTTTTCCTTTAGAGAGTTTCTCAAACTAAGTTAAATGGAAAGTTGAGTATACATTTTCGAATTTATATTTTACTTTGGATGAGATGAGAAGTTAAAATGAAAATACATTTATATAGTCAGTAGACCGAATTCATGAATTTATTTAGTAATAGTAGTGTTTGATTGTAAATCTTTTATATCTTGATCATTTATCAAACCTGTTCCCTTTCACTTCATAAAATGTATTTCTACTCGTTAGAGTATTTTTTTAAATACGCGTATATAAAATTTTATTTTCTGAGCTAAGACAAATTTCAGGAGCAACCTATACATTTTAGAAACGATTTTAAATACTGCATGAAAAATAATGTTTAAAAATTTAAGTATATAGTAATGAAATTTAATTGAGCTCAAAATAAAAATACTTAATTTAAGGAAATAAACTTAAAATGTTATAATTTTATAGAATGTTTTACACAAGATATTTTATTATTGATAAATACGTTTTAGCGCATCGTACTAAACCTATATACTCAAGTAGTTTTAGTTGCATTAACATCGAATATTTCTGGCTGCATACCTGAATATTTCAAGCTATAAGTATGATAACACCCTTAATGCTCTTAGAGCATCATAAAAAACTGTTTGTAAAATGAAGGATTAATTTTATGTACCAATTAGTCTTCAATGCCTACAAATTACTGGATGTAGGTAAGGAGATAACCTCTCTTCATAAAATTAGTGACAATGTATGTCACCTACCATTTTTTCAGAATACAAAGGATGTCAACTACGTTATTAATTATAATTATTGGATAAATTGATAATGTGATAATTTGTTTTATGTTACAATATTAATTCGAGAGTAGAACTAAGAGATATGCAAGTAGAGATAAGGACAAAGTGGAAGAGCTAAACGACACATATTCGGGAAGATATTTATGAACTTCTAAACTGAATTACTTTAACACAATTAGTACTTGACAATAAGTATTGCAAACAAACTAAACAAAAATGAAATTTACTTTCTGAGAATCACAAATATTTATAATAAATAGTTAGAGTATGTATGTAAATGTTAAGCTACATGCCTTTAATCGCATTGTACCTCCATGTGCAAAATACTTCTTATAATGCTATATTTTTCTTGGACTTCTCAATAATTTGGATAAAATTAATGCCCTCCGGAAGGATTTCAAAAATACATTGTTTACATTAGAAATTATCTTGTTTGTTGGAAAAGTCGAAGCAAACTCTAAAGTATACATATGTTTATTAAATCCATCAATACTTTAAACTGCTAACATTGTAATTTCTAAAATGATTATATATTTAATTTCTATGATAAAATGTTTGTGTTGGTGATAAACTTTATCAACATAATATATAATAAATAAAGAATGCAAACTATAATAATAATAAGAAGAAGAAGAAGATATTTGTATTAATGTTTAGATATTTCCTTCTCCTTTTAATTTTAATTCACCTGCACTTATATGATATATATATATATATATATATATATATATATATATATATATATATATATATATATATATATATATATATATATATCACGGACTTTTTAGAGTATATTTCTTGGTTTGACATAAGGTTAACATTAAAAAAATGATATTGGCTTGACATGTTATAAATTGATAAAAGGCTG
Organism: Linyphia triangularis; assembly: GCA_963978545.1. NCBI lineage: Eukaryota > Metazoa > Arthropoda > Arachnida > Araneae > Linyphiidae > Linyphia > Linyphia triangularis. The sequence goes on along the minus strand of OZ021722.1, from coordinate 52,263,073 downwards.
ATCGACAGATTCATTCATCACTGTAGAAGGCTACTTTGATACTTGATCCTGAGTGATAGTGTTGAATGGATTTGATCATGGGTCTTTTCCTTTTATACTTTTTTTAAGACACAAAATACATGATGGAAGTGAGTAATTAGACACTTTTTCGGATTCGATTCGAATAAATATCCGACTAATCATAGCATTTATTCTATTAAATGGATTTCAATAGATTTTATTTAAAACCGACTTTATTCTATTAATAGACTTTCAAATAGATTTTATCATGAATCTTTTTAATATAATATTATTTAGATATAAAATAAAATGGACCTGAATAATTAGTAGAATTATCAGTTTCATTTTCAATATTATTAATGTCTCATACATTATATTTTTCTTTATCATCTTCATCATCATAATGGATAATATATGTATCTATCTATATTTATAAAAGTAAGTTGTCTGTACGTCTGAACCTTATACAAATTAACAGTTTTGCACCTAGACGTACGAAATTTTGTTCATAGAGGCTTTAGTACATGGATCTTGTAGAGAAGTTGTAGTTGTTTTCATTAAATACTAATGGCATGAAAAAAAAAGTCTTGGAATGGCAACGATATATTTTTATTACATCAGAATAAAATCAAAAGTTATTTTAATGTGCCCCCCTTATTTTTCGGATTATTTTTATGCATAACAATCCTCTGTACAATGAATGGCTTGAATTTTATTATAATATTTCAATATATTTACTGTCTGTCGATAAAGAAAACAACTTCTGAACATGCGCGGTTTTAAAGCCTCAGCTCGAGGGTTCAACCAACCATATAGTGTTTTGATTGGATGGATGCTGAATGGAAACATCATAGATTCGTAGTCGGTGAAGATTATTGAAATTCGCCGAAACCTTTCAGATCATTTCGACAATTGCTAATATGCAGCCAAAGAGAAGAAGAAATATAGGTGCTAGGTATAGTACGTCTGCCGCTAAGAGAGCAAGGGAATCACCCGTACAAAGAATAGCAACAGGAGAATGATTGAGCGCGCCGTTAAAATGAATGAAATCAGGCACCAGTTAGTACTTTGAAATATGAGCGCCAACGTCAAATATTCACGAGAAATATCGAGTCTGTGTAAACCAGAGCTGGTAGATTAAGAGATGATACCAGAATTCACTCTATTACAAAAGCTAATTATAGTGCTATGTTTGAGGATGTTGCTTTTTCATATAATGCAGCTGCCGGTTTAAATCAAACTTTTCTAATTGGCGGAATGACAATGCCTGCTCCTACTGTGGTGCTCTAAAGTGGAAAGGTGAAGTTCTAGGCATATCTTGTTGAAGAGGCAAAGTTGTTTTGCCTGTACTTCTAGCCAGTTCGAAACCTTTACAGTCGCTGATGTCTGAAACGACTAAGATATCAAGACATTTCTTGGTTAATATTAGGAAGTACAATTCCTGCTTTCAAATGACATCTTTTGGCTCAACAAATGAAATCAACGAGCAAGGATTTTCGCATTTAAATATGCATTCGATTTCTTTTGTACTTCACTAAAAATATTGAATTATTTATTTTGATTGTTTTTATTCGTATAGTGTTTTGGTACTGTATATCAAGTTCCATATTATTTCATTAACACTTAAATACATTTTTGTATAATACAAGTTCCACTATTTACACCTAACTAATTAACTATTTACACCAAAAGCGTAGTATTCTATTTGAGATTTCATTTCTTTGATTCTTTATTCTGATTGTGATTAAGTTGGTAAATGGAAATCAGGTTAATTTTACATTTTGTGCTAATTTTTTTTTTTTTTTTTGTAAATTATGAACCTTTCTCTTAAACTCGAACTTTTATGTCCTTCAACGGGTCGCCAGCAGCGTGGGGCCACTCAGCTAGTTTTCCTTAAATTCACTGAGTACCAACATCAGAAATAAAAAAGATTTATAAACCAGATGTTAAAATTTGAAGTTAAATGTATCCATGATATGAATGTCAGAGATTTTTATCAGGTGAGTGAACCAATGACAAATATTATACTAAATTGTCCAATCAAGATTTTTTTTTAAATTTTGTTCAGATTTCACTTCTACAAATTTAAGTATTTATCCGCATATTTGCTAATTAGATATGTAATTAAAGAAGAATAACTTGAACTTGATAGATGATTGGAAAATAAAAACGTGTGTGTGACATTTGATCAATCAAATACTCTTACAAACTTGTATTAAGCTCTAAATGTCAGAAGTTTTTGTATTTGTATTATTCTGTTTGAGTGCAAGGTTAAAAATGTTAGATTTAATATTGTTACAAAATAAATCATAAATGCTACTTTAAAAATAGTAATCAACAATAATTATTGTTAACAGTAATTCTTGTATAAACAGTAATTGTGAAAATGTACTAAGAAATGAAATAGTCATTACATATTTAAATCAAACGAACTTTATCGCGTAGCTAAAGGATACACTTACAGAATATAGAGTCAGATAAAATCATTTTATTAATTTGAATAGTTGGAATTTCCAAACATTATCGTGGAATAAATGATATCAAAATATATAAATAAATCAAAACGCAAAAAAAAAAAAAAAAAAATCTTTATTTTGATACTGAAGAATTTCAATTTTCAATTCAAAGTTAGTTGCGAATCCCCCCACAGATGTTCCCGAATGGAGATTCGTCATAGAGATTCTTTATACTAGTTTATGCAGTCCTTGAAAAATAAGAAAATTGGAATAAAAATGTTTTTAAAGCTCAATTTTGTATTTGGCTTCATTGTAATATATGAAAAGTTTCAAGAAATACCGAAAAATTCAATAAACTAATGTATTATATACATAAGAGATATATGAATGAAAAATGTCTTGTAACATATACTAAAGGTATTTCATTTATATATTTATGATTACATTGTTGTGTTCGCAAAGGCATATGAAAACAGAAAGATACGAAATATACACAAGGATTCTAAGTTTATTGTAAGAGAATGTTTGTCGTTTGCATTCAAAAGTATACATTTACGAATTTATACATATCCTATATATACCGTATATGGTATTAAGAGATGGTTGCATTTGTACACATGTAATGACAACACTCACAATTTGGTTTTGTTAACTAATAGTCTAGGGCCCAAATGCGATGTTTCACCTTTGCCCAAAATTTCGGTATATACAATGTTTTTTTTATGGTTCCTATATGAAAACAGAGCGCTTATACCAAATATGAGGGGTATACTTTTCGTACCCTTAAGGGAGTTTAGATATGACGTCAATAATATGGTGGTCATATACTGCATATCTGTTGTTAGGATATATATACTTTGGCAATAAATATGTGCATGTTTAGTATCAAATTAAAGCTCTAGAAACCTCGAATTTATCTAAATGATTTTTATAAACCCCATGATTCATCTCATGGGTATTTTTGAATTTTTCATTCGTTTTAACATGGTGGCGAGCAGGTTCAACAGCTCGTCCCACAATGCTACTGACATGACGTCACGAAGTATTGACTGATGCCCGGAACAACTTCACTTCAGCGGAGTGCAATAAAGCAGAATCCCTAAGTTGTGTGGATTTTAGAAAAAACATTGCTTTCTCAGAATTCACGAAAGAATGCGAAGACTATAAGTGAACGTGAATAAACATATAACACTGGTGATTATTGTGAATTCGATAAATAATAGTGCTGAATAGTGCAAAGACATAAGATAAAAATTGCTTAAGTGTGATGTACCACACACACATTTGATTAATTTTGGTGAAGCCTGTATTCTGACAATAATACAATCAAATAAAGAAAGCATAGATGACTGCATATTGAATTGGAAAAAAGAATCTGCCAGTGAAATGCACAAGAAGTGTGCACCTGTTTGCACATGTAAAAGAAATATTGAGAAATTTACAAAGAAAATACATCACACAAACAATTCTTGCGAATCACCTCATCCTACAAAACTTTTCAGAAGCAGTGCAGGAAAATTCGGCTTCAGGTATGAATATTTATTAGAGGTCGTCGGAAAAATAGATCAAAAAGAGTATCGATGCATCGATATCCTACATATTTCATGAGTTTTAATTTGATTTTCAGTTTTGTTAGAAACGAAGTTTTTCGGAGCAAATTTTTACTTTTCATGATTGCTTTTTGTAAGGTGACTTCTTTTTACTTTCAATTACCTATTTGTTTACATAGGGTAAAAAAGTACAGCATTCAGTAATTTTTTTTTTTTTTCTTCGCTCCACGTTTTGTAAAATAATGATTACAAAAAAGTAGTCCAGAAAAAATGTGTGTTGTGTGTAATTGGTCAGCATAACTTCTGAAAAAATTGACTTACCATGTTCAAATTTGGTGTGTGGGTTAGTGGTGGCCATGGGACCTACCATAGAGGTTTTCATCAAAATCGCTCATGTGCATAAGGATGAAATCATGAAAAAATCATGTTTTTCAGGAGTTACTAAAAACGGATCTAACGATTTTGATTAAAATCATAGTGATAATGCCTCTTTAAGTATTCTAATTATCCCCACCTCCGAAATTCCCGTAGAAGTGCCTAAAAGCGCAATAAGTTGAAAAATTAGTGCCTTTAACACAGAGCTCTTTGCCCTTAAGCATAGCCCATCAACGATAGTTTTTTTTTTTTTTTTTTTTTTTTTTTTTTTGCTTCCTGCACAAGAAAGGACAATGTAAGGTCTATCGAATAACATCGTCAATTTCATCAGCTTGGAGGTGTTTTTTCCCCATGTAAAAACTTTTGCCAAAAATATCGACAAATTGGCAATTTTTGCTTAAATGAGTGAAAATATGAAAACTGTAAATAATGGTAACATCAGATTTTAATGCAATGACCAATATTATAGTGGAATCAACCATAATCGAAACTACCTCAAATGTTCTGCAATCCGTGAAAGAAGAAGTGTTCAATGCAGTAAGGAAGGAAGTTGATGAAAAGTTTGAGGAGTTTAACGGCAAAGTGAACAACTTAGGAGACAAAGTTTCCACCTTGAAGGAGGAGCAGACAAAGTTTCATGACGCTGTAGAAGAAAGACTACGGAAAATGGAAGCTCGCGAAGCTGTAACCTTTGCAACGCCTAATTGGGATAATGTTTCCACTCCATTCATTGCGCCACGTTCCAACATCAAAGTGGCCACTTTTGATGGGAGGTCGTCTTGGCGCGTTTATCAAACGCAGTTTGAAATGATTGCTTCTGCAAATGGATGGGACGATACTTCGAAAGCATTCCATCTCGCGGCATCTCTTCGAGGTGAAGCTGCTGACATTTTACAGACACTACCTGAAGAGAAGCGGGGAGAATTCGTGGCGCTGGCAAGTGCGTTGGAGTTAAGGTTTGGGACGCAGCATCTAAAGGATTACAACAGACTGCAACTGAAAGTGAGACAGCGAAGGCCAATGAAACTCTTCAAGAATTGGCATCGGATATAGAAAGACTGTCGCTCCTCTCTTTCCCTGACTGTCCCCCGGATGTACGAGACGATCTTTCTCTGCAGTACTTCATCGACGCTATTCAAGATCCCGATGTGCAGCAGGCGGTAAGGTTATCCCAAAACAAAAACATGAAGTCGGCCCTCGTGTACGCCATGAGAGTAGAAGCCGCGCAGCTAGCTTCTGGAAAAGACCGACGATATGTGCGTGGTGCATTAGCCGAGGATTCTTCTGACTTTGTCACCAGTAAGCTTCGAGAACTGGAGAGTAAAATTGATAGAATGATGAGAAGCTATCCCGGAGCCAGGGATCGAAGGACCATAGTCGTTTGCTGGCACTGCAAACGGGAAGGGCATCTACGACGAAACTGCCTTGATTTGAAAAAGAGAAGGGATAACACTACCACGGATTCTCCACAACTGAATCTAAGAAGATGTCATCTCGCAGGGCAGAAGCTGCAATGTAGAACAGGTGAAGCCCCGACCAGTCGTTTCCACGTTTCATCCCGACAAGGAGGAAACCAGGGTTTATTCGTGAAGCGGGAGATCAACAGAACTCCATGTCGTCTAATCGTCGATTCGGGAGCGAACGTAACGATCGTAAGGACGGACGTGGCTCGTCGCCTGAACAGCCGACTCCTCTACACAGCGCCCTCTGTTTCTCTACAAACTGTGTCTGGTGGTAATATCTCTGTTCATGGGAAATTGCAAGTGGACATTGCCCTTGGATTTAACACTTACAAGCACACCGTTTATGTTGCCGAAATTGTAGATCCGTGCATTCTCGGACTAGACTTTTTGAAGAAAAATGGAATTACGCTGAATTTTGAAAAAAGCAAGCTGCAAACATGGAGAGGCGAAGTTCCTTTGCACGATCTAGACATGAAAGAGCTGTGCGTATATCGGATTGTAGCTGATGAAGACAATGTCATAGAGAATTCTGAAGAGTCCACATCTATGGAAAGTACCTCTCCAGCCTCGGAGAGAGAACCGAAGAAAGCGACGTTGATGAAACCCTCACAGGAAGTGGTTCATGTGGAAATGGACAAAGTTAGTGACGATTGAATCGACATCCGTACTCCTGTTAGAAGCATCGAACGGAGGTCCCGGGATCTATCAGCTGCACCCGCGGATGATTCGGACGCAATCTCAAGAGACCACCGGATTTTCTCCATCTCTAACGATGTGTGGAAGAGACCTTAGGCTCCCCAGCAACCTCCTCTTTGGACAACCACAGGACACTCCTTCCTCGCCTGTCCAGTATCTAGATGATCTGCAGGCACGTTTGGAAGCCGTACATCGGTTCGCCAGAGAGAGAAACAACATCATGACGGAGCGCATGAAGATCCGGTACTATGCCAAGGCCATGGACCGTTCATTCCAGGAAGGTGACAAACGTCGGAAAGGACTCTCCCCTAAGCTCCAGACGAACTGGGAAGGACCGTATGGGATCCTTAAGAAGATCAACGACGTCGTGGTGAGAATTCAACGGACACCTTCCTGTAAACCTAGAGTTGTACACTACAATAGGCTAGCCCCATATTATGGTAGAAGTCATTGAATGGCTTAAGGACTTCACTGCCCGGGACGTGCAGTCTTTAAGAAGGGGGAAATGTTGCACAAATTGTCTGTATATATTGTAAATAGTGACGTATTATTTCAAAATTCTATTGTAATTTATTTTTATCCAATTTTATTTAGTAATTAATAGCGATTATACAAGTTAGAAAAAGGTGGCAACACCTGAAGTAATCGAGACGTTTCGAGAAATTTCTTTCCGGTGAATTGGCTGGAAATTTCGAGAATGTCTCACGCGCTTGTTTATAAAAAGACTGGAGAACGGGAAAGTTTTCAGATGTACTTCGGATTTCGTTGAAAGCTGATCGCGATCGCTTTGTTGACCTATTGGAGTGAGCTTGTATAATCGCTATATTCGAAGCTGTTCTTGTTGAAGCATGTATGGAAGATTAATAGTGATTGCACTGTTATCTGTGAATAAATTTTGTAAGTTTTCTGAAGAGAATAAATACTAGTTTTTATCTGAAAAACTGTGCCGTCATTGCCTCAGCGGAAAAATTCATAACAATACTCAGCATAATATATTTACAATGTACATAATTGGAAAATTAACAGAGGGATGAATATATTTAAAAATATTGAATATGAGTCATTCTATTTGAAACGGGACTTTTACTATAGCTGAACTACTACTTGCAAATATAACACACAATATATAAAACATGATTATGAAATCTATGGCAAAATGTTGAATGTTGGTAAAATAATAGTTTATTTTGAAAAAATTCGTGGCATGGGTGTACTAGTCTGCTAATCATCCATGTACTTGTCTGCTAATCATCTTGTCGTGGTTAGCTCACTACCTAAACTGTGAATGTTGTTCAGCAATAACTAATATTTAACAAAAAACATGGCAACTCAGTGATCGAAAAAAATTCGTAGTATTGAGGAGTCTGGAAAATAAAAAAGAGAATAATTAACAGGTAAAAAAAAAAAAAAAACAGTATATATTTACTTCAATCACTTAAAACAATCATGGAGCAGCAAGTTATATTTTACTGTGCATTAATAATTTAGCTGAAGTGCAGGGTTTTAATTAATAGGGTTGGTTGGTTTCAGATTATCTGGCGCCATCAGCAACACGGGGGCTATAATGCGCCGAAACATTCGTCATTAGACAAGCCAACATACATTTACAAACACCCATGCCTAACACGGGACTCGAACCCGCAACCTCGTGGTCTAGAAGCTAGCACGCTAACCACTATACCGTTTGGTCGGCTTAATTAATAGGGAAAGAGGGGAGTTCAACTTACGGCCTGGAATGGGCTAGACTCAGGTTAGCGTCTGTGCGAGTGGTGTTTGCGAACTAGACTCATTCGGTCAATTGCTCCGGGGTGGATTCTTTGGACAGGTAGGCTTGTGGGATCGAGGCCGGGTTGTATGTTCTACTCTGCTGTCTCGGCTCTATCATTTGTGGGCTCTCTGGTTCTATTGATAAAGGGATGTTGGGTTCGTCCGGTCAAGGGCTGCCGGGTCAGGTTATTCGAGGTCTGCTGGGTTCTATTGGTCCAGGGCTGCTGGGTTCTGTCGATCGAGGACTGCTGAGTAGATCATTTGACTAGATAGGCTTGGTATCGGCGGGAAATTTTCCGTATGCTTAAAGCTCCCTTCTATGCCACTTTCATCTCTCTATCCGTGTGCCGGTAAAAAGTTAGCTGCAGCTGTTAGTTATCAAACCTATTAATAACCAAAGTTAGCTACTCACAGCATTCTTATGAAAATTGAAAAGTGTGCAAAAAGGGGCTCCTGATCGCTTGCAGATCCTTTTACGTTGAGCTGGGATGATCTATCTTTTCCCTGGCATCCAAATGGACTTGCGGGTCATCCCCAAGAGATCCCCTCATCTTTTCTTTTGTCCAATCCACACCAAGCTGTTAATTCACCCCTGACCTCTTGACCTGGTCCTGCCAACTCTTGGGTCTCTATTCCCCCCCCTCATAAATATTGCCCTTACATATAGGGTAAGTCTTCTCCACTCCCCAATACATACAAAAATTGTGATGGTGTAACCTCACATTCACACCTCTTAGGTATTTTTAAAGAAAGTCTGCTAATTTTTATTCAAATTAAATTCATATTTTTGGAAAGTATATAATTTGAACTGCGTAATAATCATAACTTGCATCTAGGCTAGCCCAGTGCAGAAGCGGATTTAGTATTTCGCATCCCATGAGGCTAAATCAGTTCCATTTAGAATTCTCCTTTCTGTCTCAAGTATTGACATTTTTAATGAATAATTTATTTTTGTATTTAACTATAGTGAGTGTTTGATTAATGAAATCTGATCATTTTACATATTTGAAACTAACAAAGAGGTGATGTTTAAGGAAAATTTTGCGAGAGCAGTACGAATTCCTACTTCTTACAAAATGCATAGTGATTTTATGAAAAACCATAACGAATTAAGCTATTCATCCCTTGAATAGGTTTAAATTTATCATTGAATAAAAATTAAAAAAAGAAAAAAAAAAGATCTGAATACAATACAAACCCAAACAGATTAGCTTAATACTAAAATATGATCATAGTTTTCATTACATTATGTTTTATCTTCAAATGAATACCCTTGTTCGTGGTATTCTTCGGAGTTTTCTATATTTTGAAACAATAACTATACATTAATGTAGTTACTTTGGTCGATTCATTTTGTTACTTGGTGAAGTCGCCATACCCAAGGCTTAATTTACTTTTTGTTTGGGGTACCCCTTTTAATGCCTCCCAGCCAAGTCCAAATTTTAGTTCTGAAATTTTTGAAAAGGGAATCAAGAAAATCGAATAAACTCATGGAACTACAAAACGATCATCAAAAAACTAAAAATGTTTGAAAATATCGATATATCGGTAAATTTTATTGATGTTTTTTAAATCAATAATTAAAAAAAATATCGTCGTATCAATATATCACCGACCTCTACTATTTATTCAGTGAAAATAAATGCATTTTTACCAAGAACGTCATAAACCCACACAGATGGAGGGCATTCTTATGTTATACAAAAGATCCTACTGATCCATCAGGAACAAAAACTGTTAAAGATTATATTATAAAAAAGTGTCATGAGGCGCAATGATGAATTATCACAGGAAATTTGCAAGGAGTTGTTCCAGATCTTCATGCGGCTGATAAAATATATCATAAGGATTCTATGCCAAAATTTATGAGTCCAAGTAATATAAATTATACCAACGATATATCAGCACCACAATTGTTTAGTTTGATATGGAGTACAATAAACTAATTTCTAAATTCACATAAGACCAAAATAAAATTTGGTCATCAATTGAATTTGAAAATATTTACAGCACTTTTAATGGTGTTTCGTTAAATCTCTCTCAATTAATACAGAATATAGAAATTACATTTCATAGTGAAGTTATGGCTGTTTCCTGCAATGGATATGTAAACCTATTCATGTTGCTTAAAGTTGTGCCAGTTAGTAACTTAGGTAACAAAGATGGATGTAAACCTTTGCCAGAGAAAACTGAATCGATTGTAAACTATCCTAAGCCAGATACAGTGGGTGATTTGAGAATATTCTTAGGGTGTTTAAATTTTTGTCGTAGGTTTGTGCCAAACACTGCTTTGCATGCCCCTTTAAATGCACTACTTCGGAAATCAAAGAAAATGATCGTAGAGTAATTGATTGGACTGGTGAACTATCTATTTCTTTTCAGCGTTGTAAAAACAGTATTATCAACTGTCACACCCGGAACCTGATGCCCAGCTAGTTTTGTTCACCTATACCAGTGACACTTGTGTGGCAGGAGTACTTCATAAAAAAAACAGTACCGGTTACTTACCAGTATAATTTTTTCAAAAAAAAAAAAAAAATGCACTAAAGTCTTACTGTGCGTACGACAAGGAATTGCTTGCTATTTATTTGTATTCAATTCACTTTCGTTTTAGTTTAGAGGGTAGAATTTTGTGTGTTATTACTGATCATAAACCTTCGATACAAGCCTTTGCTCAAGGTTTTGAAAAATGCTCCCCGAGGCGTCAAGTTGAATTTGTTTCACAATTCACAACAGATATTAGGCATATACCGGGGGAGAAAAACCTTATTGCAGACGTGTTATCAAGAATTGAAGAAATAGTATTTCCTGAATAATTTGATTATGTACAAATGGCTTCCTTGCAATTAACAGATAAAGATCTGCAGAGTTTGCAGGATAATCCAGATCAAACAGATCTTAAGTTTATAAATTTTTCAAATTTAAAGACACAATTATATTGTGATATTTCGCAGTCCTCGATTAGGATTTTTGTGCCTAAAGAATTTAGACGTAAAGTTTTTTATTCTATAAATAATTTGGCTCATGTAGGTTCGCAATCTACGTTACGGCAAATCCATAACAATTATGTTTGGTGACTGGTTGGCGTCGTACTTGTGTAGATTATCAACGTGCAAAAGTACATCGACACACATTTACACCTTTGGGGCAAATTCCTACCCCCAACACTAGGTTTTAGCATATTTGGATTTGAGGAGACCTTTGCCCACATTTCAGAATTGTTTAACAATAATTGATCAATACACTATGTGAACAGAGACAATCCTTTTGCAGGATATTACTGCTATTTCAGTTTCACGAGCATTTTTTTTTCACTGTGTTGCTCGTTTTGGTTAACTGCCACCTTGGGACCTAATGTTACTATTTAATGCTCTGTCTTTTTTATTGCGTGTTCTCTATGCTTGTTAGCAGAATGTCTTCATAGTCTGCTTTATTGTCTCTTTGATACTTCTCAGGTGGAAGTTTATATTTATATCTAATCATTTTTCTTAAAGTTTTTATTAAAATAGTCGACTATCCTAAACGTCTTGTTTTACTTTGCCACACTCTACACACAATGTACCGTAACTGCTGCTGAATTGCGTGGGAGATAATCGATACAGGTCAATCAATTAAACGTAGACCCTCAATTTTCTAAGATCTGAAATTTGCATAGAATCGCACTCAAATTTAGAAAACTAAAATATTATTATGAATTACACATTAAGGGGATATGGGACACTGATACTGCTAAAATATCACCAAAAATGACGTTTTTTGTTTTTTGTCTATAAACATTATAGACTTCACTAGCTTTAATTTCACGTTTGAATTTTTGAAATCCGATGATTTTAAGTGGTATTAATTTTATTTAAACTAAAAAGGGGCGTGGCATTTAAAGAGCAAAAAGTTTGTTTACATTTTAATTTTCTATTATAATTATAATTATTGAGCAATAACAACCTCAAATTTAACTGCAATTTTAACTGAGACTTCTTGTTTGCAGTTTAAATCATAACAAACTGTTATTTACATTGTATGTTTTGGTAAATATTGTTAGTTATTTGTTTTGAAATGGAAAAATTAAAGTCGCCACGGTCAAGTGGCCAAATTGCAAAAAAACGTCATTCGAAGAAAGTTTCAAAAGGAAACCAATTGAATGCTTCACGTTGGAAAGGTTCTAAGCTAGAATCCTCAACAGAACCTTCAGCTAAAATGGGTATGACAAGCATTGAAAAGAAACTATGTTTGAATCTTCTCTACCTCCATGCACGACAGAAGTTGATCACGACTATATTTTAGTTCATAAAAGCATTTGGGCATTGCTATATAAAGATGTTTTATGCAGCAACTGCCATTCACCATCTCGAGGTAAAAACATCCCAAAAATCTATGGGCTTTGCAACCAAAACTATTGTTTCATGTTTATCGTGTGGAAAAATAGCTTTTGACTCTTATTCGTCTCCAAAAACTGTTGCCAAAAGTTTTCACGTCAATGAGAAAGTTGTAGAGACCTTTCTTGAACTTGGTAAAGGCTCACAGGCTGTGCAACAATTTTCAATGAGTATGGGAAGGCTCTCCATGGACACTAAGACATTCACCAAACACCTTAATAATCGTGTAAACTCAAGTACGTCAACTAAGATAGAAATCTTGACGCGGGCACAAGAAGCCGTTCGTAAGGCTTATATTCAAAGTGACCCAGCGTTGGAAAGTAATGATGTTATTGACATATCCGTTTCTTATGACGGAACCTGGCAAAAACGGGGACATGCTTCACTTCACGATATAGGATTTGTAATCGACTTATTAACAGGTCTTGTTATCGATTATGAAACTTTCTCGAAGTATTGCCAGGATTGCACAATGGCAAAGAGCAAACTTGGCAAAGAAAGCGTAGAATATCAAATATGGTATGAAGGACATAAAAATGTGTGTCAGAAAAACTTTGATGGTTCCTCCAACTCGATGGAAACAGATATTGCGTCGGTCCTTTGGAAGCGTTCTGTGTCGATGAACAAAATGAGGTACGTCACCATGCTGAGTGATGGAGATTCCAAAGCCTTCTCGCATTTATGTGATCTGAAAGTGTATGGAAATGATTGCATAATGCAAAAAGAAGAGTGCATTAACCATGTAGCGAAGCGTTTGGGTACAGGCCTCAGAAATCTAGTTAAAACTTGCCGAGCTAAAGGTGTAACTTTAGGTGGCCGAAAAGAAGGTCAACTCACCGATAACAAAATTATAAAGTTATCCAATTATTATAGAAGTGCCATAAAAATTAATGTACCAAATGTTCAATCCATGAAAAGTGCAATTTTTGCCTCACTATACCATATGATGTCCACAGATGAATCACCACAACACAAAAAGTGTCCAAAAAGGTATGATTCGTGGTGCTTCTATAACCGTGCAACTGCCAAAGGTGAGGCGATTCCCTCACATAAAAAAATGAAAACGACGTTGAGCTCAACAATAGTGCAACATGTGTTGCCAATATACCAGAGGTTGGCAAGTAATGAATTACTTAAAAAATGCACACGAGGGGGAACACAAAACCAAAACGAATGTCTGCATAGCGTTGTTTGGTCAAAGTGCCCTAAGCATGTGTTTGTATCACAAAAAAGACTCAATTTGGCTATTTTGTCTGCGGTCAGTATCTTCAATATGGGTTGCACAGCTTCAATAAGACATAAAATAAAACCAACAGCTACTACCTTAAAAATTAGCAGAAGCATGGATCGACGTAGAGTTTTGCAAGCTAGACGGCGAACCGATAAGCGAAAAGAACTAGCAAGAAAAAAACTTTTACAAATTAAAATTTCTGAAGAAAGGAAAAAAATCAAAGCTGAAGGGACATCTTATGGAAATGGAATGTTTTAAAGGTAAATTGATTAATTTTTTAGAGCACACTTGTAGGCAAAAGTTAAAAATGCATTTTTCTCAGCTTCGTCTTTTTTACATTTTACGTTTGTTCGAAAAGCTTCTTGCGATTCATTTTTTGATCAATCAACCTAATTTTTTGTAGAAATAATGTTTAATGTATTCTAAAGAGATACACACATGCTTTTTTGTGTCACATAATTTTTTCTATTTTTTTTATGCTTGGAATTTGAAATATGTGCATTTTTTATTGAAAAATCACTAGCGCCAAGTTTGAAATTTTATTTCTGTTCAACTATGGCACCTATAGATAAAAGCATGTGTGAAAATGTTTAAAATATATTGATAAATAACTTCAATTTTTTTTTTTTTTGTGTTTGTTAAAATATTGTGTCGCGAGGAGCATTTTGAAAAAGTTAAAATTTCGTATTATTTTAAAACATTTTTCTCAATATTTTTTTTTTCTATTTTATATTATCTGCTCAAATTTGGTGTGTGTGCTATAAGTCATATCTTCTTTGTTTGTGCCAAATTTTATTTAATTTTAAGCAAAACTAAAGAATTTTCGAAAAAGTGTCCCGTGTCCCCTTAACAGTGTTAAAACAATGAAAAATACCAATGCGATGCGTCATGATGATTACAACATTCATTTAGATGAAACCGAGGTATATAGAGCTTTAATTTGATTTCAAACATGGACATATTTAGTATTAAATGATCAATATCTCAAGAACAGGTACACGTTATAGACCACAATATTGATGACGTCATATTTACAAACCCTCAATAGTACGAAAGTTATACCCATCATATTCAGTTTCATCACCCTTTTTATTAACACGCTTTTATTAGTTTCACCTATATGCTTGTAACCGACTCTTTTGGGCTCGATTTTACCCTACTTTGAGCGATCAGATTTTATTCAAACTTTGCGCACTTGTCAAAGACCGATGACAATACAATAATTCAATAAGTTTGTCGCTTTATCACAAGGATTAGCTCGTGTTGCCCTTGCGCCGTTAAATTCCAACCAACTAACCTTCTCCGGAATTGAACCCTGGTGTGACGTTACCTTTTACAATCCCAGTAATCACAGAACCTATCATCGACAATGATAAAGCAGACATTTGAAAGATTTGTCGTGGGCATGACGGTTATACAAAGCGTGTTTTTTTAGTCGCATTATCCTTACCAGGATCTTCAGTGATTTTTCATATTCAGAGACACGGTAGTGTTTTGTGCTAAGTAATACGGCGTGTACTAAGGCATACACATGACTTAAATTTGAGACAAGCATGTGGCTATTGGCAGGAACAACTGGAGAGTTTTGTACATTTAACTAAAAAATTAACTAAAACAAACATATAGTTTACAGAAAAAATAATTAATAGTTTAAAAAGCACGCTTTAATAGAAAACCAAACTAAAAAGTAGAAAACAATTAATAGTTTAAAAAACTAAAAAACATGCTTTAATAGAAAAGTGAACTAAAAAGTAGAAAATAATTTTAAATAAGTTTGAAATAAGAATAGAGTGATTAACAAAAAATATTTATTTTATCGTAAAAAAGGGTTAGGTGCTTGATGTCAATTGTTGTAAATATTTAATGACAGATATTGGTAATAGTAGAGCCATTATGAAATTATCTTAAAAAGCACCCCACACTTTTTTACGATAAAATAAAGTTGTCGCAGCGGGTGGCGCTGCTGATAATGATGTCGAGGGATGGGGTAAACAGTTGTATGTGTTTCTGCCTAACTAAACGGAATTGACTTTTTAGTTTGTATTTTAACAATGCAATAGAAGTTTTGTGCGATGAAACTAGCTACATTTATATTGAGTATCAATCCTTAAAGATTAAATTTCCGGAGTCCGAAATAATCTGAAAAGTGTATTTTCTTATGTATAAAAGGAGTGCTTACTTTTTTATTTGAGTACTCTGATGCTAATTTAAAAAATTGATTCAAGAAGGTTACTAACAGTCTAATTGTTTTCTTTTTATTTAGTTTAATTGTTTACTTTTCTTTAAAATTATCTGATATTAATTTTTTTACATGTAAGAATCTTTATAATTATTGATAACTTTGTGTGTAGTTGAAAAATAGAACCAATCATTATTTATAGTTGCAGCCAATCAATATTTATACCAGCTATAAAAGTATTCAGATAATGGAAGTTGGTCGGTCACACTATGTAATTATTTGCATTCCAAACAAAGTCAATCATTACTAAGCCAAAAGTGTTTGTTCATATATTTTACAAAGCTTTCATAGTGTTTACCTCACAATTTTATTGGTTTCGGTACATACTAGGGTTAACCTTGGATTGACTTCGAGCGATTTAACACTTTTGCCATGATTTGTTATTTGTGACAACATGATTTTTATAAGGAAAAAGGTAGGTTATGATTCCTGGCTTTTTTCTGAACTATTGAAAGTACTTCATACAACGTAAGTGTTTTTGTTTATTCTTCTGTCAGTTTGGAAATGCTTCTTAGTAGTTAGAAAATAGGGCTCCGGGGCCATGGCGGAGCAGCGGAGCAGGTATGGTATGGGGGCGTGACCGGATATGACGTCACAGGAAGTGATATCACCGGATATGACGTCACCGGAAATCACGTGACCGGAAGTGGTGTGGAGTTGTTCCCCTCCTGCTGCTGTTTTAGTTTCATTATAAGCTGTTTGTGTATGACTTCACAGTAGGTATGACGTCATAATGTGTTTTATATTAAAGTTTAGAGCGATGGCAACACTTTTTTAGTTTCGGTTTATCTTTCAGACGGGGTTGAGTTGTTCTAGGACTGCTTCTAAGTGAATAAGTTAGAGTAATAGGCTTTTATTGCGTGACGTCACAGTAGATATGACGTCATAATGTGTTTTATATCAAAGTTTAGAGCGATGGCAACACTTTATAGTTTCAATTTACATTTAAGATGGAGCTGAATTGTTCTAGGGCTGCTTCTAAACGAATAAGTTAAGAGTGATAGATATTTTTACTAGTGACGTCACAGTAGATATGTCGTCATGAATTACTTTATGTTAGAGATCGGAAAAATACTTGCTTGCGATTGGTCGGTTTTTAGACACATCACCAAATACTCTCTTCTCATTGGTTGAAATGTGTCACGTGATTTCATTGGCTATACAGTTTAGTAAGATAGTTTTCTACAAAATTTAAGGTAGTGGCACCATCTAGGGATGAATTTAAGAGTCATATACATTAAATTTCTAAGATCAGAGATACATGCAAATAAAAAAAAAATCTTAACACGACTTTTAAATTTAATAAAAGTGAAGGCCATTTGCTAAGGGTCTAAAAGAACCCTAACCCCGAGCTACACGTGACATTTCAATATTTTACCAAACAATTGTTAAAATATCGACTATCGGACGTTGCCTTCATGGTAACTCATCTACCCCCCCCCCCCTTCCCTAACCAATTTTGAATAAGTTAATTTGAAAGACTTTAGAAAATGTTAATTATTTTGAAGTTAAATTTTAAAAGTGAGGACCCACCTCCAGCCCGATACCTCTTTTAGGAAGAATTGGTACCGCCTCACTCCACCCTATCAACAAAAAAAACAAAAAACACAACAAAAAAAAAACTTATTTCAAAGAACGTATATTTCCTTGAAATATGAGGTCACTAACCAACCATCCAATAATATCTTTTAAGAAGACATCATTACCTTAAATCCTAAACAATTTAAAAATTTAAAAAATCTGAAAAGAAGACTTGTGAGAATGTATATTTCTCTCATGAATTAAATTTAATGATCACATACAAAATCCTGAAAAAAAAATTAACGTTAAATAAGTTTTTAAAAATTTAGTTAAAGAAATATTTTAGTTAAATTAAGGCTTAAAGAGATAAAAAAATAAAAAAAATTTAAGGATTAAATGAATGATTTAAGGAATTTTGAAGTGACCATAGGCATAGCTGGTTATGCCATCTTCCAGCAGATACCGCTTGTCGTCATAGGCCGACAAGGCTCTCTTGGTTTGTTGGAGTGAGAAGATGTTTAAAAATTCACTTACCGAATAATCGAAACGAAATCTGCGAAGCTAAAATAACTGTGAATAACTACACAAGTACGAACAAAATCGCGATGAGAAAAAAAAACACGAAGTATTAAACACGTCTTTCACACTCAGGTATCTAAGTAGAAATGGCGAGACGGCAACCGGTAGCGTCTATATATGAAGGGTGATCACGTGACTTCACCGACCAATCAGGTTTCACGGTAGAGAGTGCTACTGACTATCGACCCGTCAGAAGGGAGGGGAGCGAGACTAGGGATGTTTCAACACGCTTCAACGCGTTTGCGAGTTGAGTTGTTGTGTAACGATCTTGCTTATACAGTTAAAGTGATAGATAATTTGTTCGTGACGTCATAGTGTAGCGAATGGGTTTTTAGCGTAGACAGTTGTTGCAATTGGAGTAATTATGAAATTTATTAAATATAAAGATAATATTTAGTAATAATTATCAGATTTTATTATTATTATTATAAAAAATAAACTTATAAAAAAAGTGAACGTGAAAATTTACTTTACGAATAAAAATCATGTCTTTAAAATGTGTACGAATATCACTAAATAAGAGAAAAAAGTAACATACTTAAACTCTTTAAAATAAATAACTTTAACATTAACGTAAAAAATTTACTTTTCACATAAAAATCACTTTAAAATGAGTAAAAATATCGCTAAATAAGAGAAAAAAAAGTAACTTACTTAAAATTTCTAAGATAAATATGTAACCTTTACTCGAAAATTCCCTTCATATATAAAAATCACGACTTTAAAATATGACATGCAAGAGAAAAGTAACGTACTTAAACTTTCTACGACAAATAACTTTAACATTAACGTAACATTTTACTTTACACATAAAAATCCCGACTTTAAAATATGTAGAAATATCACTAAATAAAAGAAGAAGAAAAAGTAACATACTTAAACTTTGTACGACAAATAACTTTGACATTAACGTAAAAAATTTTCTTCACATATAAAAATCACGACTATAAAATGTGACGTGTAAGAAGAATTAGCATACTTAAAATTTCTACGACAAAAAAATTTAACCTTTACGCGAAAATTTACTATATACATAAAAATCATGTCTTTAAAATATGTAAAAATATTGCTAAATAAAAGAAGAAAAAAACTAACATACTTAAACTTTGCACGACAAATAACTTTAGCATTAACGTAAAAATTTACTTCACATATAAAAATCACGACATTAAAATGTGACATGTAAGAAGAATTAGCATACTTAAAATTTCTACGATAAATAATTTTAACATTTGAGTGAAAATTTACTACATATATAAAAATCATGTATTTCAAATGTGTAAGAATAACGCTAAATTAGAGAAAAAGAAATACTAAAAATTTATAAGGTAAGGAATTGAAACAATATGCAAAAATTTATTTCACGCATAAAATTTTTATCTTTAAAATGTGTAAGAATAATGCTAAATTAGAGAAGAAGAAAAAAATAACATACTTAAACTTTCTTCGACAACAATTTAAACAATACGCGACATTTTCATACACAATTATTTTCTTAGGTTAATGTTAAATAATGGGAAATTTAACAGAATAAAAATTTCAAAGATAAAGAATTTTAACCTTTACACGAAAATTTACCTCACAAAAATATCATATCCTTAAACTTTAACGTGACAATTTACTCTTCATATACAATTAAACTCTTAGGTTAATGTTAAATAAGAAAAAAAAATAATATACTTAAAATTTCTAAGATAAACATAACGTAAAAATTTCGTATCATGTGTTTAAAATGTAACATATAAGAGAAAAAAACTAACATACTTGAACTTTCTATAGCAAAGAATTTAAGCATTAGCGTAAAAATTCACTTTACATATAAAATTCACATCTTTAAATGGGAAGATAAGCAGGTGACGGTAATTAGCCAATCAGGGTAGCGGTAGGTGATACGCCATTCGCCGGCATTTTTAGATCGGAGGATGAGTCACGCTAAAACTTGTTGGAACAGGTCGGGAGATTTGTACAGCAAGAACAACAGCATCGACGCGCAAGCAGCGGGTGATGCTGTGATGTGTCAGCAGGTCTTTGAGATTATCGTTTTCCTACTTTGCCGTTTTCATAATGAAATGTTTGTGAAAACTTGGAATGAATAAAGTGGATTTCAAAGACATATTAGTAAGTGAAGGTAGAATTCGCATGGACTTTCTTCCAAAAAGTATGATTCACTTGGAGAATTTAAGATCATTTCTACTTGAAAACTTTTCTATTATTTAAAACATTGAATATTGTTCAAACTCAGTGGGATTATATGCTACAATACGGGTAAAACTTAACAAAATTGTTACATAGAAGAAAAATAGTAAGAGATTTAAAATAAATATTAGTTATAGATACTCCAAAGAAAAAATTTCACCTCTACTTTTCAATCGGAAAATCAATACAAGTTGGAAATTTATGTTACTTCAAGAAAGACTTAGACAATTTACTTTGTAATAATATACGTTAAGGTGTCGTATTAACTCGTGCAATACATGCTGACTAAGGTTTATTTTACTTGAAAGGTGAATTGGGGGAAAATATTAAATAAATTGTAGATATTAAATACATTGTAGATATGCATTCAAGTTTTGAAAATCACCTGCAAGACTTTTAAAACATCTTAAGATAAATTGAAAGAAACTTTTTATACTCTGAAATAAAATCACAAGTAATTTAGTTAACTTTTTTCATGGTAACACTCATATTCAACGACATGTTTTTAAAATTTAACCTTCTTTACATGATAATAGTTATAAATTTTTTCAATCTCAGATGCGATATACTATTATTTCTAACATATATGTTACGAATTGTGTAAAGTTTTTAAAAGAGTATATGCAAATCACCAATCAGAAACATAAAAATCTAACATCAATCAAACACACTAAAATAATAAGATATTTTCCTTAGTATAAATAGTTAACTACTCATGTGATGGAATGTACTTAGAAAATTTAAATACTGAAAAAAGTTTGCTAGGCAAACTTAAAGAATATATATTTTTTTTTCTTGTGAAAAACTAGCATAAATTTGAGAAATATAGAGTTTGTTACTACGTAAAATTGAACATCATCTGGACAAACTAAATTATACATGAATTTTTTTTATTTGAGAGGTGCTGAAAATATATCATTAATACAGAGATTTTTAACTTCCACCCATAATTTCTAAATAACTTATACATAAATTTCAGAAAACTGAAACGGAATGTGTTTTACAAGACGTTTATTTTGTAAGATGAATATTCAATATTAATATAACTGAGCAAAGTTCATTACGGAAAAAACTTGTAGAAGATACTTATATTTTGAAAATAGTTTGAAATATCCTTTTAAATTTATGAATGCTCGCTTTCGAAAGACACAAATAAAACTGATATTACACATGATAATTAACACATGCATAACATTAATCAAAGTGGAATTTTTATTGCTTGTGACCGATAACTTTTCAGTGAAGTAGAACTTACATAGGAAATTTGTGCAAACTTTTTCAACTTTTAAACCAAGTATTATGTAAAATTATAAATTACGATAGGAAATAGCACACTTCAGAATCGGAACAAGTCTTCTAGTTAAGGTAAATTTATTTCTCAAGGAATTGAAAGCATACCAGACAAGTCCTTATCATTTCGCATCTTTTCTCATGTTGCAAGAAGACATACTTTGTAAAAGATCGCCGTTGCACTTAACAAAAATCAGTAAAAATAAATGTATTTTCTATGGCAAAGATAAAACTTCACAACTTAATTACTGAAATTTAGCTAAGTTGCATATGGTTTATTCACATAACTCGCATATGCTTCGAATGTTGAAATATATTTGTCAGTTGAAATCAAACTAATCGAAAATAAATGCTAACTACATTTTCAAGTCGGAAATTACTATTAAATAAACTTTACATGTAAAACATTGTCATGTTAAAAAGAAAAATCTACAAAAATGTAAATGATAATTTTACTGTTGGTACATAAATGATGAATAATTTATGATTTTATTCTAGGCAAACGTTTTATTGTCTAACAGAGAACTTAAACTTTAGCAGAAAAATAAAAAAATACAATTTTTATATCCTATCATGCTTGTCGAAAATTGAATTTATTAGCTGTTGTAATAGATTTTTATTGTCCAAATTTCTATAGTTTTTCTTCCCGGTGCAATAAAATTAAGTTCATGTGTAATGATTAGTTTTTTTTTTTTTTTTTTTTTTTTTTTTTTTTTTTTTTATGAATCTTATAAATTTAATGAAATTATTATGACCTAAGAGATTGAGTGAACTGAATAAATCAATGATGTAAATTTAAACAGTGACTTGAACTGATACATACTATAACTGTAAAGAAGTATGACAAAGTGATAGATGAAGTAAAAATAGAAGTTGAATGAAATGTGTTGAAAAAAGTTGAAGACGACAAGAAATTCGTAATTGAGAATTATCATTGATTTATATTAACTTCGTTTTTCTTGCTTATGACATGAAAATACACTCTTTCTTATTAAGAACCAACTTGATATCTTATCATAGAATGACAATGATGAAATATCTATACATTAAAAAAAAATACCAAACTTAGACATAGCAAATTTCTTGAAATTCATGTATAATGTGAGAAGTTTTACTGGAAATATAGAAGATACAACATTGAAAGATGTGAATGTTTCGAAGTACTTTATCAGAAATAAAAAAAAAAATGCGCTGAGATTCGCTATAAAAAATTTTAGGAGAAAGTTTAAACAAAATTTAAAATCAAACATGCTTTTAAATGGGAACACATATATTAAAACTATAGCACATTAAACAATTTATATTACGTCATCTCAGTTGTATCAAACTGAATAACATGAAAAACAACCACAAACTGAATAAACATGAAAATTATCAATATATGTGGAAAAGTTTCCTTTTTTCACATATAAAAAAAATAACACATTGACGT
Organism: Linyphia triangularis; assembly: GCA_963978545.1. NCBI lineage: Eukaryota > Metazoa > Arthropoda > Arachnida > Araneae > Linyphiidae > Linyphia > Linyphia triangularis. The sequence continues at coordinate 52,239,905 of OZ021722.1, read as the reverse complement.
ACGTTAAGATCACGAAACATGCATAATCATATACCGATAAGAGCAACCAATGTTGCGGGGAGATATTCACATGATGGTCAATATCCCATGAATAAATTGATTGATTGAATTTCTAATGCTAATTCCAATAGTATTCCACGTAACTTCAACTTCATATGTTACACTATAGATATATTTATTTTTCAAATATATTGACTTTCGAAAAATCATCCTTCAATATAAGAATGATCATAGTAAGAATAAAAGAAAAGATACTAAGCATTGATTTAAAGTATATTTATTTCAACTTAGCAACAAATCATATGCTTGAAACGAAAATTGCTTTGAAGCAAAGTATAACCATCCAATTTCATTGATTCCTACAAGGACATTTTTCTCATCTAGTAATTGAATTTTTTTTTTCTCATACACATTATAAGTGATGTCCAATCAGGTGTAGAATAGTTGAAGATATCCGACCTCTTTCTAAATATTAATAAGTCACTGTTGAAAAACTTATAAAAATTTCAATTTACACTTAAAGTTTTTTTTTTATATATATATTTCAAAGAATTTTTTCAAATCAATATGTATATTTAAATACTGAAACTTATTCACTTCAATAAATGTATGTTTAAGTTATAAAACTCTTCGTATGTATTGAAAAATTGTAACTTTTCGTCTTCTTCGTATAAATCGATAACTTATACACTAGTTCTTCATCAAATAATCTTCTAAGTAAATCTTTCAAAGGTAAAAACATACTTATAGCTTTGTATTTGTAACAAGTTAAATTGTACATGTTTCATGTGAAAGTCAGATATTTTCATGGAAAACATATAAAATTTTAATTTCACGAGAAACATGTACAATTTAACTTGTTACAAATGCAAAGCTATAAGTATGTTTTTAGCTTTGAAAGATTTACTTAGAAGATTATTTGATGAAGAACTAGTGTATAAGTTATCGATTTATACGAAGAAGACGAAAAGTTACAATTTTTCAATACATACGAAGAGTTTTATAACTTAAACATACATTTATTGAAGTGAATAAGTTTCAGTATTTAAATATACATATTGATTTGAAAAAATTCTTTGAAATATATGTATAAAAAAAAACTTTAAGTGTAAATTCAAATTTTTATAAGTTTTTCAACAGTGACTTATTAATATTTAGAAAGAGGTCGGATATCTTCAACTATTCTACACCTGATTGGACATCACTTATAATGTGTATGAGAAGAAAAAAAATTCAATTACTAGATGAGAAAAATGTCCTTGTAGGAATCAATGAAATTGGATGGTTATACTTTGGTTCGAAGCAATTTTCGTTTCAAGCAAATGATTTGTTGCTAAGTTGAAATAAATACACTTTAAATCAATGCTTAGTATCTTTTCTTTTATTCTTACTATGATCATTCTTATATTGAAGGATGATTTTTCGAAAGTCAATATATTTGAAAAATAAATATATCTATAGTGTAACATATGAAGTTGAAGTTACGTGGAATACTATTGGAAGTAGCATTAGAAATTCAATCAATCAATTTATTCATGGGATATTGACCATCATGTGAATATCTCCCCGCAACATTGGTTGCTCTTATCGGTATATGATTATGCATGTTTCGTGATCTTAACGTACGTCAATGTGTTATTTTTTTTATATGTGAAAAAAGGAAACTTTTCCACATATATTGATAATTTTCATGTTTATTCAGTTTGTGGTTGTTTTTCATGTTATTCAGTTTGATACAACTGAGATGACGTAATATAAATTGTTTAATGTGCTATAGTTTTAATATATGTGTTCCCATTTAAAACCATGTTTGATTTTAAATTTTGTTTAAACTTTCTCCTAAAATTTTTTATAGCGAATCTCAGCGCATTTTTTTTTTTTTTATTTCTGATAAAGTACTTCGAAACATTCACATCTTTCAATGTTGTATCTTCTATATTTCCAGTAAAACTTCTCACATTATACATGAATTTCAAGAAATTTGCTATGTCTAAGTTTGGTATTTTTTTTAATGTATAGATATTTCATCATTGTCATTCTATGATAAGATATCAAGTTGGTTCTTAATAAGAAAGAGTGTATTTTCATGTCATAAGCAAGAAAAACGAAGTTAATATAAATCAATGATAATTCTCAATTACGAATTTCTTGTCGTCTTCAACTTTTTTCAACACATTTCATTCAACTTCTATTTTTACTTCATCTATCACTTTGTCATACTTCTTTACAGTTATAGTATGTATCAGTTCAAGTCACTGTTTAAATTTACATCATTGATTTATTCAGTTCACTCAATCTCTTAGGTCATAATAATTTCATTAAATTTATAAGATTCATAAAAAAAAAAAAAAAAAAAAAAAAAAAAAAAAAACTAATCATTACACATGAACTTAATTTTATTGCACCGGGAAGAAAAACTATAGAAATTTGGACAATAAAAATCTATTACAACAGCTAATAAATTCAATTTTCGACAAGCATGATAGGATATAAAAATTGTATTTTTTTATTTTTCTGCTAAAGTTTAAGTTCTCTGTTAGACAATAAAACGTTTGCCTAGAATAAAATCATAAATTATTCATCATTTATGTACCAACAGTAAAATTATCATTTACATTTTTGTAGATTTTTCTTTTTAACATGACAATGTTTTACATGTAAAGTTTATTTAATAGTAATTTCCGACTTGAAAATGTAGTTAGTATTTATTTTCGATTAGTTTGATTTCAACTGACAAATATATTTCAACATTCGAAGCATATGCGAGTTATGTGAATAAACCATATGCAACTTAGCTAAATTTCAGTAATTAAGTTGTGAAGTTTTATCTTTGCCATAGAAAATACATTTATTTTTACTGATTTTTGTTAAGTGCAACGGCGATCTTTTACAAAGTATGTCTTCTTGCAACATGAGAAAAGATGCGAAATGATAAGGACTTGTCTGGTATGCTTTCAATTCCTTGAGAAATAAATTTAGCTTAACTAGAAGACTTGTTCCGATTCTGAAGTGTGCTATTTCCTATCGTAATTTATAATTTTACATAATACTTGGTTTAAAAGTTGAAAAAGTTTGCACAAATTTCCTATGTAAGTTCTACTTCACTGAAAAGTTATCGGTCACAAGCAATAAAAATTCCACTTTGTTTGATTAATGTTATGCATGTGTTAATTATCATGTGTAATATCAGTTTTATTTGTGTCTTTCGAAAGCGAGCATTCATAAATTTAAAAGGATATTTCAAACTATTTTCAAAATATAAGTATCTTTTACAAGTTTTTTCCGTAATGAACTTTGCTCAGTTATATTAATATTGAATATTCATCTTACAAAATAAGCGTCTTGTAAAACACATTCCGTTTCAGTTTTCTGAAATTTATGTATAAGTTATTTAGAAATTATGGGTGGAAGTTAAAAATCTCTGTATTATTGATATATTGTCAGCACCTCTCAAATAAAAAAAATTCATGTATAATTTAGTTTGTCCAGATGATGTTCAATTTTACGTAGTAACAAACTCTATATTTCTCAAATTTATGCTAGTTTTTCACAAGAAAAAAAAATATATATTCTTTAAGTTTGCCTAGCAAACTTTTTTCAGTATTTAAATTTTCTAAGTACATTCCATCACATGAGTAGTTAACTATTTCCACTAAGGAAAATATCTTATTATTTTAGTGTGTTTGATTGATGTTAGATTTTTATGTTTCTGATTGGTGATTTGCATATACTCTTTTAAAAACTTTACACAATTCGTAACATATATGTTAGAAATAATAGTATATCGCATCTGAGATTGAAAAAATTTATAACTATTATCATGTAAAGAAGGTTAAATTTTAAAAACATGTCGTTGAATATGAGTGTTACCATGAAAAAAGTTAACTAAATTACTTGTGATTTTATTTCAGAGTATAAAAAGTTTCTTTCAATTTATCTTAAGATGTTTTAAAAGTCTTGCAGGTGATTTTCAAAACTTGAATGCATATCTACAATGTATTTAATATCTACAATTTATTTAATATTTTCCCCCAATTCACCTTTCAAGTAAAATAAACCTTAGTCAGCATGTATTGCACGAGTTAATACGACACCTTAACGTATATTATTACAAAGTAAATTGTCTAAGTCTTTCTTGAAGTAACATAAATTTCCAACTTGTATTGATTTTCCGATTGAAAAGTAGAGGTGAAATTTTTTCTTTGGAGTATCTATAACTAATATTTATTTTAAATCTCTTACTATTTTTCTTCTATGTAACAATTTTGTTAAGTTTTACCCGTATTGTAGCATATAATCCCACTGAGTTTGAACAATATTCAATGTTTTAAATAATAGAAAAGTTTTCAAGTAGAAATGATCTTAAATTCTCCAAGTGAATCATACTTTTTGGAAGAAAGTCCATGCGAATTCTACCTTCACTTACTAATATGTCTTTGAAATCCACTTTATTCATTCCAAGTTTTCACAAACATTTCATTATGAAAACGGCAAAGTAGGAAAACGATAATCTCAAAGACCTGCTGACACATCACAGCATCACCCGCTGCTTGCGCGTCGATGCTGTTGTTCTTGCTGTACAAATCTCCCGACCTGTTCCAACAAGTTTTAGCGTGACTCATCCTCCGATCTAAAAATGCCGGCGAATGGCGTATCACCTACCGCTACCCTGATTGGCTAATTACCGTCACCTGCTTATCTTCCCATTTAAAGATGTGAATTTTATACGTAAAGTGAATTTTTACGCTAATGCTTAAATTCTTTGCTATAGAAAGTTCAAGTATGTTAGTTTTTTTCTCTTATATGTTACATTTTAAACACATGATACGAAATTTTTACGTTATGTTTATCTTAGAAATTTTAAGTATATTATTTTTTTTTTTCTTATTTAACATTAACCTAAGAGTTTAATTGTATATGAAGAGTAAATTGTCACTTTAAAGTTTAAGGATATGATATTTTTGTGAGGTAAATTTTCGTGTAAAGGTTAAAATTCTTTATCTTTGAAATTTTTATTCTGTTAAATTTCCCATTATTTATCATTAACCTAAGAAAATAATTGTGTATGAAAATGTCGCGTATTGTTTAAATTGTTGTCGAAGAAAGTTTAAGTATGTTATTTTTTTTTCTTCTCTAATTTAGCATTATTCTTACACATTTTAAAGATAAAAATTGTATGCGTGAAATAAATTTTCGCATATTGTTTCAATTCCTTACCTTATAAATTTTTAGTATTTCTTTTTCTCTAATTTAGCGTTATTCTTACACATTTGAAATACATGATTTTTATATATGTAGTAAATTTTCACTCAAATGTTAAAATTATTTATCGTAGAAATTTTAAGTATGCTAATTCTTTTTACATGTCACATTTTAATGTCGTGATTTTTATATGTGAAGTAAATTTTTACGTTAATGCTAAAGTTATTTGTCGTGCAAAGTTTAAGTATGTTAGTTTTTTTTTTCTTTTATTTAGCAATATTTTTACATATTTTAAAGACATGATTTTTATGTATATAGTAAATTTTCGCGTAAAGGTTAAATTTATTTGTCGTAGAAATTTTAAGTATGCTAATTCTTCTTACACGTCACATTTTAAAGTCGTGATTTTTATATGTGAAGAAAATTTTTTACGTTAATGTCAAAGTTATTTGTCGTACAAAGTTTAAGTATGTTACTTTTTTTTCTTCTTTTATTTAGTGATATTTCTACATATTTTAAAGTCCACTTTAAATCCCAACCCGCCCTATACCGCCTTGTAGAGAATTTCCCAGCTAACCGCCTTTCGGGCGGTTGCAGGGGTAAACCAGGGATAAACGTATATTTTCAAGTGAGGGGAACTGCCCTGCCTTAGTTGTTTAAAGCGTGACGGTCCTCAACAATAGGCTATTGTGGGGCATGTAGAGGGGACACATGGATTTAAAGTACTCAATGTCAAACTGCCCCACCCTTTGGACATGGAGTAAGATAGTCAGGGACTTTTCTTTTATGCGAATCTTGTCATGTACTTAGCGGTGGCGTTTGTTTCATTGATAAGACGCCAACTAAATTCTCTGACATATCAAGCAGATGACCCAACGCACACCCCTGTTGCAGGCTGTATACATATAGTAATGATCTTTCAATGGTCGACAGTGACCCCCCACAGCAATCCCAGGAGTGGCAGACAGGAGAACGAGTTGGGCGAGTTCATTTCCAGTTTTTATGAATGGAAAGTCATCGGGGTTTTGTGAAACCCACAACGCTGACTCCATGGGATTTAAAGGGTTAAAGTCGGGATTTTTATGTGTAAAGTAAAATGTTACGTTAATGTTAAAGTTATTTGTCGTAGAAAGTTTAAGTACGTTACTTTTCTCTTGCATGTCATATTTTAAAGTCGTGATTTTTATATATGAAGGGAATTTTCGAGTAAAGGTTACATATTTATCTTAGAAATTTTAAGTAAGTTACTTTTTTTTCTCTTATTTAGCGATATTTTTACTCATTTTAAAGTGATTTTTATGTGAAAAGTAAATTTTTTACGTTAATGTTAAAGTTATTTATTTTAAAGAGTTTAAGTATGTTACTTTTTTCTCTTATTTAGTGATATTCGTACACATTTTAAAGACATGATTTTTATTCGTAAAGTAAATTTTCACGTTCACTTTTTTTATAAGTTTATTTTTTATAATAATAATAATAAAATCTGATAATTATTACTAAATATTATCTTTATATTTAATAAATTTCATAATTACTCCAATTGCAACAACTGTCTACGCTAAACACCCATTCGCTACACTATGACGTCACGAACAAATTATCTATCACTTTAACTGTTTCAAGCAAGATCGTTACACAACAACTCAACTCGCAAACGCGTTGAAGCGTGTTGAAACATCCCTAGTCTCGCTCCCCTCCCTTCTGACGGGTCGATAGTCAGTAGCACCCTCTACCGTGAAACCTGATTGGTCGGTGAAGTCACGTGATCACCCTTCATATATAGACGCTACCGGTTGCCGTCTCGCCATTTCTACTTAGATACCTGAGTGTGAAAGACGTGTTTAATACTTCGTGTTTTTTTTTTTCTCATCGCGATTTTGTTCGTACTTGTGTAGTTATTCACAGTTATTTTAGCTTCGCAGATTTCGTTTCGATTATTCGGTAAGTGAATTTTTAAACATCTTCTCACTCCAACAAACCAAGAGAGCCTTGTCGGCCTATGACGACAAGCGGTATCTGCTGGAAGATGGCATAACCAGCTATGCCTATGGTCACTTCAAAATTCCTTAAATCATTCATTTAATCCTTAATTTTTTTTTTTTTTTTTTATCTCTTTAAGCCTTAATTTAACTAAAATATTACTTTAACTAAATTTTTAAAAACTTATTTAACGTTAATTTTTTTTTCAGGATTTTGTATGTGATCATTAAATTTAATTCATGAGAGAAATATACATTCTCACAAGTCTTCTTTTCAGATTTTTTAAATTTTTAAATTGTTTAGGATTTAAGGTAATGATGTCTTCTTAAAAGATATTATTGGATGGTTGGTTAGTGACCTCATATTTCAAGGAAATATACGTTCTTTGAAATAAGTTTTTTTTTTGTGTGTTTTTTGTTTTTTTTTGTTGATAGGGTGGAGTGAGGCGGTACCAATTCTTCCTAAAAGAGGTATCGGGCTGGAGGTGGGTCCTCACTTTTAAAATTTAACTTCAAAATAATTAACATTTTCTAAAGTCTTTCAAATTAACTTATTCAAAATTGGTTAGGGAAGGGGGGGGGGGGGTAGATGAGTTACCATGAAGGCAACGTCCGATAGTCGATATTTTAACAATTGTTTGGTAAAATATTGAAATGTCACGTGTAGCTCGGGGTTAGGGTTCTTTTAGACCCTTAGCAAATGGCCTTCACTTTTATTAAATTTAAAAGTCGTGTTAAGATTTTTTTTTTATTTGCATGTATCTCTGATCTTAGAAATTTAATGTATATGACTCTTAAATTCATCCCTAGATGGTGCCACTACCTTAAATTTTGTAGAAAACTATCTTACTAAACTGTATAGCCAATGAAATCACGTGACACATTTCAACCAATGAGAAGAGAGTATTTGGTGATGTGTCTAAAAACCGACCAATCGCAAGCAAGTATTTTTTCGATCTCTAACATAAAGTAATTCATGACGACATATCTACTGTGACGTCACTAGTAAAAATATCTATCACTCTTAACTTATTCGTTTAGAAGCAGCCCTAGAACAATTCAGCTCCATCTTAAATGTAAATTGAAACTATAAAGTGTTGCCATCGCTCTAAACTTTGATATAAAACACATTATGACGTCATATCTACTGTGACGTCACGCAATAAAAGCCTATTACTCTAACTTATTCACTTAGAAGCAGTCCTAGAACAACTCAACCCCGTCTGAAAGATAAACCGAAACTAAAAAAGTGTTGCCATCGCTCTAAACTTTAATATAAAACACATTATGACGTCATACCTATTGTGACGTCATACACAAACAGCTTATAATGAAAATAAAACAGCAGCAGGAGGGGAACAACTCCACTCCACTTCCGGTGACGTCATATCCGGTGATATCACTTCCTGTGACGTCATATCCGGTCACGCCCCCATACCATACCTGCTCCGCTGCTCCGCCATGGCCCCGGAGCCCTATTTTCTAACTACTCTTCTTTTTTGGTTTCTTTTTATGGTGCCCAAAAACAATTCGGTACCGTAAAATGGGGTGAATCTTAACACTTTTCAACTTTCAAAGTAAAAATCGGGTGTAATAAGATCTTTAACGAACATATTTTTGACATTGAAACTTGGGTCTTACCTTCTTCTTTGAGGATCAACCCGAAAAATATTGAAAAAATTAGGACTTTAATTTATTTTGAATTTTTTCACGGTGTTCCGATTCACCCCGCAGAAAAGGGTGAATCGGAACACTCGCTACAATTTATGTCTGATCTTATTTATACGTTTACAGGATGACAAAAACAAGTAATAATGCATTGTGGTGAATAGGAACACAAAATTATCATAAAAAAATCATTTAATATGACAGATAAAATTTGTTTTTGTCAATTATTGTCAAAACAAATCATATGTTTGAAAGTATATCAACTCTTCTCCTAATTTATCCAAATAGTCTTTAAAACTATAATATTTTTTAATCTACTCAATGTTTGCATGCCGTATGACTGCAAATTCCTTAAATATCTTGAGAAAGGAGAAAAGCATCCTCAGTTAGTTTCTGAAAATCTCTCCATGGGCGCTTTTTGTAAAACACACTGATATAGAAATAATCTTGTGGGTGTAAAACTTTGCTCACATAGAGTCTTCATACATATGGATTGCTTTTTCTTTTGTAACTTTAAGATAACGAAGTCATTTAGAGAAAAGAAAACCACTGGAGCAATTGGGTTTTCTCCCATGAGGAAACTAGGCTTATTTTGGACATTTATTCAAGCCTGCAATCTTGATTACTGTCTTGAAGGGAGTAATTAGACTCTTCTTCAGTCGTTGAATCTTGTGTGGAACATAATATTGCCAGAAACAGTTTTTTAATATCACTTTTCAAGTGTTCCGATTCACCCCGCAAATCTCAAAATCGAGTCGAGGCAAAACATAAAAATTCGTAAAATAAAAAGTTTTTAAAACCAAGTTAAATTAAGTAAGACATGCTGTTGTGAATGTTTATACTTATCTAGAAATATATTAGTTAAGTCTATAACAGGTTTATGTTAGCAATTACGGGATAAGTTTTGGAGAGGTTAAAACTCATTGGATTGTGTGCACGTTGTTTCAAAATTTAAAAAAAAAAAGGACAGTGTTGAAAACCCCACAAAACATATGTTCCAAGATTCCAAACATGTTAGCCAAATAAAAAAAATTATAATTAATAAAACTGCTTTATTTGTGTAAAATAATAATTCCTTTGTAATTTCCTGAAGTTCCGTTCCGATTCACCCCGCTGTTTCTATTCACCCCATTTTACGGTACTTTTACCTTATAATTCACAAAGCAATTCGAATATTACATTTTAATATACAAAACTCTTATGTGGTGATTAATTTTCATGAGTATTTTAATAACTGCCTTTGGTTTTAAAATCATGCTAGCAAAAAAAAAAAAAAAAAAAAAAAAAATTATTTATATTTTTATAACTTTGCGCAGATACGTTGTTATATTTTATTTTTCTTGTCAGTATGACTAGCTTAATAAGGCTTTTAAATTTAAAAGAGAGTTCATAAGTATTCTAATCAGTAATTAAGTAGATAATTAACATGTTAACTCTACTTAGAATCCAAGTGAGCTACAGATTATTTTTAATATGTGGTGAATATACTGATTTTAAAAGAAAAGTCATGAATATTTTCAGTGTTGATTGCCAAGTTTGCCAATTCTTCCTATGGCAACTGTTAATTGTTTGGTAATGGACAATGTACATGTGTCTATTTTTGTAACTTAGAATAAGTATCAAGTAATGTTTGTGCGTAAATACTTGACATAAATTACTAAATAAATTGACACAGACTTCTAAATAAAAAGTAGCACCAAGCAATATTGTATTTGATATAATAGTTCTTAGGGAATTGAAAGATTTGGTTTACGATATAAGATCCAGTACTAGATATTCTAAATGCATTTTAACATAGTAATTACAAGGATTCTTCTGTTTTTCAAATTATATATTTTTAAAGTTTTTGACTATTGAATAATAATTTAGAAAAATTTGCAAATCTTATAGGTAAAGTATATTTGATAATTGAATCTCATAAAGATTATTGCACCTACTTTTTTACGCCACAATCGATACGCAATTGTAATATATCAAACTCCTTTGCTCAAAAAAGGAAACTGAGATGATTTAAGTGGTATTTTTTTAATACTTTTCATAAATCTGCTGGAATTGAATATTGTATTTGTATTAACATGCATAACCAAATCTAAAAGTGATAAATAAATAAATCTTATTTAATATAATTTAAATATTTAGTAGCCATTTCAAAACACAGCAACTTTTCTTTGGCATAAGTTATCTCTTTTGCCTGATGGGTAAATTTTCTGGACTAGTATGGTGGATTCCTTGCTCTGGAATAAAATCTCGACTGGACTTCTTATTTGCTAAATACGTGATCCTCATTTTATTAGGGGAAAACCCTTAGGCCGTAATTTGTCGCAATTTATTTCCATACGCTGAGCTGTATTCACTTGGCACATGTTTTCCGCTTCATCATTCCTTCGTTCGTGTCAAGCGAGACGAGCAATTTAGTAGTTACATACTTATATAACCCGAGATTTTGCTGGGGAAGTAGAGGTGGATTTTTCCTAACCATTCTCTTTTGATCATAGCACAAATTTATCATGTGAGAAGCAGTTTGTTATTCCAGATACATTTAGTTGTTAATATATCAAGTAATAAAATTAACTTCTGGAAAATTTACATTCTAGTAGCATACTTTAATAACTGTAAATTTGTTTAAATAATCACTTGAGTTGTGAAAGAGCAGTTGAGGTTTGACTTGAAACAAAACATGTGAAAGGCGGTATAAAAGTCCACTTAATGCAGGTGATGTAGACACACTAACAGAACGCTACGTTTACAAGTTTAATGCGCATAATACTTGACATCTTTAATGATTCATGACACGATTGATTTGTTTCGAAATAGTTTTTTGTGTAATAAATTTAAAAACATTTAAATTTAAACACTTAATTTTTATTTCAAAATATACCTATCCATTTGGCCATGAGATGGAATATTATTCAAAACTACAACGGCTATAACTGTTATTTGAATTCCTGAGAACTGTTTCACTTTGAATATTATTTTATATTGAAAAAATTATTATTGAATGATACCAATAAAAAATTTAAGTATAAAAAGAAATACATTATGATATATAATTTAATATATCATTATAGCTTTAAAAAAAACACTGATCTAACTGCTTCCATTTCATCAATCTGTTGAAGTTTATAGTTTACAGCACACTAAATAACTCAAAATCACTTTACAACACAAGTATTCACATAGAGAAATACATAAACTACTCGCACTAAAGCTTTGCTTAAATATTCACTTCAGGACCCTCATATAAAAGTTATGAGATTCACGTAGATGCACGTTTGAACTTAAATCGATAAAAGTTGTCGCAAAAGCCTCTCTTTAAGCACTATGTCCGCATCTTTATGGTCCTCACAGCTGTTGGCACTTACAAGTAATGTTCTGTCAGCTGAAGCTGTTACATTTATGATCAGGATGTATGAAGCATGTTTTCTTTTAAATTATGCAAATTAGGCAGCAAGATAATATTGTTTGCGGTCACGTAATATCTACTACTCAAGTTGAAATATAAAGAGGGTTGAATCAACTTTTTAAATTTTATGTTTTTGCTTTTGCAAGAAATTTTCGTATTTAATATTTAACTATAATCGAAATGTGTGGCATCAATTATAATTAGGTTTCTGGCATGGAAAGCAAATTTAAGTAATAGTTATTAATTGTAAATTTGGATTGATGATGGATAAAAAATGCTAATTCAATGTTAACAGATGGTGACTGTAAAACTTAAATTTACTCAAACTTATGTTAACCTTATTGAAATGGTATCAAGTTATTTGTCGTAAGGTGACGCCCGCTCTCTTTAGCCCAAAAATACATATAGATTAAATTAATTAACCAGTTGGGTCCTGATCGTTTCCTGACAGATTGTGTTGTGTTTTAAGTTATAAGCGCCAAATCTTACGGACGTGTTAGGGCAAGGTTCGTTGAAAACAAGGGTTATCAATAAATTACACCACATTAAGTTAAATTCTCGACCTAAGTACAATAAAGTAATTTACCTGAACCAACGACAGCATTGGCAGCAACAGAACCCTACCCTGTAAGGTAAATGAACATCCCGCACCCAAAAACGATTCTCTTACAAAGAAAGAGTCCAGTTTGAGGTTAAGTTGAATAATTTATTTTGAATACTGTAAATTAATACGAAAGAGAACACAATGGTTTATACAATACATAGAATCACAAATACGGTACGGCGCCTGTGGTTGAGAGATACTCGTGACATTGTCATATAACAATATTAAAACGAAACTTACTACTACTTAAACTCTGTTTCCAAATACACATTAAGTCAACCTATTAAACTAGACAGTTATTTATTTAATTAAACACACTTATATAAATTACAATCGCACTAAACTTAATTTTACTGAGAAAGTAAACATTGCCATTTCTCACTACGCGAACACAAATTCTTCTACTAAAAAATCTGTCCTCCAAACTTAAATTAAATTAACACTTAAATTAATTTTTAAACGAATTAAACTTTTGCGGATTTACTGTGCAAGCGAGAACGAATGCCAGAAGGACTTACCCGTTCATGCAGGAATACATCATCTCAGGGCTCTACCCCAGCCGGTCAGAGCGAGATCGTTGAGTCCCCCACGCACCTGCTGGTAGGTAGACAAGGTAGCCAGAGCAGAGAGGGTCGTGAAATCTTCATTTTTCAGAGTTGTACCAGCTTTTAAAAACAGAATGCAATTGGTGAGAATGCAATTGGATGCAATTGGTGAGAAGACAATTTTTCAGAATGCAATTGGTGCGCTACCAGCTTTGCTATAGATTCTGCGCCCTTCATTGGACCATAACCTACGCCTACAAGCAATCAAGGCTGAACCCTTTTTGCCCGGCCAGGCGATTATTGGTTTCGTTGCGAAATTCACCTCTTTGACCTCCGTCATATAAACACATCCCGCTTGACATTCAGCATCGAAATATATCCGACTTGCATCCGTTCTAATCCAGCCCAGACCGACAAAAATCCCCTAACACAACTCTTTCCCCCAAAACATCTGGTTTTAACGAGGCAGAGGACAGTAGGGTGTACCAGACCTTTTACTTTTAAACTGAGTCATCAACCACCAGTGCAAACACAATTAAAACCACCCAAAATTAAACCTCACAAAATCAAAACCTCACAAATTAATTCCAAAACACTGAAAAGGGGTTGAAGTGTTTTGGGTGAGAACACTCATCCAAATGCCACTTCACCACATTATTTAAGAAAATGACACGCTATAATGTTTATTTTAAATACACATTTGTATCAAATCAAGTATTTTTGATAAAAAAAAGAGAATTTCAGTTTTTTTTTTTCTTTTTCCAATTATTTCATTATGATTCCACTTCATTCATAATTACTTTAATTGAAACTGAAAGACATTGATATAATTGAAATTATTTTACTATTTACTATTCAAAATGTCTTGGAAAATGTAATGATTACGTGCATTCAACGTAGAGTACTGTCAATCTTTTCCTATAGTTACCATTGCACAATGGATTTAAATATACAGGGTTATTCAGAATTCCCTCCCGGGTTTCGAAGTGCTATAGTAAAAAAGCTAAGAGTAATACAGAAAATAAGAACATTTGAAAGACTACAAAAGCAATTCATGTTTTATTTACATAGCTTACAGTTGTTCTATATGTGAACCTTTGGTCACACGGCATACATCAATGCGATAGTCCAGATCCTGCCGAAAAGTCCGGTCCTTGCTTCGAAACCAGTGAGGGGATTCCGAATAACACTGTATTTTTAGTTTCAAATTTAGCTAGTATACAAAACTACAATTCTTTTCTTTTTGTAAATAAACTTTGTTTTATTAACTGTTTTCGTTATGCTTTTATGAAACATAAAACCTTAGTGGTATTACTTTTAAATCAAGCTAAATAATTGTATTCTTGTTTTGGTTTATAATTTGTAATTCTAGATGTCAAATGACTTAAGTAAAAATACCATTTTTTATTTTAGATGTAAAATTAATTACGTCAGATGTCATTTGAATTTTTTGGTGTTCAATATTATTATTTTGAAATGATAGGCTAATTGGAGTTTTATTTGCGTTTTAATTAGAAACTTTAACTGACTTGATATTGAAGTGATTATTAATTAGTATGTTTCCTTTTGATTTCCAATATTGTTATTTAATTTATTCAAAGAAAACTGTTCTAAACAGTTTCTTAAAAATAGCTAACTTGAAAGATATGAAGCTTAGTGATATAATTAAAAAATTATTCAAAATTTTTTTCTATTAAAATCAATTAAAGTCGGGACCATATTATTTCAAATATTTATAATTTGAAAAGTCAAGTCTGATTTTTTTTCGAAAAAGAAATATTTATTAATTAAAAATCATAAACATATCACTCAGATAAGTTTTTTTTTTCTCAAAAATGTCTGTACCAATTAGATAATGTTCACTTGTTTATTAAAGTCTGCATTCGTTGATCTTCATTCACAATACTAATTACACTTAGTTAAAGCTATTTAATAATTACATCAACCATTATCTTATTAGAGGCAGGAGCAGGAAGATAGATGAGAATATATAAACAAAGCAGTTTCTTATACCCCGCTGTGTGGGTAGTTAGTGGTAATTGTTCCTAATTTAGTGCAGTACTCCGGTTTTCTCCTGGTGTGTTTGGCAGCTGTTATAAATTGTAGCCATTGCTCATTATCAAATCCTTCAAAATCAGAAAGAGGACATTTGGTATAAAAGTAGTTCTGCCATGATAAGTTATATGTCAGGTTTAAGTGGCGTTTCTGCGGGGGGTGCGGCTCACATTACGACTTGGGTCTCTTGGGATGGGAAGGATGGTATGTGCATTAACCTATGATCTGATAGAAAATCTATCTCGATTTCGAATTCGACTTTATTGCTAGGTTAAGCTGGGTTTTTTTTTTGGTGATGATGATAGCTGTTATATACTTTAAAGATAGTTGGAGATAGTTTTAAGAGGCTAATAAAGTAATTTAAAAGTATTCGCTAACTTGAGATTTATACTGTATTACTTAAAGAAGAGTTTAGAATAAATTGTGGAATTTATAATGATTTTTTTTTTTTTTAATTTGGTTCTATTTTTTCAGACTTTGATTTGGTGTATCAATTGCATTTTTAAATGTAGATGTAGGGGTAAATCTGGAAAAAGTTTCGTTCTCAGGGGAAAAAAATAGAACAATAACACGAGCACGTATGTGTTTTTGGATTCCAGACTATATCGCATGCTTTGATAAATAAGCATATTCGTTAATTTTGTCTGATACGAATCTATTAGAAGAATTATATATACGTTTTCGTTAATAAGAAACAAGTACACAGTAAGCAATTAAATGAATGTTATGGATATTGTAAGGCATTTTCATACCAAATTACTACATGTGTTTGCAAAATTTAACAATATTAAACAACAGTGGCAAAATATACGTAATAATTTAAGAAATGCGTTAGTTTGAGCTTATTGAAAAGAGTATTGGTGATTACTTCCTTTTCTAAAAAAAGGAAAATCTTCAATGTAAAGTTCTGATAGCTTTAATAGTCTCAACTTATCATAATTACACTTTATTATATGAAATGAATGAAAACGAATCTAAGAAACTTTGTTGATCATCTGTAGAAGAGAGGAAAATGCAGTAAAAGATAAGCCAAGAACTTATGAAGTTTTTATCCTTGTAATTATAAAAAATTACATTATTCTATAATCGATATAATTAAAAAAAAATTAATTCATATTAAGATATCTAATTTTGTAAATAGGCTATATTTGGAAAATAATCTAAACTCTAGATATTTATTTTGTACCGAATTGAGGGTCCGGCACATGAAAAAATTTCAGATTATCAATTTTGACTGTATTAATGTTTATTAAAATTTAATTTATTCTCTTTAAAATGATGCGTCGTTTGTAATTATATCTCATTTTGAAGTACTTTTAATAATTTTTTGAAGTAAACAAAATGTAGGTACTTAATGCATGTTTCTTAACTTCAAAGTCAAATTTCTAAAAATGCCTCTTTTTTCATTTTTGGGGGCATATAGCATAAAATCTATATGGCATAAATGCTTAAAAAATTTGATACATATTTCTCTAATATATTTAAGTACTTTAACTCGAGGAATAAATGGTAAGTTGTACACTTTAAAAAAAAATATAATAATTAGTCTTAAATTTAAAAAAAAATAATAATAAATAAAAAATAAAAAAATAAATAAAAATAAACATATTTTTAAAAAGTTATTGTTACTTTAATTTTCAAAAAATAATAAATATCTCGTCTTAAAGTATTCAAAAGTATACAAATATTATGCTGCGAAATTTTCATAATTATTAAAGAATCGGTTATTAAATGAAATTGCCCAAAGCTGTTGAATTTAACATGGGCTCCTATGGAGGTATAAGATCCCCTTAAGGGAAGAAATTATAGTTTTGCAATTTGTGAAATGCATTTATAAATATACATATTTATTTCTTCCAAATTTGTCATATAAATAAAAATTAACTAAGTTTTAAAAGTTCAACTGTAACCCATAGTATTATCTATATTTGGACTTATCATTAAAAAAAAAAGATATTTAGAACCACTAGTCATAATCCTAATTGTCAAACCACTAATCATAAATTGCCATTTAATGATTAGTGGTTTGATTGATAACAAGAAAGTTGCCTTCTAATATTAAAATGACCCATCAGAGTTTTAGACATAAAAGTATAAAATATCAAAAATTATTTGAAATATTCTTATTTCAAACGATTTCTTTAAAGTTAAGCATAAATTACATGATACTTTTAAAATAAAACTATTTTTGAAATATTATTCTCCTTTTATTTTCAAGCCGAGTTTTTTTAATTGTCAAATAAAAACAAATCGATTTTGGAATAGCAAGGCTAATTGAGGCCGTCTATTGGTATCGTGTTGTCTAAAAGTAAAAAACCACTTCCCTTTACTGTTTTATACAATACTTAGCGAAACTCATTTTCATTAATGTCATGTTAAATTAATAATTTTCTTACGTTCAACTTCTTGTAATAAAATTTGCGAGCTTAATTGCGTTGTTTCATAATATTACTTTGAAGCAATTATTTTTTCAACATCAATATTGATGTTTTTTAAGGAGATAATAATTTAACTAGTTTCTAAAATTTCTAAAAATTTAATTAAAAAATGTATAATTTCGAAACCCAGGTAAATAGGAAAATGAAGATCAAACGTTATATTCCATTTTAAAAAATCAAACAAAATGATAAGAAGAAAACGAAAACTTTTAAAGATCACTTATAGAAATTATATAGTTCCCGTAAAATATTTTATTTCTCTTATAAAGAAATAGTTTTTTTGGTTTTTTTTTTTGTAATTACTGAAATATTATTGAAAAAGCAAATTTGTTTAAGAATAACTTACAAAACATGAAAAAAAAAATTAAGTATACTATAGATTCTAGATTTAATTTCTTTAATTATGGCCTGAAAATACAAAAATTATTAGAAGCAATTGAAAAACTATAATATCCTTATTTGATAATATAAACCTATTATTATTATAGATCATTATAATACTGATTTTATTATAAGATAAACTGCTACCAACATTATTTTTTGTGATTATAATACTACTATTATAAAACGCTGTGTGATTTGATATAGATATATTAAATTCTATATATACAAATTATTATTTCAGAAATAAAAAAATTCTAAGAAAGAAGATTCATCATACAGATATTAATAATTAAAATGAAAATGTTGACTCCATACACTTCCTGAGAACACAAAAGACACCTTCAGCAATAAATTATTCAACGTTTCTCTTGGACACTGAGAATTATTAAAATTCCTGCTGCCAGAAAAAAAAATGATCGAAAGCTACACCTCGCTTTGAGGCAAAAGAAAAAGTCAAATTACATCAATCTTCTCTCATGATCGATTTTGAAAGAAAACTTCTAAAAATCTTCTTGATAGAGAGAGAGAGAGACCTTAAATAAGTAAGTCCCAGAGAGGGCATCATTTATTGTTATTTATCGAAAAAAATCGAGTATCCATTTCTTCATTTCTTAGAAGCATGTTTAATTCTGACTTTGAAATATGATTCCTGACGTATAACTTTTACCACTAGTCACAAGCATTTGAAGTATTATATTTCGAAGAAGAATGACGAAAGAAAAAAAGCGTAAAAAAGAGTAATAAAACTGCAATGGTAAAAGTGGGTGATATGGGGAATAAATTAGGCGAAATCAGGACAATGGATCAGAGTATTCTGTCATATTTGTTGCCAGCAGTTTTGCAATGTTTCCCCGATTTCTGAGCACATTCTCTAGAACTTGAAATATACTACTAAAATATCCATTGAATCAATATTTAACAAATATTTACGATATTCTAAGTAAAGGGAATAATCCTTTCAATTTTATCAGAATATTTTTAAAAACATAAAAATAGCATGAGATTTATTATATATATATATATATATATATATATATATATATATATATATATATATATTTTAATTTTAAACTTTGAGCATCTGCTTGCACATTTTATTACATACTAGTTGAATACCCGTGCTTCGCTACGAAATTTTACCATGTGCAATATTTTAGCTAGTTGTGATGCCTCGCGTTGCGGAAATCTGTCATTCGTGTATAGTTATTGGCGCTTCTCTCGCAGGAAGGTTCATCGCTACACAAAATCGAGGTCGCTTCGCTTGCTGAAAAGTTCATTGACACATAATCACAGGCTTACTTCACTCTATGAAAGATTCATTGCTATGCAAACATGAGCTAGCTTTGCTCCATGAAAGGTTCATCGCTGCGTAAGCGTAAGGTAGCTTCACACACTAAAAACTAATTGCCACGTAAAGCCTTAATATTAGAATCCCCTCCCTTGTCGAGAAACAATAAAAAAATTCCCAGTTAATAACTATAATACAACACCCCTTTAAGAATATTTGAACACGTGATGCTTGTAAAAAGTAAAATTAGAAGGTCGAAACTACTTATGTAGAAACTTTCAGAGCTCTAGGCCTATTAGAAGTCACTTTTTGTGAAAATATTAACTAAAAATTCATTTTAAAAACAAATTTACATTTTGACGTTCTTTTTGTCAGAAGTCCAATTAGAAAGTCATAACTATTTGCGTTGAAAATTTCAGAAATGTAGCCCAATTAGAAATCGTTTTGTAAAATATTTGCTAATTAATTAAAAACATATAAAATGTCAAAATTCTGTTTTTCAAAAGTCCAATTAGAAGGCTAAAACTACTTATGTTGAAAATTTCAGAGCTGTAGCCCTATTAGAAATCGTTTTCTAAAATATAAAAAAATTAATTGAAAAAGAACTAAATAAAAATTTAAAATTCTGTTTTTCAAAATACCAAGTAGAAGGTCAAACTACTTATGTTGAGAATTTCAAAACAGTAGCCCTAATAGAAGTCGTTTTGTAAAAAAATGTTTTAATTAAATAAGAAAATTATTAAAAAATAACCAATTAAAATTTTAACATTCTGTTTTTCAAAAGTTCAGTTAGAAGACTAAAACTACTTATGTTGAAAATTTCAAAATTGCATCTCTATTTGAAGTCACTTTGTATAAAAAAAGTTAATTAAAAAAGAATTAATTAAAATTATAACATTCTGTTTGACATGCATAAAATTAGAAAGCCAAAACTTCTCATGTTGAAAATTTCAGAGCTCTACTCTAATTTTAAGTAGGTTTTTATGTATCCACAGACAAACACTCAGCTTGTTTTATTATTATAGATGAATATAAATATATATTTTATCTCAAATTTTAATACAATAAACAATTAAAATGTTGTAGTATTTTTAATACAATACGTAAATCATTAAAACATTATATGGGTGTATTCAAATACTTAGTTAGCTTAATGATAAACAAATAACATTTTAGAAAGCTTAAATATACAAGGTGAGACTGAAAAGTAAGGTGACTGATATCATAATAATCGCTGTATTATATATTTGCAGATAATTACATCACTGTCCTTCAAAGTAGTTCCCGCCGTCTACAATACACTAGTGACAACGTTCATACAAGTTCTTGAAACTTGTGAAAAAATCCTCCTTTGAGACTGTCTTAAGTCCCTTGGTAATAGCAGCTTGAATGTCTGAGATGCTTGAAAATCGATTTCCCTTCAGTGCCAATTTCATATGAGGAATAAGGAGGGTGTAATACTTGTATTACAGTATTACACCCTCCTTATTCCCCTGTTCTAGGGCCAGCAGATTTTTTCCTTTAAATTCCTTGGTAGCAGCAGCTTGAATGTCTGAGATGCTTGAAAATCGATTTCCCTTCAGTGCCAATTTCATATGAGGAATAAGGAGGGTGTAATACTTGTATTACAGTATTACACCCTCCTTATTCCACTGATCTAGGGCCAGCAGATTGTTTCCTTTAAATTCCTTGATAGCAGCAGCTTGAATGTCTGAGATGCTTGAAAATCGATTTCCCTTCAGTGCCAATTTCATATGAGGAATAAGGAGGGTGTAATACTTGTATTACAGTATTTCACCCTATTTATTCCCCTGATATAGGGCCAGCAGATTTTTTCCTCTTTCCACTACTGAAATTGGCACTGAAGGGAAACCGATTTTCAAGCATCTCAGACATTCAAGCTGCTGTTACCAAGGAATTTAAGACAGTCTCAAAGAAGAACTTTTGCAGAAGTTTCAAGAGCTTGTATGAACTTTGTCAGAAGTGTATTGTAGACGGCGGGAACTACTTTGAAGGACAGTGATGTGTTTATCTGCAAATATATAATACAGTGATTATTATGACATCAGTCACCTTACTTTTCGGTCTCACCTTGTATAATAATAATGTGAGAAATTTATATAATAAATAACATAATTGTAACTTTTTGTTTAAAGTATGGCTTAATTTTTTTTTTGAAGAACGTGTACACATAATATATTGAGTATTCAATCTGCATTCTATGAAAAAGAAAAACTATTTTAAAAAGTATAAATCCTAAACATTATAATTTAACTTATAAAAGTAGAAAATATATGGGGTAAGTATCCCAAACAACATAACTGTTGGGGAAAGTCTCAGCGTAAATGGTAAAAAAAATATTACAATAGACTATCAAAATGAAATGATAATGAAATTTGCACTTGATAATTTTACATAAATTTTCGGTATAGTTATTTACGGTATAGTGATTAGCGTGCTAGCTTCTACACCCCGAGGTTGCGGGTCCGAGTCCCGTGTTGGCATGGGTGTTTGTAAATGTATGTTGGCTTGTCTAATGACGAATATTTCGGTGCATTATAGCCCTCGTGTTGCAGATAATCTGAAAACAACCAAACAACCATAATTTTTCTTTCAAATCATACAGTATCCTCTGAAAATATTTAATACAGATAGAAAATTATTTTTTTAATCAAAACTGAATACATTTATTTTTTTCAGAAACTGGTAACATTGTTTCATAATCTTATATTTCGAAATTAGCTGGACGAGTTGTACCATTTCTAATCTTGGAATCGAGTAAAAATAAATTCAACTTTTGTAGGACATAAATAGTTTAAAGTTTCAATATTAGTTTATTATTTTCATGTTTCATTTTCATGTTTCATGATGTTTCCACAGCTGGAGCATCTAGTTTTTAACTATCCCTTTAGTGAAAACCTTTAGACGTTCCATTAGTGCAAGAAATTAGACAATATTTAAATCTTAATTTTTAAGTAAATCCATGAAAGTTTATTTCCCCATCTGTAGCAAAACAGTTCACTATAAGAACATTTTGTTTTTTTCCCATTAGACTTGCGTTCTTTAGACAAAATGCAGAACATTTTTATGGACCGAGAAAGTCAACCTTCTGACAATTACCAAAGGATAAATTAACTTTCTTTACTAGCAAAATACTGCTTTTCTAAAAAATATTTGAATCAAAAAATTTGTAATTGTTACCACTGCTGAGACATTTACTGTAGTATCACATTATAAATGACATATATATCATAGTTAAAAGAAATTTATATTTTAATATACGAGTATTTTAATCCAAGCATCGGTAAATAGCAACTTATTTACTTGGGAATTGAACAAAATCTTCCTAAATCGAATAATAATTAAAACACATAATATCGATCCACTTGATATCATTATCGAATATCATAAATATTTTCTACAACGTTTGAAGCCCTTACTTACAATTCAAACATTTGAAAAGTTTTAGAACCAAAGGTTTTCTTAAGAATACCACCATCATTTCAGATATCAGTGTTATACATCAATCGTTACGAATGATACTTTCCTTCAGGCAACGTATCTCCTTAATCACTTGAATGCAGAAAGACGTAACTCAAGACATTTGCGTTTCCTACCATCACGATAGTTCAAAACCTTCAAGTCATTGTATAGGTATTAGAAAAGCGTAACAGCTTCGATAAATGGATATTGTTTCCGAAATTATCCATCGAACGTTGCATCCTATCCCGCATGGGAAAAGCTTCCTGTCTTTGGTATTTAAGGGAAGCCGAGAAATATTTAATCTTAGATGGGTTTTAACTATGATTTATTTGGCGACTTTGAGGCATTCCGCTCTGTTGATCGTCCGAGAGGCGAAGCGTAGTAATCGAATTACGGTGCCCGTTCTGTTGCTCTGTTATTAAAGAGGAACTGGTAAAACTCATCTTTAGCTTCAAACCAGAACTGCTGTTATTCACTCGCACTTTCGTTAATTGTATTGTTTGTTTTGGGCTATCTTCTTCTACTCCGGAGCGATGCTTCTTGAGGAATAACTTAATCTGGAACGAAAACTTGAGCATATGGTTACTGATACTAGACTGTCATAAGTAACTTAGCTTCGTAGATTACGTTGTATGGATTATTTTTCGGAAATTAATTACGCTTCATCTATAACTTTGTAACTAGGTTCTTCTTTTGTTAGTTAAAAATAATTCAAATTAAGTATTTGCAATGAGATGTATAAAATTACACTTATTGACATATTATCTTGAAATATGCGAGATATTTTATTTAAAGCATATAATTATTTTGTTTAACCCTTTAAATCCCACGGAGTCAGCGTTGTGGGTTTCACAAAACCCCAATGACTTTCCATTCGAAAAAACTGGAAATGAGCTCGCCCGACTCGTTCTCCTGTGGGCCACACCTGTGTTTCCTGTGGGGGGTCACTGTCGACCATTAAAAGATCATTATTGTCTACAACTTGTAATAGGGTTGTGCGTGGGGTCATCTACTTGATATGTCGGAGCATTTAGTCGGCATCTTGTCAATGAATGAAACGCCACCGCTAAGTACTTGACAAGATTCGCATACAAGAAAAATCCCGATAATCTTACTCGGTGTCCAAAGGGTGGGGCAGTTTGACAATGAATACTCTAAACCCATGGCTCCCTTTTAAATGCTACACAATAGCCTATTGTTGAGGACCGTCACGCTTCAAACAACTACTGCCAGGAAGACTCACCACAGTTTAAAATATCCGTATCCCATCTGGACCAGACCAAAGGGCGACTGGTTGGGAATTTTTCTACAAGGCGATTTAGGCCGGGTTCGGATTTAAAGTTAAGGGCATAACTAATTTTTACTACCCTAATAGTGGAGTATTTTAAATAGCTAAGATTCCATGTAAAATATATAAACAAATACTTTGAAACGAAAGTAAAATAGGTATTTCCTGTTGAAAATTGAAATATTCGAGATTGTAGAAAATAAAGTAAACAATGACTGTTTTAAAAGAAAATACTGATTCTTTTTTTTTAATGCTTGTGTACTAATCTACCTTTGTTGGAAAACATAAAAACTTAACATTACGTTTTAATTATTTCTGATTGTGTATATCATTCGTATTAAAGGAAGGATATTTAAAAATACAACATTCCCCATTTAGAATAGGTTTTTTAAAACTATTTTAATATTATTGTAATCTGTTGAGTTTAATAAAAACAGTAAGCAATCAGTTATTTCTCTAATTAAAATGTGATAATATTTTGAATTATATAAAAAAAAAAAATTAATGGTGAATTAAACATTTAACGTTTTCGAATTTTATGTTTCCTGAACTATGTATCTTATGTCACACCTCCCATGAAACTTTTTATAAAAGAATGACCCCATAAAAATACTCTAGTTACATGACATTCAATAGATATCTGTACAATGGAATATAAGGAATATATTTTGTTTAATTACAGAAATAAGTGGAATTCATTAAATAATATTTGAAAGCTGTCGACATAGATGCATATTTCGGCAATTTATTTCTTTCATCCAGCACATGTTACCATAAAACCCAGACATCTGATACTGCTAGTTGGAAAGATACACAATTACTCTCCTCGCTTTTGTGCATACAGAAACTTTCGTCAAGAGAAGAAAAATAATCCAGATGGCTGGTAGCAACGAACATTCAGCAAAATTCTCCCCGGAATAGATCCGTCCGTTCCTGATTCCTCTGCGGACTTCCCGCCAATCTCGCCAATAAACAAGGCAAATAAAAGTACGGCATGCCAGCCGTAAATTGGATGCCTGCATCGTGACTAAAGGCTGCCCGAGGACCGCAGCCCTAATTGGTCAGACCCCACATTTCGTCACGTTTATTTTTCCCTCGTCCACTTTTTCCACGCGTTTTCCCCTTATTCCACGAAACCAAATGAGTTGCTCGACGACTTTTACTACGCTGTGCATTTACTATTTGTTTAGTTTCTTCCTATAGTGCTATCTCCCTTTCCCTGAATTTCTTTCTGTCTCTTTAGCTTTTTCATTGCATTAGCATGTTGTTCTTTCTGGTTCCGGTAGATTTCCTTTTGTGATACAGAGAATGGAAATAGAAAGGGATAAACTCTTAAATGTTATCTCCAATCAGATTCCAGATGTTTAATTTATATCTGGTTAAGTGATCACTTTTGTCCAGTTACAGAGTAAAGGTATATCTTATTATCTTGCATGAGTTAATTTAATTTTTTTTATAAAATATACTACACACACTAAAATGAATTGCTTATGTGATATATTAGTCTATGGAAATATATTTTCTTCAAATCGTCAAACGTATTTTTTAAATCGCAAAAATAATTCACTTATATGAAAATAATATAATAGGTCAAATGAGTAAAATGGGTTGGATTTTTGATAATAATAACGCTAATTAATAATTACATTTTTCCATTGTTTATATTATTTCATTTAAACATTTGGTGTTTTCTATTTAATTATTTTTACTTTTAACATTATAGTATTTAAAATCACAATTGTTTCGAATATTTACATCAATAATCTTTATTACTGAGTTTACATACCCATTTTCCCAAACACAGTGGTTATAAAATGGGAAAGAACACACACAAATTAAATATCTTGGTAAATATACATAAGTCAAAAAAAAAAAAAATTATATTTTAATTACATTATTTAAGTTGCACTTCAAATTACTCATCAAAATGAAAAATACAGCAATATAACTCTAGTCTCCAGAAATCTTTAAAAATTCAATATAGATTGAATCAATGTCTAGAAAACCTTTCTTGGTATACTACCATATTCAAAAGTTTTATTAAATCAATTTTTTTTATAATTTCATATCAGTATATTTCATGATTATATTTAGCTAGCCAAAGGGTTTACCCATAGGAAAACGCATCAAGTGAATTTGCAGTTGTTTACAATGCTTTATCGGATTTTGATTTTTTTAATTTTTTTTTTGAATATTTGTCATACTCTATTATAGTGTCTTCTAGTTTAGTTATACACTTTAAATTTCTATTCATAGAATCCCATTAGCTTATCTGGTTTGTACTAAATACACTAGGAAAAATTATCTCAGAATTTTTCAATGAAATTTATTAAGAAATCGTATAAGTGTTTCTCCAGATTAACTGAATGTTCTTTATATAGTTTTACTGAGTGTTCTTTTTTTTAAACCTTCATAACTCTGTTTACATGAATAGGTACCACAAAATTCTTAAATGAATCTACCTAAGAGTCACTTCTCCTTAATATAATTTAAAAAAAAATTCACATTAACAAAGTGAATCTTCCAAATTTTAAGAAACCCAATATTGAATGAAACCCAATATTGAATGAATTTTACTCATGTCACATTAATGTGTTCAAAATAATAAAATAAATTATGTATTTTATAATTTGTTTTTCTCAAAAATCTATTTTTATATAAATAGAAAATCCCAAATATTTATGTAGGGAAAAATACATTTTACTGTTTAGGGGAAATTTTATGTGCAAAAATTATTATAAAACTGAAGAACTGTTGTTTTTCAGACTTTATCATTAAAATAGAAAATATTGACAAGAGATAACAAAGCATTTGAAAAATTAACTTAATCCTAAATATGCATGATATTTTTTAAATAAAAAATCTAACTTTTTATCCAATTATCTATTTTATTCCATCTGCACTAATTTCAAAGTAACAAAATGTGTGTTTTTTAATTTTTAAAATAAATTTTTCGTGCCCTAGAGGAAACAGCTTCTTGATTTTTCAAGGTAAAATGTTTTTATCAGCCAATCAGCATCTACTATGGGGATATTTTTTACTTCCCTTGATAGATAATAAGTATGAAATAAAATTAGTCAAAGTTAACTTACTTTATTTGTATTCTTTACTTTTTACAAAAAATATCACTCGAATCTAAATATACATTCCAGAACGTTCTTTAATTAATAACTAAATTCTAATCACTGAAATTACAACACAATAGTTATTTTTACTAGTTTTTTTTTCTCAAAATATATTTCGTGTGTGTTTTATTAAACAAAACATTTTTTTTTACAATAAATTACAAAGAAAGTAGGAAAGTAGGAAGTATAAATTACAAAGGTTCCTTTCAATACACATGTATATTAATCGGATTTCTTGAAAGTTGCGAATTCATTATTGAAAAGTAAGTTACAAGATTAATTTATAATTAAAAAGTTATTCAACTTGATCTAGGTTTTCGTTATACCATTTTATTTTCTGAAAAAATTATGATATCACAAGACTAATATGATTTAAATAAGAAAGTTTGTTAAAAATAATACTTTGAGAAAACTAATTAATTTACTTATAATCATCCTTGATATAATTTGTGATAGTAAATATCTATGAGATATGAGGATTACGAATGCATGTTTTAAACTTGATTAACATGATAAACACTTTCATGCTATGTTATTTTGACATTGGAATTTTTGAAGGTATTACAATTGAGTACACGATTTAAGTCAGTGTTTTTTTAGTTGGGTAGATTATTTGATAAATACACCTGAGAATATAAATAAAAGAAAAGCTTAATATCAACTATTAAGAGAAGATCTTAATATTAACTATTAAAATAACAGTTTAATATTAGATGCTAAATATTAACTATTATACTATTATAAATTGTTAAAAAGTACACGGAATTTTGTAGGGTATTTCTCACCTCAAAGAAAAATTGTTAGGTATTTTTTTGTTAGGTATTTTTTTGTTAGGTATTTTTTTGTTAGGTATTTTAGGTATTTTAGACATTGGAATTTTTGAAGGTATTACAATTGAGTACACGATTTAAGTCAGTGTTTTTTTAGTTGGGTAGATTATTTGATAAATACACCTGAGAATATAAATAAAAGAAAAACTTAATATCAACTATTAAGAGAAGATCTTAATATTAACTATTAAAATAACAGTTTAATATTAGATGCTAAATATTAACTATTATACTATTATAAATTGTTAAAAAGTACACGGAATTTTGTAGGGTATTTCTCACCTCAAAGAAAAATTGTTAGGTATTTTTTTTCTGGAAGAGCCATTGACATTCTCAAAGTAAACCATTTTTACTCTTATAAATATTATGAATGCATATTTTTAGAGATGCATAAATGGATGTTTCTCTAATGATTTTTTGACTATTAATCTATATTGTTATGAATTTTCGTAGAAGAAATGACAACACAGCTTTCACAAAAAAAAAAAAAAAAAAAAAAAAAAAAAACTGGTTATTTCTTTTTCTTTTTAAGAGGCTCAAAAATCCTTTTTAAATGACAATAAACTAGCTAACAGGCTTTAACAAAAACTCCAGTGTACACAACTTCAGACACAACGATAATTAAGGTACCACGAAAGTAAACAAACTCTAAGATCTTTTCACAACAGTTTTACAAAACCAACTAAAAATCATCTTTCATGCTGTGGTGGTATTTATACCTTCGTGTGCCAACTTTAAAAAAAAAAAAAATACGAATCAAATGATCTGGTGATCGGAACACGCTGGAAAATATCTCGTCTCGATTCACTCTGATGTTGTCAACTTTTAACTTGTATGATCGTTGTTGACAAACATGTTTAATATAATAAACAATAAAAAAAAATATGCAAACTATATTTAAAATTATAAACAGAGACACAGGAGAAAAGCATAATAATATCTAGTATAATATCAATGGTTATTTGACCATGAAGTACACTTTGTACATTATGAGGATGAAAGAGCTGTAACTATATTCAGAGAATTCAAAATTTGCTGCATCCGTAGATAAATGTATCATTTAATAAAATATAGTGCTAAATAAACCAGTCCCTAGTAATATTTAAATAAACCTTACAAAATTCATTCATAATTGCGTAAAGTTTTCGAATTAAGAGTATTGGTTCAATTTCAGAATAAATAAGACTTTGTAGCGGCTCAACGCTTTAATATTTCTTCTAACTGTTAATTTTGTAACAGTGTCATTTCTTTCCTTATTAATGCTCATTCTTATTTTCTCTCCGAAATGAAAAGATATAGTTTATTGCTTAACCTTACAAATAGTGATGAAAAGATACAAGTACTGTTATCCAAAGTTATCAGACTTCTTTATAGTTTGGTAATCCTCCAAAAACATCTATAGTACACGGCATATAGTTCTGTTATTCTCCAGCCAACCAAGTAAAACCTTCCAGTAATCCGGGAATGTTTTTATGGTGTTAGCTTGGCATCCAAATCACAAAAACAACAAATGTACGAAGGCATCTTTGCATCGTGGGTTATTCTCCATCAGATTCAGTGGTTTAAGATCTAACCAAGCTTGGATGCAATGTTCTAATACATAAGTATAGCAGGATTCACTCAGTGTGATTCCTTTACTTTCCGTCAATTTCTCTTATGGTTAGAAGCTGACCGTTAATGATGCCTCCCTGCAGGGCAATTCATGGATCGGGATGGTACCTCTCGGATGTGGTAAGACCTAGTACACGTGAGTTTTATTACATTACGTTCTGGGATTAAGGATATTGCATTTACGTATATTTTAGAATGATATTGCATGAGGATGTATAGAGCTCCATGGACTAATTATGTGTAGTGTTCATATATATTTCAACTTTCAAGAATTCTGTAATTTTATATATCAAAAGAAATGAAATAAAAAGAAAAAAAAAACTATATGTATATTGAAATTTATGCAGATAGTGAAGATCTATTTATTTATTATTGAGTATTAAGAACATTTTTAAAAAATAATTTAATACTTTTTTTTTCAATTTTGAGATTTAACTCAGAAAATAATTTGCTCTTATTGATTGTCATACAAATTTAAACAACTTTTTTTATTTTCTTTCAATCCTTTTTTCATGTATCAATTTATTAACTTTAATTCATAGAAGTAAAGGTTCTGTAAGCTTAGTTTCAGAGTCAAGGTAAAAAGGGGATTAAAAGGGTTACAAATTCATAAATATTTTAATTTGTACGTGTTGTTACGAATTTTCTTCTCTCAGAGGAATAATGACACTGGTTTACAAAAGTAATTTTTTTTTTCTTCACAAAGAATATACAATTCTTTAAACAGCAGCTTAAAGCATTCCAAGTTCAAACCAGAGCTTCCAATCATCCTAACTCAACAGAAGCAAAACCACAAGCCTCCTGTTATTCAAAACACCCCAGAGTTGCATCCACATAAGTTCAGCTCCAAGACATCTACAGTCGGAACTGGATTAGACTGACCCTGAAAAAAAAGTGCCAAGTTCTTCATGCAATAGCTATGGCTATATAGTTTAGCTATGTTGTAAATTACAGGCAGTGAAAATAAGTAATTAATAAGATTTTCTTCACCAAGTCAAAATTCCTTTAGGTCTCAATATTCAGTCACAAAAATGTTTATGACACTTGGCCATTACGCTCCGCTGTAGAAACACAGCCAAAAAGTGATCCAGATTACGTAATCTGGATCACTCATTGGCTGTGTTTTGGTACTGCGGCGTGTAATGGCTAAGTCACTCAAGCATTTTTGTAGCTGAATATTAAGGGTTATGAAAGGGAATTTTGACTTTGAGAAGAAAATCTCACTAATTTCTAATTTTCATTGCCCGTTATTTACAAAAACTTGAAACTTGGCTCTACTTTAGAACTCAATACTTTTCACGGCCAAACCTAATGCATAAACTTGCTGATTTTTTTACAGAGACGTTTTTCTTCGAATTTTACTTTTTTTGTTTTTACGCTACTAATTTTTAATTTTTAATGCTTATTTTGTATATCAATAGCTAATTTAAAAACGTTTAGTTTCCATATTTTTAAAACTTGCAAGAAAAAATCCTGTGTTGCAAGGTTCAAGTGTGCATCTTTTTAGGGATACTCATCCGTTAGACGGGTACTAGATAAAAACCGCCAAACTGAAGCGATGACTCATAATAGCTAATAACCATGGAATAATTTATAATTCCTATAATAAACCGTTATAGGGTTACTATAGCAACCTTATAACACATCGTAAACCAAAGAACTTAAAACTAACATTAACGGTGGCGATATGTTAACGCGACAACTCACTAACTTAGGCTTGGCGACAACTCACTAACTTAGGCTTGGCGACAACTCACTAACTTAGGCTTGGCGACAACTCACTAACTGTTATCTGTCTAAAGGAAGAGTACCTTTTTTGTACTTACTTCCTATACAGTCAACTGTTGACGCACTTGCGTCGTAACTACGAGAGCTTTAGAATTAGCCGACTATTTTATTCTTTTAATTTAAATTATAATTTAATTTTAAGGAATTAAAAAAGAAAAAAAATTAACAAAATCCAATTAGAGTGATTTTTTTAAGAAATTTCAATTTGTCAGACCACAGTCCATTAAGTATTTATGCATTGAATGTTAATAATGATAATACATAATTATTTTAAATAAATAGTTTATTCAGATGTGCAAAAAAGTTGAAAAAGGGGGAGAAATAACAATTGGCGATCATTTTGTAGCCAATTAAAGGTATCACAAATGGTCGATTGTATAAGGCGTAGGTACCCTTCCATTTATTATTTATTGATTTTAAAGGCATCGTGGTGTGAGGTGAGTTTCTTTTCTGTTTATATATGCTAATAGCTACTAGTATTCTAAGTTTTATAATTCTAGATACAATTTTTCTTCTTCCCCAATAGAAATATATTAGAATTCAGATTTATATTTTTAGAACATTGCTCCCTTCGGAGGATTCTGAAGAGGAAATCTTGATTTTTAGATATTGTCGTTTGTATGCATGTTAATTCTTACAAGAATACCAAATTTCATAGCTCTTCCTCTACTAGAAGTACCTTACTTATTAGATGATCAGTGAGTGAGTGGGTTGTTCTCAAAATAAGTCGTTTTATGCCGCTTTCGAATTTGATTATCTCAACAACCAATATAATTAGAGACTTGAAACTTAGGGGATTAGTAAAGTGGTTAACAGCTACACGTTAAAAAATTTAATCTCTTAGGTATAATGTAATGTGCAGATATGATAGGTTAAAATACTGCTGAATTGCTTCCAGAAAATATGTCTGGTAGTTAACTTGGCAGGTGCACTGCTGAGCACCTAGATTTCGTAATATCTAAGGATTTAATCTTCAAAGGACTATAATTTGATTTTGATATTGTTGTGAATTTTCCACAGAGTCAATGATGGCACAGTTTTTATTGGAAACAAACAATTATTTATTCACTCTTCAAAGACACAAAATTTATTCACTATCAAGAGATGTTACAGAGATGTTTTTGTTAGGATATAAATTGTATTAACTTCAGATGTAGTGTATCCGTTGCTAATAGAATTAATGGAATTGATTTTACCATCCAGTGGTATATACAACTGTAAGATTGTAACAAAAAAATTAATTCTTTATTTATAATTGTTCTTGTAAAATCCTCTATAAAATATATAATAAAAAAAATTATGATGCACGTTTTTTAAAATGTTCCTTCAGGGAGATTTGTAATTTCAAGATTGACACAAATACAGGGCACTATTAGAAAAAAATTACCAACAGTTAAGGTCTCTTATATAATGTTTTGTTAACAATGTTTTCGATTCCATTTCTGAGTACATTTTCAGACTAACGAAAAATTAGATTATGTTTTGCTTTTAATATTAAAAGATTCCCATATACATAGAAGCACAACAATAAACAACTTGTTTATTACTGCTAAAAATTCACTTAATAGAGTGATAACTCATGGCCCACAGTTATATACACATTACAGAGGCAAGTGACTGAAAATAGATTTTGGCTGAATGTGTTTTCAGAACGATCTTGCAGAACTTTCTAGTCTCTCTGAGTTACCGTGCTCCCTCAGCACTAAAACCACACCAATCTCACTTCGGGCTCTTACCCCACTAAGGATTGATTGGGAGTGGTCCCGGGGATGCAGCAATTGGGAGAAAAGTGGCCCCTGGGAGCGAGATGGGAGTGCGAGAAATGGAGATGGGATTACTCCTAAACTGCACCAGAAGAACATCGTTGTTTGGGTTGAAAGAGTGGTGATAGTACCGAAAGGTGGTAGCACGTAGAGAAATTGCCTTTCTTTCCGTGATTTGGTTTCAAAGAGGGTTTTAACTTTTAAATGTATTCTAGCAATTTTATGTTTTTTCTTATTTTTGAAAAAAAATTAAGGAAAATGGTTGTTTAAGTTTTTATTTTGCTCTTCATTTTAGCTATAATTCAACTTTTCCTTTACAACAACCATGTACATTTTGAAAACTTTTGAAAAAATGCTAATGAATAATACTATACTAATTATATATTTTGACAAAAATTTAAATTTTTATCTATTTGAGAGATTATTTAATTTTTTAGGTTTATCAATTTTTTTTTATTTTTTTTTATCTATTGCGCAAATTTATTATGTGTAGTATTTTCGGGTATAACGTAGATCGTTCCATGTCACGTTTAAGACAGAAATGTTGACTTTTTCGAAATTTTGATAATTTGCAATGTTTCAACAACCTAATTTTTTTTAGCTTTGAATTTTAATTTTTGATGACAAAAATATTACAATACAATGTGTTTTACTTCGAAATATCGACTCAAAGTATATAGAATCCGAATTTGCTTCTAGTTTTTTTCTTATACAATATTTATAAACTATATTATAACTAAAAATAAGATAGGGAAATTCACAAAATATATGTGATTGCCATAATATCATAAAATACTTCTAATTCCGATATGAATCTCCACAATTAGCTTTGGCAATTTTTCTGTATCACTGTTTTGGCTGTTGAATTTTCTTTCTTTTTTTTGTGTTATTAAAGAAATTCTTGCAGGTACGCTTTAAAAATTTGCATGATTTATTGGAATTTTTCTCATGCGCTTTTAAAAGAATGGTTTTGTACTTTTTAAGAAATGAAGTTCTCATGCAACGTTCATTTTTTGAATGGTGCTTATCCCGTATAAATATGAAGCTATTTTCTAAGATGAAATGTCAGGTTACATGCATTATTAAGATACTATCCTAATTGTTCTCTCTGGTCCCTCCTTAATTATATCAACAAAAACAAAGTAGAATAAGTCTACAATTTCGGTAACTGAATAAAGTTTCCCAAAAGTTCATCAAAATTTTTTTTCAAATTTAATGAATTTTCTTCAATTTCAATCTTTTACAAAATATTTCCTGATAACTCTATACTGCCCTTCCAATGCAATTTTTTTAGTACGAATAAAATTAAAAAAAAATATTTTTAACATGAAAAATCTCATCTTTAATACTATTCATTGTTTTGGTTTTTGGCTTTAAATTATTTCATAGATGAATCGCAATACCATATCTAAATGAAAATCCATACTACCCA
Organism: Linyphia triangularis; assembly: GCA_963978545.1. Lineage (NCBI taxonomy): Eukaryota > Metazoa > Arthropoda > Arachnida > Araneae > Linyphiidae > Linyphia > Linyphia triangularis. Next base: position 52,205,019 of record OZ021722.1, on the reverse strand, counting down.
AAGTGGTTTTATGTGGAATAGTTTCCATTTAAATATACAAATAAATAATTCATTAAATATAAAATTTTGCCAAATTTTTTTACTAGCATGAATATATTTCACTTCAGTAAACCGTTAAAGTGTTAAAAATTATTTCAAAATGTGTAATAATAATTTCAAAATCACTTTCATTTTAACTATTACATGCATTACTCCTATGTAGCAGCAATAAATAATAATTAACCCCATTCAATACTTTTCTAACTGCAAACAAAGAAAAAAGTATTGCTCAAAAATTTACACAAATATTGTACCTAATGAAAATGAAACAGTTTACTTAGAAGTAGTTCGGCTGTTTTTTGTATGACCTGAAAAAACGCGCTTCTTTATAGAAAGAATTAGCTTTTGTTTGATCGGCAGACAAATATTAAACCAATTCTCTTATATAGCAGACTTAAACTCTATAACATTCGAAAACTCACAAACACAAGCATACATTTAAAAGAAACATATTCTCCATATATTCTTAATTGAATTTAGATCTGTGCTTTAGGTTGGACAACCTAAAGAACGATAACATTAGAGAAAAACCACTGTTTAATTATGCTGCACAAATAAGTCGAAGCATTAACCTGTTCAAAGCGACACTGAGAACCGGATAATGTTTCAATAAATGGTGACGCCTCAAACCATTACTGATAAACCACCTTGCCGCTGACTGAAAACATACCATCCATAGGGGTGGACAAGGCTCCACTACTTTTCCTCACAATAAATTACTGAACGTCATTTGTCAACTCTCTACCTATCATTTCGAGATTTAAAGACGAATTTGTGAAGCCACTATCCTTCGAATTATTTTGCTTTCTCTTTAAACAGACGCTTTTCACAGCAAAATTTGCAGTATTTATCCTCTTGATATCTTTCTTTAAATGTTACATTTAGATCTTTTAAAAACTCATCGAAGAGAATATTTTTCTTCTGATTTAAATTCCAACAACAAATTAGTATCCACGTCAGAAGTAATTTAAGGAACTGCCAAATGTATAATTCAAAATGTGGATTTGACTTTTATGTATCTTGCATCTTGTTCTTTTAAGAAGCTGGTGTGATTAAGACATTAATAAACTGTTATTTAGATTACATTAAGTATATTTAGAATAAAAACTCGCTGAAGAGATAAAAGGAATCTTGCAGAATCGTGTTGTTTGATTTTAATACTTTTTAGATGTATAACTCAAGTGAAGGAAAGAATTATACTCCACGGCACAGAACAAGTAGAAAACACTTGTTTTGAGATTTTTAACTTGATATTACCAACCAAATTACTAGAAAGAGTCAATTAACAATGATGTAAAACACCATTGCATATAACAATTGTTCCAGTGAAATAGATGAAGAATAAATATTTTCTCAGAATTAACAGTGAATTCATATTAAGCAAATGAAGAAATTAATTCATTCATAGAAGCAATTATATATATGAAATAAAAATAGTATTAATTTTTGTTTTGCTTTTTAGTATTTGAATAAAGCATGAAGAATATCTTTTTCAGAAATACTCAAAACGAAATTCAAAACATATTATTTGGAAATATTGTTTTCGTTTTTCTTGGGAAGATAAAATCTGAAAGACTACAGTAAATGTCATATTTTTATTACGTTTTAATGTAAGATAAAACTGAAAAGAGAATTTTGTTTGTCTTTAAAAGCATAACGTAGATGTATGGATTTTTTAAAGTTTAAATGTTTGACTTAAATGTGAATAGCATTTTTCTTGACTACTTTTTTAATTTCTTTGGAATTTAATTCGAAAAGTTGCTTGCTAATACGTAACGCGATTATTTATTTTTTTTAATTTAGTTGAGATTGATTAAGGGATAATTAAATTAACAATCATTCTTTAATTTAAGCCAAAAAACATAACTTAAATAAACTTCCATAAATCATAATTGTGATTGGAAAAGTTTATGAAACTAATTTTTAAAGAAATTAATTGGATATTCGTAAATGTTATTTTTTAAACCACTTCATGCGTTAATGAATTTTATCTTACTTTATTAGCTATCTATCCAAACTGAACTCCTCATTTAAATTAAAAATGAGTTGAATGAATTTTGGAAGAACATTCGATAAATTTTCAATGTCGTAATGATTGGAGAGAAATTGTAGAATTTTTTTTTTTTTTTTTTTTTTTTTTTTTTTTTTTGCGGTGCATTATTTTAGAAAAATTAGCATCTATCATCCATCATCGGTTTTAAGACAATCAGTTTAAATAGACTGGTTTTCGATGTAAATGCTTTTTACCATAACAAATTATTTCTTTACCTATTTGAGAGAATGAATGACTATTATTTAATGAATTCATTTAATAAATAACAACTGCAGTTTAAATAATGTATACTCACTTAACCACGAAGGGGGAACAATAACATTCTAAATTTTCATTGTTTACCCTTTAGATTTGGGTATGTGCTATAATTCACGGTTTTAAAGTCATTATCTGATAAAAATATTGACAGGCACACGTTTCAGAAAAAAACTCCAATTGTAATTATTCTTGGAAGGTAATAGTGTTTTTGTTGTAAAAGGATTTAGTATAAATTTAACTTCATTTTAACATAAATAGAGTGCACTTTTTATTATGAGAATAATTTTTAAACAAACATAGCAATTCTATTCATTTTTAAAAACGTAACTTGCTAGCTTTCTTGAATATTTCGTAAAAACATTTTGAAACAGAATTTTTATTGGATTTTTATATTTCATAACAAAACATCTGTATTTCACATATCAATCGATATATTATTTCTATTTAATTACACTTAACCCTACTTTCAATGATATTAATGTGTAATATGTTTTTTAATTGTTACATACTAAGTAAATAGTTAAATGTGATTTAGTATTTTGCATTCGATACTTTATTAAGTATGAAAAAATATTTCGAAATATTTATCTCGTTTTCATTAATATTCATTGTTGCCTAATCCAAAACTAAATTAATGAGTTGAGTTTTAGTTCTGAATATTCATAAAGTAGATTTTTATATCGATAAAAAAAAAAAAAACTTTTCATAATAAGTTTTCTTATAAAACAATCACTGTTTTCACTTCTTTTTATGAACCTTTGGCTCTTAAGAAAAAATACTTTACATCAACTACTAAAAGTATCTAGTTCATTGATTATCAAGATCCATTAAGTGTTAGCGTTAGTAATTTGAGTTGCCTTTAATTCAGTTTTATTTTCATTTTATATGATATTAACTTAGTATGCAAGTAAAAATTTTATGAGTTATCAGATTATATTTTCCGAATTAACAAGTAACATGTGGTATTTAACGGTATGCTCTATTTTTTAATGTAGTTTCACAACGTTTATAATAAAAATTCAGGCATGCCAACTTATTAAACACCGAAGCAATGTTTTATTTTCTCTTACAAATGCTCTAGATAATACTCGTAAAATTTTTTTTATTTTCTGTATCTAAGATTTCAGAAAATGCGTATTCATAAAATATACTGTATTTTACTGTTTTTTTTCCAGTAAAAATCGTACAATATCACAAGAAATTTATTTCAGTACTGATTTTCTTATATTAAAAATATCTTGCAGTATATTTTTATTTTTTCCTCCTCTCTACAAATCATAAATTTACACACTGAAATAAAAAGAGCTATCTTCAGAAGAATTTAAGTATGACTTACGCCATTCCATACATACTTTACACTGCCAATCCCAAAAGATCAAGTGAGCCATCTCATAAAAAAGGGGCAGGTGTCGTGTGGTCTTCCATCTCTTCCGGACCACTTCCATCAAGCTTCAGGAAGAAAGACGCTGTAACAAGAACTTTAAGTTAGGATGCTTAAATTTTCCTTTTCATCTTCCACCCCCATCCATCATGGGCTAATGTTTGTGTCGAATACTGAGGAAATCACCCATATTTTTAAAAAATGTATTGTGGGCGATCTCTTGAGAGAGAGATTCTGTAGGTAAAATCTCAACATAAACAATGAACTAGTGACAAGGGACATAAAGGAGAAAGGTTTAGAATTATTTTTGATTTTAATTCAGTCCTTTAATGTATAAATAAAGAGTTTGTTACGCTAAACATTGAAGTCTCGTGAAATAAACTCTCCATTCATTAAAGATTTTGAACTTGTGAACACTTTTTGCTTTAGTATGTATTTTAAAACTTCATTGAACACATTAAATTGCAAAACTTTACTAGATAATAAAAGGATTTTCTAAATACGTAAAATTAAAACTCACAAATAGGCAAATAAATAAAAGTATTAATAAGTTTTGAATTTATTAGGTGTTTTACAAAACAAGATTTAAACATAATAAATATCTAAACCCTTATATGTTTGAAATTTTTTATATATTTTTTATTTCAAAGTTAATGCTAAAATAGCTTATTTTCTTATTTTATAGATATTCCTTGAAACATATGCTCAAAATAATTGTGTTCCATTTAAGCAATAACACGACAATTATTAATTTCAATTTCAAATAGGGATAATTTTGATATTTTTCATTGTTTGTGGCACATTTTTATTTTGTCCATTTTTAAAATTATTTATCTTAAAACAGGCAGCCTATATTGATTTTATCCATGCCAACGAATGAATTTTCCTTAGCTACTAAAACGCCCATCCCAAGGATCTCTACACATCTCATCTAGTTTATTATCCATTACTAAAATAGCAAATAACTATGTGGTATCCACCAGCATCCCTCGGCGCTACTTGCTCATATTTGGTAGAATTTATGTCCGTTAACCTTTCGCTGAAGAGTTTATTGGCGTAACGATCGAAGACGCCATCTTTTCGGGAGGTGAATGAAGGCTTCCCGTGACTCCTGTGTCACATCTCTTGAGCAAAATGGATGATCTTTCGGCGCATATTTCGAGGGATGGCAAAAAATGCCTGTCGTTAAACAGAAAAGTCAATTTTTCTTCATCTTCCTCATCGTTTTTTTTTTCTCCGTCCTACGTCGCTAAGGGTTACACGTGAGGGATGACATAGATCTGGTAACCGCCCTGTCAAAGGCAGGGACGATAACGCCACTGTGTAATATGGGAGATGTATTTAACGAAGGTGTTTTATTATCGGACCATTGCAATAAAAACGTGTCAACCTTCTAAACTGTCCACTTAGAAGGGTCGCGAGGTAAAGAGGTTTTTGCTGATTAATGACACTAAGATAACTGCTGAAAATGGAGATTTAAATTAGAATCGAGTTTTTTCATAGGCACTTTTATGTAAGAATTATCTAAGTAAATGTACTTAGCATTATATTTTCTGGAAGAAGTAGCTATATACATATATCAAAGAATACACGTCTCTTTGGAGTGTATTTTTCAATCATCCTAATTTAACTTAAAAAGTGGGTATTTAAGACTAAAAGTATTTATTTCATTTCAAATTTCCCTTCGGATTACCTATAAAACAATTTATGAAATAAAAAACTTGAATGATTTACATTTGAAATTTTTTTATTTGTACTTCGTCCTTGTAACATGTATTAAATGGCAAGGTATTTAAAAAATTGATAATTAATTTTAAGTATGTATACTATTTAATAATATTAAAAATGCATTTCATTCGCTAAGATAAGTAAAAACGTATAATTTTTAATTTCAAGACCATTCCTTTAATCCCCTTCCCCTTTCCCATTCTTGATCTCTCATACATTTAGGTTACAAATTGAAATATAATAAAATTGCAAATTAATCATATTTACGCTAAGCCAAACACATTTTATATAGCAGTAGTATTTTTCTACATATCATTACTATATCATCACATAAGAAAATCAAAATCAAATATATTTTTGTTCCTTGTTTCAAAAAATTACACTGAGCATAAATTATTCCTGTGCATAAGTTGTGAATAAGTAACTTACTACATTTTATAACGTTATTCCCTTCATAACGTTATAAAAAGAAGTAAGTAAAAAGAAAGATTATTACTTTTGCAAGTTACCATACAATACGAGTACAAATTTCCATCGTAAGTGAAACAAATATCGACCTAGAAAGTGATGGGTAACAAACTCATTTATAAATTAATACACTCTACTTTCATTTCCCAACTCATTCAACACAAAGAAGTTCTCTAAACGCAATCACTTTTGCACTCGAGAACTTTATTTACCCAATATAACTCCAACAATGGAATCTGGTCGACGCAGCAAAACAAGGCAATATCAGGTATTTTTATGGCCTCATATAGCACGGCTATAAATCACGAGGGCGCCGAACCTATTTTTGTATTATGTTTTGTTTTTTTCTTTCTTGAGACGAAGGACAAGAAAAGGCAGAAAGAACTGATGACAGATCCCTTGGCCGTTGTCTTTTTTCGAAGGAAACGAATAACATATAACGGAGGCTTTACCCATCCAATTGCACTATGAATGATAAATATCGTCTGAGGATGCCTTCTGAAATATTCAATCGTCAGGAATTATGTTTATGGATGAATATTTTCTTGCACTTAATAGACATATATTTAAAAAAAAAAAAAAAAAAAAAAAAAAAAAAAAAAAAACTATTGCATCTAGTTTTTTCCTTCTCTTAATATTTATTTAATTTCCTAACTTGATTTAAAAAATCCTACATCAATATTCACAATGTGTCTTAATATTTATTTTCATATAATTGCTATATTTTATAACAAAACCCTTAATTTTCATTCACACATTTCAGTTTAGTAAGTTAGTAACACATTAAACATTGTGAGGATTGAAAATTAAAAAATTAATAGAAAATTGATTTTAAGATTGTATAATACACTAAGAGAATGCGTGCTTAAGTTTTTATATTTAGGTTTATTTGGGATGTATTAAGCAATTCAAATTAATTTAACGTTTGTAATAAACGAGTTAGAATTCAATTTTATTTTCAGAGTGGTCAACAAGATATATAGAGAACTTATATGCCTAATTTTCCATTACCAACCTTAGCAGCACTACTAAGTTCATGATTTGTATGAAACTCTATGTGTTACGTGCTAAATGAATTTTTGTAAGACGTAACTAGTTTTTACTAGTGTTAAAAAAATTGTGTATATTATTCAATACATGAGAACTTATAGTTTTCACTTCCACATAGGCATAATGTGAAAAAAAAATTCTGCCTTAGTTACATCTGTGTGTTAATTGGTGATATATTTTTAAAATTGATAATAGTTTTTGAATATGTACTATACATTAACTTAAAATAACTCTAAATATGATTATTTACTCTTAGGTAAGTGAGCCAAATAAAACCAAGCTAAAGATTGAGATTTTTTCAATTCTGGAAACTAGATCACTGTGCTCTAACTTGGTATACTTTTAAGTACGCTATTGAATCATACGAAAATCATTACTAAGGTACATTTATTAATTTCATTAATTTCAATACTTTTAAAATATAAATTAAAAAAAAAAAAAAAAACTAGTACGTCGGATCCACTCTTTACTCAGGCCAAATAAAATACAGGATATGATTAATAATATCAGCACCAAATAAAATAAAATATATGCTTCTTATATATATAAAATATTCTTTACCTGTAACGAATAATAAAGAATCATCTCCCAATATAGACAAATTAATCAGGATTTTTTTTTATTTATTGGAAAATTCAAAAAGACGTCTTTGACGTAAGAGTTAGAAGTTAGTCAAGGTATGCAACATATTATATAAGCCGTGAAACTTATTTTTCTTAGGCGGGAGATGTAAGTTAAAATATTGATACACCTAAAATAAATAATAATAAATCAATGGTATGTCAAGCGTACGTATAAGACTATCCATATCTTCCCGGTCTATGAAACACTTTTCATTTAATACACAAGGTGAAAAACCTTTTTTAAATTTTAATACTTGATTAGCAATGATTAAATAGTAAGTTCGCATGTGTGTAGTCTTTCATATAATATTACTTCACAAACAAAACACATTTACGGTTCAAATGTATTTCTGAAGCACTTAGTCACAGCTAAATAGTGGATTTTATGACTTTTCTTCAGAGACATGGATGACATTATCCGATTTTATGCATCCACTTTTAGGTTACCTTAAATACTAATTATCATAAAATAACAAAATTAAAAACTACATATAGCATTCATATCCAAACATAAAACATATATCATATTAATATAAAATGACTTATTCAAAATAATATATGAATTCACATAGATTAAAAAAAAAAAAAAAAAACCTTTTAAAAGGAAAAAATATTGCGGATAAATAAAAACAATAAAACCTTATATCAAAAGCACCACTCTGAAACAAAACACATAAAAGAAGATAAAATAAAAGCATTTCCTTAAGCTACCATTAAAAAAAATAATAGTAACCTGACTTACCTTCCAGTAAAACTCGTAAATAATATTCACGACACGAGGTTGAGTGGTTCGAAAGGATTGAGGATTATGACCGAAAATACGAAGAGAATAGAAAAAAATGGCGCTTCGAAATTCTGTCAAGGAATATTCCTCTTCTGGAGGATTGGAATCCGTTTTGAATGTGGTAGAGAAGAGGGGCATATGAATCGTAAAAAAGGATTTTCAGCAGCACAGGAAGTCAATAGTCGTCAGATGGTCGTTATTCGTGTTTGGGAAGCAAGTAAATATTTGACTATTTTATAAATTTGAGGTTTTCAATTGACATAAAATTCCTTGTCTTGAAAGGGATTGTGGGAAATTGTTCTTGAAGAGGAAGGGGGTTGTTTTGAAATAACTATAGTTTATTGATAGTAGTTTGAAAGTTATTGATCACAATTGTGGAGATATATACATTGATTAAGTTTCCAAAAAGTCCTTTCAGATTAATAACGTTCAAATTTATTATGCGAATGTTCAACCTTTTAGCAATTTTTCTCTTTTTTAAAATAAGTTTGAAACATGTTTTAAGATTATTTTTGAGGACTAAGTAAAATGAATTTTATGAAAACTGGAGAATTATGTAATTTCATTAAAATAAAAACTGTACTTATAACTAACTTACATGAAATAATTATATGGTATTTCAAAAGATAATTTTACAAATTAATTGCATGTTCTTTCTCTGACAAGAAACTTGCTAAATTCCCATACTTCTTTCAACGAGAGTTATCCAATTCGCAATTGTACAATTGCTCTTACGCGTAAAATAATCTACCAGACCAACTAAAGGGGGTAAAATTTAAACAAATGACTGAGGGTAGCTGTTGGTTCTACCAGTTTCGACTTTCTCATTCTTCTAAGATTAAACTGCTTCCATAGATTTCATTATACATGGTTAGAGAAAGGTCTGCGTTTGTGTGCGTCTGCACTAAATTGATGACTGTTCTTTCCGGACTCTAATCCACAATCCAGAAACATTGGATTAAGGGAGTTACACGGAGTTTGTGTTGTGAACTTTGCGTTGGAGAAAATGCTCTGACTATATAATATAATTTAAATATGTGTTCTTGCTCATTTAATGGAAGAATACTCGGTCAACGGTAGAGTTAGCATTTCAAAAGTTTCGTTTCCGAAATTTAAATCTTATGATATAATTAATGGAATGATATTTAAACTAAACAACGGTTTTGGTAATTCAAAACATATGATAAAAATCTTTACAGGAGTGTATTTTAAGATCATAAAGGAGAAATAGTGTTATGTATAGCTTTATTGAATCCTAATTTAATTAACCCTTTCACTTAGGAGATTAAAGACATCCAAAAATAGGCATAGAAACAAAAACGAATTGTTCATAATAAAGCAAATTTGATCACTATGTATTGACATCTAAGATAGCTGTTGACTCAAATAAACCTGAATTTTGAAATTTCGGTTTGAAAAGAAAGCAATTTTCACTTAATTTTTATGCAATAAATGTTAACGTTTAAAATCAATTTAAAAATATAAATTTATGGTGATGTTGAAGCCTTATCTATAAAAACATAATGTTTTTCTACATATGATAAAAAAAAATTATAAACTTGTTTTATCTTGTACAATATTTACAATTGATAGCTGTGTACTTAAAAATGATAATTCAAATCTAAGAATAGTATCTAACTGAGTATATAGTGGTTTCTGCTCTAACAAAATATATTTATTGAAACTTTTACTATGCGTTGCTTGGTTGTGAAAATTTCTTTTGAATATTTTAAAATTTCCTTTCATTTCATTTATATTTGAAATAATATTTATAAAATCATTCACGTAAATAATATATAATTCTAATGAATGATGCTTGGTAATGAGTCAGATGCCTGGAATATATAAATATGTTTGTATTTTTTTACTTTGAGTTAATGTCTTTTACTTTCTTCTATAGAAGGACGGACCAGAAGTAATTTTAATTTATTTTGTTAAAAATCTTGAATCAAGCAACTAAATTTGTTTCAATACCAAACTGAAATTTTTAAACACAAAATGGCTGTTTTCTTAATATAATAGCTGCTATTAGTATATACTGAATGCTATTAGTAAATGTAAACTAATGATAAATATTAATTTAATTTTTTTAAAAGGTTTTACATAAAACTAGCAAATAACTATTAAAATGTGTTAGCACACAATTCTCTATTATATGGAAATTTACTGTTTGGTAGTTCAGTTCTGTAAGTTTTAATATCTATATGCATATTTCTTTTTTCTGTGTGTTATTTGTTAAATGCTGAACCATAAGAACAATTAACATTTAAGGCATTTAATAACTTATTATTAGATTTAAAAACATATTTATAAATGAGATTGTGTCATAACGCTGGAATGAAAATGGTCGTAGTATAAAATATTCTATAACGAATAGTGGTTATAACACTACCAAATGTTAGATTTTATTTCTGTTTAAATTCAAATTCACAAGTAACACAATAAAAGTCCTTTTAGTATTTATATTATATAAGTATACATATATATACATATATATATATATATATATATATATATATATATATATATATATATATATATATATATATATATATATATATATATATATATATATATATATATATATATATATATATATATATATATATATATATATATATATATATATTTCATTATATGTATATCATATGAACATGTTCTTAAATCTTGAAATAAGTTATTGAATGCCTTTAAGTTTTATTATGGTTCTGTATTTAACAAATTACACACATACAAATCAAATATGCGTATATATATTAAAATTTACTGTACTGAACTACCAAACAGTAAATTTCCATATAATAGAGAATTGTGTGCTAGCACAATTTAATAGTTATTTGTCCGTTTTGTATATAACTTTTTAAAAAAATTAAATTAATATTTGTCATTAAATTACATTTACTGATTGCATTCAGTATATTCGATGGTGAGCATTAAGGTCATATGAAAAACTAACAGCAAAAAGTAGTTAATCTACGCACATTGATGTAATAATGCTAGAATCCAAAACTGTATAGCAAGCCAAAATCAAAGCAAAATCAGTACTCGCCTTATTCATCGTGACAGTGCTTTCCTTCAGTCAAATTCGCGAGTTTTGCTAAAACTGCAGTAAAGTCTAAGTCATTGCTGTTACTTCCACGCTAACTTTAATCTAGATTGTCCCTAAAATACACTCCATTAGCTGGATGCTATCACTTCTGACAGTCACCATTTTTCCAGTGCTGTTACAGCTAGTTGATATTTTTAGGAACAATTTACATTTATTGTTTTTGGCATTGAAAACTTAAAGAAAATAGATTATAAACAATCCATATAACCCATCTTCATACACGATTTGTTCTTGTGTCATGTATTAAATATACCGGAACAAATACGTTATTTAATTTGTGTATATGTAATTACTGCCAAGTGAACAGGAAGTTAAATACTTAGGTGTATCGAGCTAAACTTAATGTATTCTAAGTATGTAATTAAATATATTTAAAACTATTTCAATAAAAATTAGTTAAATAAAACAACTATTCTAGCTAAAGGTTATTCAGTTTTTTTTTAGTTTGATGTATGAGAGGAAGCCAATAGTTGATTTCATCTGGTCATTACTCCTCTTTCTTCTTCTGAGTCTCTTGATGATTGATTATTCCGAAGTAAGAAATGAGTATCTCGGAATGGAATTATTCTAAGAAACCATACAGAAATAATTTGTAGTCTACTATCATTTATTAATTGTATTGTAATATCATTCGTTAATTGTTTATGTGTGCGCAACCAACATTCAGTAAGAAAATTTTGCACAATAATAAATGTTAATCAAACTGATATAAAAATGAATTTGAAAACATTTGCGTAGTTTATTTTTAACCCCCCCCCCCACTCCCTTCCCCAAGCATCTGCATTATAAGAAAGTATACGCTGTTCTTCGTAAGTGCATATTTCTTTAAACATTTTATTTAAAGCCTCTTTTAATCTTCAATGACCAGCTGAATGTACAGAGTCTCCCAAAAATGCTATTCCTGTATGTATATAAGAAATAAATTGACCAAAAATCTTATTGGAATACTTTGCATAAGATTTAATATAGGACAGCTTAAATGTTTTCTTGATTAGCAATCAACATTAAAGGAATGCCTTATTTTTACCATTACAATTTAGCATAATTTTCAAGATTTGTTAAAAAAAAGTTTGCAATAGTTGAGTTCAGAAAAATGTATAATTCTGAAGTCGCTGAAACACTTTTAAATTTTAATGTTATGTGTTTTATAATTCAGAATTAAAGTTAAACTTTACGCAAGACTTTTTAAGTTATACATGGTCTTAGTTGGTTAAAATATCCTCTAACTAAACAATTACTCTTAATATACTAATAAGAAGCCCATAAAAAAGTGAAGATAACCTTCTGTAAAATAGTATTTTAATAAGAATATACTAAAAAAGTAAGAATAAGAATTCTAAATCTAAGAAGTAAAGTAGAAGAAAGTTCATGTAGCAATGAAGTTTGGGCTAGAATGATACATTCGAAGCAAACCAACAATAACACATTTATTTTTAAGAATTTTATTTGCTTTATATGTGACCTTCAACAATAGCTTAAAAATGCCTAATAAAATTTCTAAATCCATTTTTTATTATAATGTGTAAATTCAAAGGATATGTATGGCTTTTATTAGTTATTAAAAATAGATTGCTTAGTAAATATTTTTATTATAAAACTTAAGAATAAAATATTCAAATAAGCTTCATATTGTAAACAACATCAATCACACTTTTTTTTCCCATCCAAGTTCATTGAAAAAGATTTTATGCCATTATATTCTGCACAAATAATTTAATCTCACTTTTAAAACTAATATTGTATTTGGAGTTTATTTGATACTATAGTATTCAAGAAAATTTAAATCATTATCTTTTATGTTATTTAAATAAGAGAATAATAAAGGTTTCTAACTGAAGAAGAGAAACTTAACTATTTTTAATTATCAACTCCTATAATTTGAAGCAGGCTGTTTATAATGAAAAAAGAAATAATGTTAGTCGAAAGTTTATTAACTTTATTGTGAGTTCAAACAATTATTGTATTTAAATTAATTGATAAACATTTTGTTGTGTGCTCTATTTATGAAACATTTGTAACAAAATTAAATGATAGTATTATGATCTAATTTGTAAGTACTAGTAGATATTATTATTCATATTATTTAAACACTTCTAAGTTAAATAGATTTTCCTTTCCAATAAAAGTTTTAATGAGTAGTGAACTTGTATTTAATAGTTAGACTAGTTGAAATAAATTAGAGATTTTGGCATTCATTGTAGAGGTTTCGTGCGTGTGGTTGTTTATGCGCTTTAAGCCTTTAGTGATGTGTTCATAACTAACCATGTTTAAAAATTATTAGAAAATTTCAAAATGAACAAGTGTTAATAACTAGATTAGTGCTAGATGTATTAGATAATACCTTGAATAAATGCTTGCATGCTGACTGAAATAGAGTCTAGGTAGAATTTAATTTTTTAAAAATAACATTACGTTGCATTGGATTTAAAATAAGGTGCCTTAAATATTATCTCAATTAGTAATCAACATTTAAAGAAATGCTTTATTTTTACAGAAACAATTTCGTTTCTGAATTATTCAAGATTTGCTTGTTTGCTTAGAAAAGTTTTATGTAAAGAAACATATTTTATTATTTGAAAAATAGTTATAATGTCTCCGGGGATTAAAATTGGGGAGAGGTCTTCCAGAAGGCCTTTTAGGAGTATAACTTATCATTCCTTTGTTGGCTGAAACAATAGATCTCAAATCCATTACCTAAATACTATAACTACCAGTTTTTAAAGAAATTATCAACACTACTAACCAAGTTTACATCTCCTAATTATAACTTGCTTAAGGGGGTCTGGAATTCAAAGTTTTAAACATTCTCAATTTTTTTTTTTTTTTATTGTAAAAAATAAAAAACTTATTTTCGAATGAAATGACATAAAAATTTTGTTTCTATCATAAATACAATATTTAAGTTTTTGTTACATGACAACTGTATCTCGGAAGTGCTATTTTCAAACTTAGAAACTGTTTTTCTTGGTAATGGCTTTTTGACACTTCTTGAGTTTAAAGAGATATAAAACTTAAAAACTACTTATTATAAATCTATGAAACTTAATTTGTTTTCAGGAATTGTGTATTTAAATT